>OZ010743.1:124249123-124849123 GCA_963932245.1 Tachinus rufipes
GTTTTAATACATCAATGGCAACAAGAAAACGTCAAAAAAGAGTTGAATATTCTAAAACCCTTTGTAATTTTTCTCTAATCGCAAAGTATACAAACTGCAACTTATACTCTAATCAATTTTTTTTTGTCATTTTCTATTAATTGAAATCAAGTAACATTTATATAGGGTTTCATTTTGATATTTAAAAAAAACGGGTATTTTTTAAGAGAAATCAATAAATGTTTATTTCATTGTAAAGAGGAAGGCATGCCATTAACACTTTAAAACGATATCAGTCAAATGGTTACGGTTGCAGATTTGCTGCTGTATGTCCTCGATAACTTTACGAATTCTATATTTAAAGTCTTAAATTGATTGTGAAGCATTGGCATAGACCTTATCTTTCACGTGGCCTCAAAAAAAAAGTCTAAAAGTGTTAAATCACAAGATCTTGGTGGCTAATTGTGATCACCTCTTTGAGAAATAACACGGTCAGGAAACTTTTCTTGCAAAATTGCGATTGTTTTGTTGTTTGTGTGGCACGTAGCGCTGTTTTACTAAAAATAAACGTTTTCCACATCAATATCTTCCAATTTTACCATAAATTATTAAAAAATGCAAACTTTTATTCATAAATTATCAACAATAACAACATATAAAGTAAAAATATATTGTCAGAAAACACCACTTTAATCATAAGCTGTTAAAAAAATGCAAACTTTAAATCAAAAATAGTAAAATACAAACATAATTAATAAAAAAAAAATTTGATCAAAAACTGCAAAATTCCGTTCATAAAATATCAAAAATTATAAAGTTTTATTCATAAAAGTTAAAAACAGTTAAATGCAGTCATAAAACATAAAAATATTTTTAAATAAAATCAAAATCTAACAAAAACGGTTAAAAATGCAACATTTTATTCATAAAATGTCAAAAATCCGGCCTTTAAATAACAAATTATTGCTAGAAAGCTTGATCAAAAATCAAACAGAACCAAAATCTAGCCAAAAACAAAACTTTAAAAGCCATAAATAGTGAAATCCGGTAAAAATAATTAAAAACTAATAAATTTTATTCATATTATGTCAAAAATAGTCAAATTCAACCTTAGAATTCTAAGCAATTGTCAGAAAACAGCAAAATTCAGCCATAAACTGTTAAAAAGTGCAAAAATCTTTATAAAGTTTTAAAAATAGCTTAATACACTATAGAATATCATAAACATTAGAAAAAAAAAGTCTATAAACTATCAAAAAGTGCAAATATTTATTGATAAACTGTCAAAAATAGTACATTTGGTTATAAAATATAAAAATATTGACATGAAACACTAAAACTTAGTCATAAACTGTCATAAAACAATAAAATATTTAAAAAAAAAACAAAAATCTGAGTATAAAATGTCAAACATTGTCAAATTTACCTTTGAAATTTTAAACAATTGTCAGAAAGCATACATTTTTTGGCATAAACTCATAAAAAGTGTATTTTTGATAAAATATTAAAATTAACAAAATTCATTATCAAAATATCAAAAATATTGTTAAAAAAAACAAAATTTGGCATAAACTGTTAAAAAGTGCAAAATTCTCTTAATAAAATGTTAAAAATAGCAAACTCCGGCCTTGAAACATGAAAATATCGTTAGAAAACAACAAAATTTGGTCTTAAACTGTAAAAAAGTACAAATTTTTAATCATAAATGTCAAAAAGTTGCAAAATCTGGTCTCAAAAACATAAAATTATTGTTAGAAAGTTTCAAAATTTGGCTATTTCCCAAAACTAGCAAAATTCTGCTATAAATTATCAAAACATTAAAAATAGCAAAATTTGGTTAAAAATTGTTGAAAAGTGCATTTATAAAATGTTAAAAACAGCAAAATTTGGTTAAAACTAATACATTATTATCATAAATAACTAAAATTTAGTCTTAAACTGTTAAAAACTATAAATTTTATTTTCAAAAAATCAAAAATATCAAAATTTGGTCATAACTTATTAAAATTATGTCAAAAAAAACAAAAATCTAGCCAAAAACATCTAAAAAATGCTAAATTTTATTTATAAAAATCCAAAATAAGCAAAATTCAGTCAAAAACGATAGAAAACTAAAAATTCTGTTAATAAAATGTCAAAAATAGCAAAACTTAGCTTTGAAATTTTAAACAATTGTCAGATAACACCAAAATTCAGCAGTGTGTAAAAATCTTTATAAAGCAAATTTTACGTTGAACAGTTTAAAAGATGTTTGAGCGTTAAACTGTTTAGAACAAGTTTGGGCTAACATTTAGAAGCACTTTACATTACATAGAAGCTTTTCTGCTGCATTTTAAAGCACCACCAATATGGTATTATGTTTATGAACTGCTTGAAAGTACCCTTTACAAATTTTTATTTGCTTCACATCTATAGTTAACTAAAAAGCATTTCATACAGTGCTAAAGCAAAATTTGAAGCAACTTGAGTATTGTGAAGCTTCTTTCAAGAGTTTTGAAGCACTTATAAAAGTTTTACTATATCTCTAAGTATTTACATCTGATGTCACTTCAAACACTTTAGAAGCAAATTTTGAGATACTCCAAACATATCTTAAAATCTTATATCTTGGACCTTTTTTTACTACAATATTGAAGCACTTTTGATATTGTATTGTCATTTTTATTAGTTTGGAAGCATTTTTTGACAACGAGTTATTTACAAAAACTTGAAACAAGCACTCATAGATGATTTTAAAGCTTTTCTTCATCTCTAACAAGAAAATTATAATTTCTCTAACCTTGTTCACATTTTGGACAAAGGTCAGCTACTAATTGTTAATTAATTTAATTGATTTTGAAGCATTTCTAATTAAAAAGTATTTGATACAAAGCTAGTGCAATTTTTGAAGCATTTGTGTGACAATTGTCAATCAATCTTTTATATTAAAAACAACAAGTATGAGAATAAGTAAATTTCTTTATAATAAACATTTGGGCGGATGGGCGGGAACACTGTATTAAACCACCGGCCTCATATTTATAAACAACAGAAACGCAATAAGTGTTAAATTAAGCAAATTTCTAGATAACAAACACGTGGGCAAGTGGGCCAGAACACTATATCAAACAACCGGCCCAATATTTATAAAATGTTAGTTATCAAGAAATTTGTTATTGTACCCAGCTCTGACGTATTAATGACTATTGTCATTCAATCTGTCATATAAAAAACAACAGAAACGCAACAAGTGTAGGAATTAGCTAATTTCTTATCAACAAACACTTGGGCGGGTGGGCAAAAACACTATTCATATTACCGGCCCAATATTTATGAACTTGGTCATACAATATTGAAAAATGCAAAATTTTATTTAAAACTTATTAAAATTATGTCAAAAAGAACCAATATCTAGCCAAAAACAGCTAAAAGTGCAAAATTTTATTTATAAAAAGCCATAAGTAGCAAAATAAAGTCAAAAACAGTTGAAAACTACCAAATTCTGTTCATAAAATGTCAAAAATAGCCAAATACGGTCTTCGAATTTTAAAAAATTGTCAGAAAACATCAAAATTTTAAAACGGTTGAAATCAGCAAAAATTAAAGTATAAAATGTCAAACATTGTCAAATTTGCTTTTGAAATTTTAAACAATTGTCAGAAAACATACATTTTTTGGCATAAACTTATATAAAGTGTATTTTTTAGAAAATATTAAAAGTAACCAAATTCATTATTGAAATATTAAAAATATTGTTAAAAAAAAACAAAATTTGGCATAAACTGTTAAAAAGTGCAAAATTCTTTTAATAAAATGTTAAAAATAGCAAAATCCGGTCCTGAAACATGAAAATATTGTTAGAAAACATCAAAATTTGGTCTTAAACTGTAAAAAAGTACAAATTTTTATTCATAAATGTCAAAAAGTTGCAAAATCTGGTCTTAAAAACATCAAATTATTGTTAGAAAGTTTCAAAGTTTGGCTAACTCCCAAAACTCTGCTATAAATTATCAAAACATTAGAAATAGCAAAATTTGGTTAAAAATTGTTGAAAAGTGCATATATAAAAAGTTAAAAACAGCAAAATTTGGTTAAAACTATTATAATATTATTTAAAAAAACCTTAAATTGTTAAAAACTATAAATTTTATTTATAAAAAGTCAAAAATATCAAAATTTGGTCATGAGAAGAACCAAAATTAGAGTAAAAACAGCTGAAAAGTGCAAAATTTAATTTATAAAAAGTTAAAATTAGCAAATACAGCTTAAAAACAATAAAAAAACTACAAAATTCTGTTCATAAAATGTCAAAAACTGTCAAAAAACACCAAAATCTAGCCATAAAATGTTAAAAAGTGTAAAAATTTGTATAAAGCTTTAAAAACAGCAAATTCTTCAATAAAATATTAAAATTATTGTTAGAAAAAATAAAACTATTAAAAATTACAAAACTTTACTCATAGAATATCAACAACAGCAAAATTTGGCTTTAAAGTAAAAATATATTGTCAGAAAATACTACTTTAGTCATAAAATGGTAAAAAAAGGAAATTTTAAGCAAAAAGTAGTAAAATTCAAATGTAAATTATTAAAAAAAAAAACTCAGTTCATAAAATATCAAAAATAGTAAAATCCGAGATTTTATAAATGTTAAAAATTGCAAAATCTAGCTTTAAAACATAAAAATATTATTAAAAAGCTCTAAAATTTAGTCTTAAACTGTAAATAAGTGCAAATTTTTATTCATAAAAGTCAAAAACAGTCACAAAACAAAACATTATTTTTAGATAAAATTAAAATCCGGCCAAAACTGGTTTAAAAGTGCAAAATTTTAATTTATAAAATATCAAAAATATCATAATTAAGTCTACACACATCAAAAGATTGTTAGAAAATTTTAAAATTTGGCCAACTCCCAAAATTAGCATAATTCGGCTATAAAATATCAAAATATTGTTAGAAATATCAAAACTTGGTTATACATTGTTAAAAAGTGCAACATTCTATTCAAAATTATGTCAAAAAAACCAATATGTAACCAAAAAATCAAAAAAGTGTAAAACTTTTTTTATAAAATTCTAAAACTGCAAAATCAGGTCAGAAACGATTGAAAACCACCAAATTCTGTTTATAAAAAATCAAAAATAGCCAAACTTGGTCATAAAACTTTAAACATATGTCAGAAAACATTAAAATCCAGCCATAAACTGTTAAAAAGTATAAAAATCTTTATAAAGTCTCTAAAATATCAAAATTTTCTATACAATATTACAAACTTTGTTGAAAGTGTTATCGCAAGATTTGTTAGTTGCACAATTTCCTTCACACACAAACAGTTTAAAGTTTCTCCTAACAGGGGGCATTGCGTCAACACCTTTGACACATTATTAAACATAAATTGTTTTATAGTTATCGTAACAAAAGGCATCATAAATAGTCAAGCTCCGGCCAAAATACTGACCCAAACATTCAAAACGACCAAGTTATGGACAATTCCGAAAACAACTTATCAATAATGACTCCAGTTACAAACTTGACCAAGCCTCCGACTCACTGTCTTTCATCCACATCAAGCTTTATCGTTAGTAATCCTACCATTAATTTCAACTCGGCGGACTAGATCATCAACAACATTACAAACTTCTCTTTCTCCCTTAACAACCCGGACCCGATGGAAGAGAAAGGAAACGCCCAGGACAACTTCGGATTTTGGCAGCAACGCCACCAACGCAGGAATACCCAAAAGCGACCAGCTTTGATGTCAAAAAACCACCCGGCTCCTAAAAGAGCGGAACAGGAAACCGCAACAGCAAAGTATCAATATACTCTATCTCCCTTTCCCAAAGCTTTCCAAAAAACCAAAGCCTTGTATCTTTAAAAACACGGCCTACCTCATCACAAACATTAACGACCTAGAAAACCAACGTCCCCCAGAACCCCACGCGCCCAAGTCCGCAAAATACTTTTGCGTAATCAAGAACGTGTCCCACAGCATCACGGAAGTATTCCAGGTCATAGTAGACTTCGGAATTGACGCAATAACAGCGTTAAAAATTAAATCGCAAGCGACGGACCAGGTGGTAAACTTTGTCAGAGTAATATCTCACTTCTCTAATACGATTGACCTCCTACTCGCGAATAACCTAATTATATTCAAAACCCTCTACTGGGTAGAAGCATTTCTAAAAAAAAAGGGTAAATCAATTATACTTAAAGACATGAACGCGCGGCATCTTTCATTTGGAGATCATGCATCAAACCCCAAAGGCATTGCGTTAACCGACCTTCTTATTAACTACCCTTTGTTTTGCCTTAACTGCACTACCCCTACATTTGAAAATCATAATGGTCACTCCTTAATAGATCACATTATGATCACTTACGACCTTATTGCTCACTTCGACCTTTCGACCTTTTGGCACAAGTGTCCACTAACTGCGTGACGAGTGGCCATATGCCCTTTCTTGGCTTTACTTCTCTAATCAACTCTTTTCTCCCCCACCAATTTTTATTACTTATTGCGACTACAAAAATTGGACCGCGATCAAACTAGCCGAACCGCACCCGCTCAACTCTCTTCAAAACATCGACTCCGCGATTAAAACATACTTTGAAGCAATCCAGTCGGCCTCCACATCCCCACCAAAGTGAAAAACCCAAAACCTTCTCCCTCCCACATAGGCTCTCTAATAAGACCTCTCCATAAAAACTCAATGGAACAGGTTAAATGCAAAAACACGCAGAGATATCATTTGTTTCAGGGAAAGAAAATAGATAGAAACTACTGCTACCTACCTTGAACTACCGAAACGGAGGAAAGTTCTGTAAAAGGTTTTTCCAATAGTTCTGGATCTTCAAAACTGAATGTGAATTAAAAACGTATAAAATAAAAATTAGAATTCTTTAGACTAACTGAAAAGTTTACTGAATTTACCATTAAACCACAATCTCAAACTTTTATTTTTTTTGTTTAATTCTGCATACTAAAACCGTAATCACCTATTAAAATCTAATACATTTTAGCTTGAATCCTCCGGGCTAAGATATAATCGAATAACCCACATATGCAGCGTCACGTACGCTGCATATGTATTAAACATAAATTAATTTCCACATTTTCAATCAATCTACGTGTAATTATTGTGTACAAATCTAATTATTATAAACCATTGTTAATTTAATTAATTATAACATTACGCGTGCTAAATATATTAAATATTTATAATATATTTGCTTTGAAGATATATGTGCTATTTTATATAGATTAATTAAACAAATTAATAGCTATGAAATTAATACTTGGATTTCAACTGGACATGATAAATGTATATTACAAATTACTTACCCGGAATGGCAAACATCACAGCAAATGAAATAGTCCCAAACACCGATCTCGGTAAATGATCTTCTATGCTACTCCAATTTTCGGTGCAAAAATTAAGCTCAAC
Organism: Tachinus rufipes; assembly: GCA_963932245.1. NCBI lineage: Eukaryota > Metazoa > Arthropoda > Insecta > Coleoptera > Staphylinidae > Tachinus > Tachinus rufipes. Next base: position 124,256,530 of record OZ010743.1, read on the forward strand.
ATTATTATCCGAAGTGCTGGAATTGCAAATATCAAATTTGTAGATATCCGCAACAATTAGAAGCGGAGAAAACATAATCATTGATGATATCCACATCACGATGATTATAATGATGGTTGACTTTCTTGTGAACCATCTGCAGAATCCGAATGGCTGTGTAATAGCCAGATATCTATCCAACGCCATCGCTGTTATTGTAAATACACTTGATGCCACTGATATACCTGTAACAAAAATATTTAATTATAGACAAACTTTTATTTATCAAACTTTTTGACAGCATATTACATTGTGATTGATGAAAGTCGCGGCTGTTTTATAAAAATATATAAGGATTAATATGTACTCTACAAAATAATCAATCAATTCAAATAGTTTAGTTTTTTGCTCTTTTTAATCAATTTAAACAATTTTTTTAATCAATTTTTTTTTAACTTTAATTTCAGTGATTATCAAATAGTATTTTATTAAGCTTTATACATATTATTTAAATTCAGAAGAAAAATATAATTCTATTTATATAAAATGCTCATCATGAGTGTGGGTTCAATTATAATAGACCTGTCTGTTGCAGGATCTACCCCATTTATCGAATATAATGCACTCAAATGCATCACCACTTTTTGCAAATGTAATCGACTAAAACAATTTTCTTATAAAGCTAATTTCACGTTTAATATTCCGACAGAAATGTTCCGCTGCCATTTGGATATACTCATTATTGGACAGTAATTCGACACATAAAAAGATTTATGGGGAAGAATAAAATGAATAATTCAATATATTCGGATCCGATCATTTGAGTGGGAAAGGGACTACGAGCTTATCGTTCATTTCTGGATGGAGTTTCTATAGTCATTATTTTTTATTGTAAAGAATAATTATAAAGAATTATACACCTCAGACAGAAAATATTTTTATACATTTTTCAAGAAAATACCAATTCAAACATTATCTTAATGCTGTGAAAAATATTATTTTAAAAGGACTAAAACATCAGAAAAGAAATTATTATTATTTCCATTATTTTTTTATGTCATTATGTTTAATGTTTACAAACTGCAAAGTTTATGAGCAAGTTAAATGATTTGCTTAAAGATTACTTATATGGTTTAATTTGTTTTCATACTCGAGGTCAGTTAAGCTACATACATATTTGATTTGTACGGAACTAATTATGTAAACATTGTCTGCGCACTTATTTTTTAATTTCAAATTGATATTAAATTAATTAATTTGGTATTTGCAAAGTACATAGATATTTGAAATCAATTAAATGCATGTATTTATTATCATGTTTACTCTAAGCTTTTTCTTCAGTTTGCCTAATTTAAATCAGTTTGTTTTCAATTATTAATTAATTACTTTACATAATATGTTGAATTTCAACAAGTGAAACCACTCTCGCTTAAACTATCACATTCAAGACTAGATTTAAGCAGTCTGTGAACATTGACTTTGGATATTGGTGGCTTATAAGTCTCAGAAAGTACTGAATTTGGAAGTTTATTCTATTTGTCGATTGTACGGTTAAAAAAATCTTTCTTAAAAGTTTCGGTCCTACATCTCTAAACTGTCGGTGAATATTTGTTAGAATTCCTGGAAAGCATTGTACTACGAGTAAATATTTGTTTAGATGGCAATATGTCTTGTATTTTGTTTGAATATATCTATTAAAATATCTATAAAAATGCAAAGATCTGCAACATTACGTCTGTGTTGTAAAGTATCTAAGTCATTAGTCAATTTTGGATCCAAATAGCTCGTTTCTGAATAGAATTTAGAAGAGATAGTGTAGTTTTCAATCCTCTCCATACTTAAAAACAGTATTGAATACAAGAACAAATATAAGTTTTATGTATACGCAAAAGTTGAACAAATCTAAAAAAAAATTACATCTATTTCCAAATCCTAGTTTTTTAGATATAATCAAAGCTACGTCAACAACATGGTCGTTTCAAACAAAACTATGTGAGATAGTAACCTTTAGAAAACAAATTAAAGAAGTTTTAGATATGGATTTGTTGTTTAGTTTAATATTTGGTACTGATGATACTTTGGATTTGGACTTTAAAACAGTAAAAAGTGGAGTTAAAATTGACCATGTTAGAAGTGCTTCATTCAGATATTGTTTTAAGGTATTTTTTATAGATGCTATAGATTCTAACCTAGAAATTTTAAGACGTTCTGCCATATTTGTCGATATGGTCTTTAGAAAGTATAAAGAATGCTATAATCAGCAAAACTATAAATAGGACTTTTAGTTATTTAAAGAAGTTCATTAATTTAAATCAAAAACAAAGTTAGCAAAAAAGCAAAACCTTGAGGAACACCAGCAATTATGATTTTAGAGTCAGAGTTAAAACAGTTGTTTTATCAAGACCTATTTTTTCCCAAAAAACTCAAACAATTTTTTTTTATTTTCCAAAGTTTGGAGAATATTATGTTTCACCAGAATAGATTTTTTGAACATATTTTGTATCAAATTTACAACACGTATCGGCAATAAGTTGCTTGATAATTTTCCAAAGTATTTAAAAAAGTTATACAGCTTTCCCAAATTTTTAAAATATAGTGCGAACTATATTTTACTTAAATTGACTTTTTATCATAATTATTGCAATTTACAACACTTATTGAATGTAAACTGCTTAATAGGATTCCAAAAATTTTAAATCAAATTATTTTTTTGTAGAGTTCAAATTTTAGAGCAATTTTAACAAAACAAATGTTTTGAACAAGCAATGAACTTGATAGATTTGCACAATTTACCTCTAAAAAGCTCAAACATTTTTTTAAAACTTCTAAAAATTAGAAAAAATTATGATCACTAACATTTTTGAAACTTTAGATTAAAATTTACAACACACAATAGCAATTTGCACAATAAATTTCTAAAACTTTCAAATTGCTTATACAGCTTTTTCAAATTTTTAAATAAAAAATAAACTAAATTTTACTAAAATTGACTAACATAAATATTGAAAACATCTTTTAAAATTTACAACACATTGTTAATGAATTATTTCACAAATTTTTAGACAAAATTTTTGAAACTGTGTTCTACAATTTACAATACGTAATGGCAATTAGTTGCTTGATAAATTTTTATAGTTTGAATCTTTCCTAAAAGCTTATACAGTTTTTTCAACTTTTATTTCAGTGCTGGCATTTTAAGATAGTATGTTCAGCGGAATTTTCTTTGTCGTAGTACTTGCACTTTTTGTCATCCAAGATTTTAAACCTATAGAGATGTCCACCATTACGTATTAGCAAAGTTTTGTACTGCAACTGTCGAGGGTTTGTGTGATAAGTTTAATGTAGCCAACCTTTTCCGGCTGTAGCTTCTGGCTCTTTACTTCTTCTATTAGCTTGGCGCCGTGTTTTCTTATTGCGCCTTCCACAACCGTCGTTGATAGAAAGTCTTCCTGATTCCATGTTTGAGCAACTACTTCACGAAGGTTATCCAAGGACTTCTGTACTGCAAACTTTTCCCGTATTGGCTTGCCTTTTCTTGTCGGAATTGCAACTTTAGCGTGACTATTTTCTGATTTAAGGATTCAACCTATCCTATTTCCTTTTGCCTCTGGGTGTTGGTAATTAGGTCGCTCATCTTGCTCATTTCTTCTCAAAGTTTTTGTATTTCGGTTTTCATATTTGCCTCATTAGTTTCTGTTTGCTCCCGCCATTCTTTATTGGCCCTAGATTTATTTGCCCAGCTCCTTGTTAGTTTCAGAGTCAGTTCTTTAATGCCTACGTGAACAGTTCTGTTGAAGGCGATAAACTTTTCGAGGTCTTGCAGAGTGTTATCTATTTCCTCCCTCTTCTTTGCAAGTAAGTTTTTGGCTGTCAAGTCTTCCGCTTTTTCTTCCCCTTTGACCGGGATCCCCGGAGACTCAAATGCTTTTCTTTTATTCTTCTATTTGGCGTTAGGTCTGAAGTCGACTGCGTCCGCGTTTGCGTTAATGACCTTAGAAGACCATTTTGTTGAAATGCTTTGTCCATATCCACATCTATGTCCGTTTTGAGTTGGTTTGTCTCGTTTTCATTGTTGCGTTGGTCGTCGTTAAATTTAACCTAACCTAACTTAACCTAACCTAACCTAACCTAACCTAACCTAACCTAACCTAACCTAACCTAACCTAACCTAACCTAACCTAACCTAACCTTACCTGACCTAACCTAACCTAACCTAACCTAACCTAACCTAACCTAACCTAACCTAATCTAACCTAACCTAACCTAACCTAATCTAACCTAACCTAACCTAACCTAACTTCACATGCGCTTTTTTAATAAAATGACTTATCCATTCAACCTCCACACATAGCATCCATGTCGTTAATACATAAAAGCACTTTAATTACACCAAAATCATTCCCCCTTTTTTTTTTAGCAAATTTTAAGCAATAATTGTACTTTTTTGAACAAATTTTAAATCAATTATTGATTATTACGTTATTTTGAAGTAATTTTATGCAAAAACACGCGTTTTTTAATAAAATTGTTTAACGACCCATCCTCCACAGCAAGCATTTATGTAGTAAAAAATTTAATGTACTTTGATTACACCAAAACTCCATTTCCTTTTTTTTTTAGAAAATTTTAAACAATAAATGCATTTTTTTGAACAAATTTTAAATCAACCATTGATTATTGCGTTATTTTAAAGTAATTTTATGCAAAACACGCATTTTCTAATGAAATCACTTATCCACTCAACCTCCACACCAATCATCTATGTTGTTAATAATTGAAAGCACTTTTTTTACACCGAATCTTTTCTTTCCTTGTTTTAAACAAACTTTATGTAATAAATGTATTTTTTTATAAAATTTTAAATAATTCATTGATTATTGCGCCATTTTGAAGTAATTTTATGCAAAATACGCGTTTTTTAATGAAATTGCTCAACTACCTAACCTCCACACCAATCATGTATGTAGTTAACAGTTTAAAGTACTTTAAATATATTAAAACTTTTTTCTGTTTTTTTAAAGCAAATTTTAAGCAATAAAAGCAATTTTTATTAATCATTGTTTAATGTCTAATTTTTGATAAGTTGCATTTATGGAATGTATTTTCCAAGCAAGTTTGTTATAAATTTATGCAAAACATGCGTATTTAGTAAAATTACTCATCCATCCAACTTCCACACCAAGCATTTATGTAGTTAATAATTAAAAACACATGAATTACACCAAAACTCTTCTTCCTTTCTTTTTTGATTAAATATAATGCAATAAATGCATGCTTTGAACAATTTTTAATTGATTATTGCGCAATTTTAAAGTAATTTCATGCAAAATTACCCATCCACTAATCTATATACTTAAAAGCACTTTAATTACACCGAAACTTTTTTTCCTTACTTTTTTGAACAAATTTTAAGCGACAAATGCATTTTTTTAAACAAATTATTGGTATTGCTTTTATGGAATGTATTTTCCAGACAATTTTGAAATAGTTTTATGCAAAACACGCGTTTTTAATGAATTAATCATCCATCCAACTTCCACACCAAGCATTTATGTAGAATGTTGAACAAAAATTGACTTTTTTTAAAAAATTTAAATTTTTTTCTTCTTCTTCTTTACATGCCTTGTCCTCTACGAACGTTGGCGATTATCAACGTTATTTGGGTCTTATTAACAGTTTTATTATTTTGAAAAGCCTAAATTTATACAACTTTTTTGAATATTTAAAATATGGAACAAACTATGTTTTACTTAAATTGACTTGATTGGCATAGTTTCTGAAATTTATTTTGCAATTTACAATACACATTGAATCGCTTGACAAATTTCCAAAAAATAGATTTTTGTTCTAAATTTTTGTTTTTAAATTTTGCTTTAAATTCTTCTTCTTCTTCTTCTTCTTTTTCTTCTTCTTCTTCAGTCTGTTTTTATCCACTCCTGGATGTAGGCTTTTTCTAACGTTTTTATGTTTCTCTGGATTGGGCTGTTTGGATCCAGTTCTTTCCTGCTATTTTTTGTATATCATCTCGCCATCTTGTTGCCGGCCGACCCACGCTTCTTTTCGTTGTCCTTGGGCGCTATTCTATCATTTTTTTTGGTTTATTTTGTTCCATCTTGTCTTGCCAGGTGGCCCGCCTATCTCCACTTCAATTTTGCTATTCTCGTGGTGACGACTTTAACTTTTGTTATGCTTCTGATTTCTTCGTTTTTGACGCGGTCTTTTAGGCTGATAATTAGCATCGCTCTTTCTATGGATCTTTGCGTTACGATGAGTCGGTTTGCGCTTCCTAGCGTCGGGGTTGCGGTTTCCATTCTGTAGATTGTTACAGGTAGTATGCAGCTGTTGTATACTTTTCTTTTAAAGTTGATTGGAATGGTTTTAGATTTTAGAATGTAATCTACTTTGCTGAATGCAGCCCAGCTCATCTTTATCTTTTTAGTTGTTTCCGCTGTTTGATTTGGTTTGCCCAATTTGACATTGTGGCCTAGATATGTGTATTCTTCTACCGCTTCTACTTGATTTCCATTAATGGTTATTCTAGCGGCCTCATTTGTTATTGTTTTTGTTTTTGTTAGGTTCATTTTTAGTCCGATTTGTTCTGATTCTGCTTTATGTTCTTCTAGCATAGATTTTAATTTGTCGTTATTATTGCTGATCAGCACAATGTCGTCTGCAAAGCGGAAATTGTTTAGTCGAGTTCCGTTTATATTTATTCCTTTGGTTTCTAAAGCTAGGTTTTTAAATATGTCTTCTAGGGCCGCTGTGAAGAGTTTTGGTAATATAACATTGCCCTGTCTTACTCCTTTTCGGATCTTTATCTTATCTGTCGTATATGTGTTCCATGATCCTTGTGTATCGTAAATCAATTCTTGCACCATTCATTGCTTTTATTATCGCCCATGTCTCTATCGAGTCAAAAGCCTTCTCATAGTCCACAAACGCTAATTTTATAGGGAAATTGTACTCTGTGCACTTTTCTATCAGACTACATATCGTCTGGAGGTGGTCGTTTGTGCCGAATTCTTTTCAGAATCCTGCCTGCTCGCATGGTTGGTATTGGTCGAACTTAGTCGTCAGGCGGTTTGTTATTATCTTGGATAGCAGTTTGTATATGTGATTTAGAAGGCTAATTGGTCGGTAGTTGCCGATGTTGTTGGTGTTGCCTTTCTTAAAAATCAGAATTACTTTCGCGTTCAGCCAGGCTTTAGGAACTTTTTTCTCGTTTAAGCATTTGTTTAGTAGGGTGCAGATGGCTTGTTCTAATGTTGCCCCTCCCATTTTTAGAGTTTTCTGCAGTAACTCGGTCTTTTTCTGGGGCTTTCCTATTTTTCATTTGTTTTAGCGTGGCCCGTAATTCTGTTTTTGTAATCTTTGGTATTTCTTCCAAGCCTACGTTACGGATTGTATATATACCCTCGTTTGGTTTTGCTATGTGTGAGGTGTAAAGGTCTTGGTAAAAATTTTGGCTGACGTTTATAGTTTCTTGTTTATTTGCGGTGACTTTTCCGTGTTGGTTTTTGATCTTGTACAATTTCTTCTTTCCTTTTGATCTGTTTCTTCTTAGTATTTCCATGTTTGCGATGTCGTCAATAACCTTCTGTATAAGTTGGGTGTTATATGTTCTTATGTCTCTTCGCGGTTCCTTGCTTATTATTTTACTTAGGACCTTGTATTGTCAACTTTCTCTGTCTGTGTTTTTTCTTTGTTCTAGTAATTTCAAGATGTTGGAGCTGAGCTTTCTTGTTTTGGGACCTTTCTTGTAATTGATTTTCTTATGCTGTATATTATGTTTTCTGATAGATGGTCGATGTCCATTTGTTCTAGGTCTCTTACTTTTGGTAGGGTTTTCTTTACGTTGTTTTGATATTTGATCTCATTTTTCTGTTGGGTATTTCTTGTTTTGGATCATCTTGTTTCTTTCCAACTTTGTGTTGATGGTAATAGTTGCCCAAACTAGTCTGTGATTGCTGCCTGTGCTGAATCGGTTTAGTACTGTTACATCGCTGCATATTTGAGATTATGTAGTCGATCCATTTCCTTTGGCAGGCTTTCTTAAAGAAGGTGTTATGGCAGTACATACCTTATTTTTGCAGGTAATCTACGAGCATTTCCCCTTTTGCGTTTCTGTTTCCCAGTCCAAAGTTCCCTATATTTTATGGATCGTCTCTCAGTTTTTTTTTCAACTTTGGCGTTGAAGTCTCCTATTACTATTTGGAGTTTAGCTTTTCCTAGTTCTTGAGCTTTTGTTATGTCTTCGTACAAGTTTTCAATCGCTCGTTGGGGCGTATATTTGCGTTATTTGTACGAAGTATTTCTTGTTTAGTATGACAATGTATATTACTCTGTTCAAATTAGCTTTAATTTTTGTTACTTGATGTTTTAGTTTTTTGTTGATAAGAATTGCCACTTCTCCGTTGTGGTGATTTGTATCGGCATTTTTCTGGTATAGGAGGTGGCCTGGGTTGAGGGTGGTTGCCTGTTCTCCAGCTAGTCTTGTCTATCCCATTTTATGTTGCTTAGCTCATTTTTCAAGGTTTCAAAGTGGCCATCTGGCTTCATGGTTCATATATTATATGTTGCTACTCTGATTTGTGTATGTTTTGTAGCAGGTTTCACTCCCTTGTTGGTTAAATTATGTTTTACAAATATTTTTTTTAATACATTTATAACAGTTGGCAATAAGTTGCTTAATAGATTTCTAAAAATTGTTTTTTTTTTCCCAAAAACACAAATAATTTCAGAATTTCCAAAGTTTAAAGCAAATTACATTTTACTAAATTAACTTATAAACTGTTATAAAATGTTCCTGAGTTGTCACAGAACACTCATAAATTGTCATAAAATGTTCCTGAACTGTCATAACTATCTCTAAATTGTTTCAAAATGTTTATAGATTTATAATATATTTGTAAACCGTCATAAAATGTTACAGAATCTTGTTTTTGTACAGTTATAAAATATTCCTGAACTGTTATAGTTGTCAAGACACATTTTTAACTTGTCACAAAATGTTTTTAGATTTAACATATTTGTAAAAGATCATAAAATGCTCTTAAGTTATTATAAAATACTTATAAATTGTCAAAAAATGGTCTTAGTTTGGTCACATTTTTTGAACTATTATTAAATGTTCCTGAACTGTCATGGTTTTCCAACAAAAGGTTTCATTTTGATATTAAAAAAAAACGGGTATTTTTTAAGAGAAATCAATAAATGTTTATTTCATTGTAAAGAGGAAGATATGCCATTAAAATTTGAAAACAATATCAGTCAAATGGCCGCCACGGTTACGGTTGTAGTACTACATTCTTTTCATGAATTCTCCATAACCAATTTGCACATTTGCGGCTGTATGTTCTTGATAACTTCACGAATTTTATCTTTAACGTCTTGAATCGATTGTGGAGCATTAGCATAAACCTTAGCTCTTTTAAGTAGCCACAAAGAAAAAAATCTAAAGGCGTTAAATCACAAGATCTCTGTGGCCAATTGTGATGAGAAATAACACGGTCAGAAAACTATTCTTGCAAAATTGCGACTGTTTTGTTGCTTGTGTGGCATGTAGCGCCGTCTTGCTGAAAATAAACGTCGTCCACATCAATATCTTCCAATTCCGGCTGTAAAAAATCATTAATCATAGCTCGGTAGCGCCATCCATTCACCGTAACAGTTGCACCAGCCTCATTTTCAAAATAGTAGGGTCCAATCACACCGCCAGCCCAAAACCGAACCAAACAGTGACACGTTGATTTCTTGAATTTTCTGAGCCCCAAATGCAACAATTCTGCTTATTAACGTAACCTCCGAGGTACAAATGGGCTTTAACACTGAAGAAGATTCATTTTGATGCATTTGAAAAACCCAATCAGCAAAAATACGACGTTTATGGTGATTGACCAGCTTGAGTTCTTGTGTTAACTGAACTTTAAAAACCTTAAGACTTAAGTCTTTATGCAAATTACGGTGTTTGTTGTTTGTAGAATGTCTAATTCTAAAAATCGACGAGGAATCGACAAACCTGGTTTTTCTTCAACACTATTCTTGAGCGATGCACACGGTTTTGATTCTTCAAATCACAAACTTGTCTCAACAGCTCAAATTACGACGACCAAAAAGTGCTTTAGTTTTACAAACGTTGTTAAAGCGTGTATTGTTTCATTTTTAATAATGGCGTAGTTTTTACTTGTTAAATGTTAAATGATAATAGCTTCAAAATTGACAACTGCCCAAATAGCCTGCTATTCAAAATAAAAAAAATTATTGAAAACCCTTTATAATATTTCATAATTTTTAATCAAAAATATTGTTTTTTTAAAGACTGGTTGTAAACAATCCCACAAATGCAGCTAAGGGTTAAGTTAAACTGAAGTTGTTTGATGGATTTCTAAAATTTGAGTTTACCTCCAAATAACTCAAAATGCTTTCAAAAATTTCTAAAAAATTTAAGAAATTATAATTTACTAATATTGACTTTTCGGACATTTTTTACTTACCTACGACTTACAACACACACACAAGATTATTGCATAATAAATTTCCAAAATATTTTTCAAAAAGCATATATAATTTTTTATTAAACTTGACATTTTTAAACATACTAAAAGTTTATAAAACTTTATTAAAATATGTTTTACTAGATTGACAATAAGTTGATGCTTACATTTCCAAAATTTGGAATATTTTTCAAAAAGCTTTTTCAAAGTATGGAACAAACTATATTTTACTAAAATTTGTTTTTTAGATTAACTATTACAATTTTTTTTTGATAAATTTTCAAAATTTGTATAACTTTGCAAAAAGCCTATATAGTTTTTCCAACTTTCAAATTATGGAACAATTTATGTTTTACTAAAACAAATTTTTTTGGACAAACTTGCTACAATTTTCTTGTCAAATTTACAACATTTATTGACAATAAGTTGCCTTATAGATTTCCAAAATTTAGATTTTTTCCAAAATATTTAACAAATTATGTTTGACTAAAACTGACAATTTAAAATTATTAAAACACACATTGACAATAAGTTGGATATTTTCCAAAAATCTAATTCAGTTTTTCCAAAATTATGATGTTTTCCAAAAAGCCTTTATAATTTTTCCAAATTTCCTAGCAATAGAGCACACTGTGTTTTATTAAAATTGATTTTTTGTTATATTTATAAACACACATAGACAATAAGTTGCTTGATATGATTTCTAAAAATTGAATGTTTTTCAAAAAACTAATTTTAGTCTAATTTTCAAAATATTAATTTGTTCTATATTTTGAAAATTATTGTTTCACTAAAATTTAGTTTTTTTGGACAAATATTGTAGATTTTTTTTTAAATTTTAACACACATTTATAAATTTACTTATAAATTTAAATGGTTTCTAAAAACTCTATTCAGCTTTTACAAATTTCCAAAATAATAAACAAATTTTTTTTCACTAAAATTTACTTTTTAAACAATTTTTTTTTAAATTTACTTCTAAAACTTACAGCACATCTTTGGGGCAATTTTTTATAAATATTTCTAAAAGTAAGCAAAATTTATATTGCTATTTAATTATTTTTTTGTTACAGAACGCCAATAACTGTGTGACTGGTATTAATAGTTTCCGCGCATTGAGAGAGAAAGAAACTTATAACCAGAATGAAGTTGCATAATGCAAAAAAAAAAACATACACTCAAAGACACAAAACTGTTATATAATATAAATGAATTTATTCTCAAGTATTTGTTATTATATTCATATTATTTCATATAAAATATAAATGAATTTCATAGAATTAATAAAAAAAGCATTGAATATATTCTCAAGTACACACATAAATGTTATTGTTGCCGCAGTTCGTGCTAGACTGGCGCGTTTTAAGATTAATTTTGCATGTGCATGTACTTATCTTACTATTAGTGTTGTTTAACGCTTTTCCACAGTATTGTTGGTTTACTGTATATTTTACTAAAAAAAAATTTGTGACAAAATTGCCAACATTGTTTAGATAGATTTTTTTTTTGTAAAACTAACAAATCACGTCAACAATAGTTGAATTTTAAATTTTTAAAACTTGGATATTTTTCAAAAAACCTATACAGTTTTTTCAAATTTCTAAAATATAGAGTAAACTATGTATGTTTTGCTAACATTAATTTTTTTTTTAAATTGAATATTTTTCAAACTTTGTTTTGCAAAGATTGATTTTTTTGACAATTTAAAAACTTTTTTTTATTAAAATTGAATTTTGACAAAAATTGCCAAATTGACAGTAAGTTTCTTGATAAAATTAACTTTTTTAGAAAAAATTGTTAAAATTTAGTTTTAAAATTTACATTGACAATATGTGCTTGATAGATTTTCAAAATTTAGATATGTTTGAAACAAACTGTGTTTTGCAAATTTTGATTTCTTTGAACAAAATTGCCAAAATTTTTGTAGATAGTTTTATAGCTTTTTCTACTTTAGATTTCATTATGTTTGGGCTGGTCTTTGTTAGTATTAGTTTAGATTTTTGGCATATCAGCCTAAGAAGACTATTAATGTCGTCTTTGTTAGTAAATCTTTGCAAGTTTGATCTCAATTATTCTCAAATAGTTCACATATATGCCATTTTCAATCATGTTTTAACTTTTTTGTTTCAAGTATAGTAGAAGAAGCTACCCGTCTACAGTTTCAAACTGGTTTTTGCCCACCAACCCAATTGTTAGTTATCAAGAGATGCATTGTTAAACAATTTTCTAAAATCTAAATGACAGTTGACATTTATTGTCTTGTACGTAATAGCTACAAGAACACAATAGGTGGGAGAAGTTATAGATCATTTGATTACAAACACTTGGGTGGGTGGCTGAGCCATAGAAAAAGAAGTTATCTGCCCACAATTTGAACTTGGTGCCCGCCCACCCACTCAAGCGATAGTTATCAATGGATTTTTTGATTTCTAAGTGACATCTTACATTCATTGTCTTGTGCGTAATAGCTACAAGAACACAAGAAGTAGGAGAAGTAATAGATCTTTTAATGACCAACACTTAGGTGAGTAGATGGGCCATAGTAGAAAAAGCTACAATTTTATTTTGGTGCCCACCAACCCACCCAAGTGTTTGCTATTAAGGGATCATGTTTCCCTAGTGGTTTACAGGTGTCTAGCAAATGATGAATCGTTCTTTAGTAATTGTGTTGCTGATGATAAGTGTTTTTTCTTGGCAGAAACTAACCCATTTTATTCATTAACTTTTTTGGACAAAATGCTAAAACTTTTGTTAAATTTATAAATAATTTGTTTGATAGATTTTTAAATTTAATATTTTCTCCAAAAAATTTTTTGTATTCTAAAAATATCAGTTTCATTATAACTAATTTTCTTGACAATAAGTACTTAATAAGTTTTTGTAATTTTACTAAATTTCCAAAATACAAAACAGAATATGTTTCACCAAAAATAACTTTTTTGAACAAAAAATCTATACAACTTTTCCAAATTTCCAAAATTAAGAACAAACTATGTTTTACTAAAATTCACAAATTGGCCAAAAGTTTGAATATTTTCTACAAACATTTTTAGTCATATTTGTATTTTAAATTTAAAACACACATCATTATTTTGAAAATTTAAATTTTTAACTAAAATTATTTTTTTCCAAAGAACGTATTGAAGTTTTTCAAATTTTCAGAATTTTCATAATATTAACTTTTTTAGACAAAATTCTTAAAATTTTCTTTTCAAATTTACTTATCATATATAAACTTTTATAAATTATGCTTAAATAAAATTTCATTAAATTCTAAGCAGCCATACAAAAGTAATGCAACTATTTTGATTAAAGATAACTTTCAACAAAACTCAAAAATTGGCCGCCATTTTGATTTTCTTTCAAATATTTTAAATTTAAATAAAATATTATATTTGCCTAATTATAGGTTATGTATAGATTAAATTTAAATAATTTCTAACGCAGAACAAAAAAGTTATGCAATTTTTTTGATTAAATAAAAAATTATCAAAATTCAAAAATTTTCCGCTATTTTGTTATTTCTTTGAACAATTGAAATTAAATACAATTTTCATATTTGCACTTTTATAGATTATAGTTAAATTAAATTTTATTAAATTTAAAGCAGCCATACAAAAGTTATGCAACTATTTTGATTAAAGATGGGTTTCAACAAAATTAAAAAATTATCCGCTATTTTGTTTATCTTTTAAATATTTTAAATTTAAATAAAACATTATATTTGCTTAATTATAGGTTATGTATTAATCAAATTTAAATAATTTTTAAAGCAAAATAAGAAATTTGCGCAATTTTTTTGATTAAATCAAAAATTAACAAAATTCAAAAACCTTCCGCCATTTTGTTATTTCTTTAAACAATTAAAATTAAATGGAATTATCATATTTGCACTTTTATAGATTATAGTAAAATAAAGTTTTATTAAATTTCAAGCAGCCATACAAAAGTTATGCAACTATTTTGATTAAAGATGAATTTCAACAAAACTCAAAAATTAGCCGTCATTTTGATTTTCTTTCAAATATTTTAAATTTAAATTGAGCATTATATTTGCCTAATTATAGGTTATATATAAAATAAATTTAAATAATTTCCAACTTAGAACAAGAAAGTTATACAATTTTTTCGATGAAATCAAAAATTAACAAAATTCAAAAATTTTCCGTCATTTTGTTATTTGTTTAAACAATTAAAATTCAATAAAATTATCATATTTGCACTTTTATAGGTTATAGTTAAATTAAATTTTATCAAATTCCAAGCAGCCACATACAAATTATGCAACTATTTTGATGAAATCTGGGTTTTATCAAAACTCAAAAATTAGCTACCATTCTGCTTTTTATTCAAATATTTTAAATATAAATAAAGTATTATATTTGTCTAACTATAGGTTATGTATTAAACAAATTTAAATCATTTTTAACGCAGACTAAGAAAGTTCTGAAATTTATTTGATTAAATAAAAAATTACCAAAATACAAAAAATTTCTGCCATATTGTTATTTCTTTAATTAATTGAAATTCAACAAAATTATCAAATTTGGGCTTTTATAATTAATGCTTAAATAAAATTTTATTAAATTCCAAACAGCCATACAAAAGTTATGAAACTATTTTGATTAAAGCTGGATTTTAAGAAAATTCAAAATTTAACCGCCATTTTGTTTTTCTTCTATTTTTTTTAAATTTAAATAAAGCATTATATTTTCCTAGTTATAGGTTATGTATTAATCAAATTTAAATAATTTCCAACTCATAATAAAAAAGTTATGCAAATTTTTTGATTAAATAAAAAAATATCAAAACTCAAAAAACTTTCGCCATTTTGTTATTTGTTTAAACAATTGAAATTCAATAGAATTATCATATTTGCACTTTTATAGGTTATGGTCAAATCAAATTTTATCAAACTCCAAGCAGCCACATACAAGTTATGCAACTATTTTGATTAATGCTGGATTTTAACTAAACTCAAAAATTAGCCGCCATTTTGTTTTCCTTTCAAATATTTTAAATTTAATTATTGCATTAAATTTGCTTTATTATAGGTTAGGTATTAATAAAATTTAAATAATTGCCACCGCAGAATAAGAAAGTTATGCAATTTTTTTAATTAAATCAAAAATTAACAAAATTCAAAAAAATTCCGCCATTTTATTATTTCTTTGAACAACTAAAATTCAATAAAAATATCATATTTGCACTTTTATAAGTTATGCTTAAATAAAATTTCATTTAATTCCAAGCAGCCATACAAAAGTTATGCAACTATTTTGATTATAGCTGGATTTCAACAAAACTCAAAAATTAGCCACCATTTAGTTTATCTTTTAAATATTTAAAATTTAAAAAATGCATCATTTTTGCATCTTTATAGGTTATGTACAAACCAAATTTATTTAATTTTCAACTCAGAATAAAAAAGTTATGCAACTTTTTTGATTAAATCAAAAATTAACTAAGTTCAAAAATCTTACGCCATTTTGTTATTTTTTTGAATAATGAAAATTCAATATAATAAACTTATTTGCATTTTTATAAGTTATACATGATGCAAATTTATTAAACTTTAAAGCAATAATAACAAAGTTATGCAACTATTTAGTTTAAATCAATTGTCTTAAAATTTCAAAAATTAGCCGCCATTTTGTTTTTTTTGCAAATATTTTAAATTTAAAAAAAGTATTACATTTGCATATTTATAGTTTATGTAAAAACTAATTTTGATTAATTTTCACCTTAAAGTAGGAAAGTTATGCAACTTTTATGATTAAATTAGAAATTATCAAAATTCAAAAATCTTGCGCCATTTTGTTATTTTTTAAATAATTAAAATTTAAAATAATCATTAAATAAGCACTTTTATAGGTTATACGTGATGCAAATTTATTAAAATTCAAAACTATAATAATAAAGTTATACAACTATTTAGCTTAAATAAAATTTCTTAGAATTTCAAAAATTAGTCGCCATTTTGTTTTTTTTGCAAATATTTTAAATTTGAAAGAAGCATCATAATTGCATTTTTATAGGTTATGTAGAAACCAATTTTGATTAATTTTCAACTTAAAGTAGGAAAGTTATGCAACTTTTTTTGATTAAATTAGAAATTATCAAAATTCAAAAATCTTGCGCCATTTTGTTATTTTTTTAAATTTTCAAAATTTAAAATAATCATCAAATAAGCATTTTTATAGGTTATACATGATGCAAATTTATTAAAATTCAAAACTATAATAATAAAGTTATGCAACTATTTAGCTTAAATAAAATTTCTTAGAATTTCAAAAATTAGTCGCCATTTTGTTTTTTTTTGCAAATATTTTAAATTTAAAAAAAGCATAATATTTGCATCTTTTAAGGTTATGTACAAACCAAATTTAACTATTTTTTAACATAAACTAAGAAAGTTATGCAACTTTTTTAATTAAATCAAAAATTAACAAAATTCAAAAATCTTACGCCGTTTTGTTATTTCTTTTGATAATTAAAATTTAATACACTAACTGACAATAAGTTGATTGATAGAATGTTACACTAAAATTCAAAAACTTTTTTGCATTTTTTTTTTCAAATTTGCGGTAAAACTAGTCTTGAAGCAAAAATTTGGTCTAATGGTTACGTTAATTAAATATATAAATTTAAAAAATTCTTTTTAGTAGCATTGAGTGTGTGATTTAAATTATACTTTCTTGAATACAATTACTTACCGTACGTATGCAGTAAGTAAACAGTCTTGAATATTATAAAAACATAGAACAATTTAGTAGAGATAACTTACAGTTTCTACTACAACGTTTGAAAAACATAGAAATTAAATGTAAAATATACTCTAGTTTATACATATATACATATTGCAAATGTTGCAAGTAGAAATATAAATTATGATAATTTATGCTTATTCAATATATTAAACATTGAAGGCGGAAGTAACGTGCTTCCTCATAGAACTGAGTGAATTTAATACATGACGAGAATTACAAAATTTATGTATATAGAATTAATTACACAAATATGATCCGTGCATGTTGGTAAAATCACGAGATATGCACTCAAAACAGTTATGCAAATAATATGAATAAATTTCGCTTATTTACAATAAAAAAAGTTACTTAAATATAAAAAGTTTCCATTATCAACAATCCCCACATTTTTTATTTAACAAATATGACACTGTAATAAGCCTTACTGCCCATAACTATAAAAAAATCCTGCAGATTTAAGCTTAAAAGCGTAACAAAACTAAATTACATCCTATATTATTTTTTTAGAAAGCACAAGCAATTAAAATAAATTTGCTTTTATCTTAATTACTACTTTCGTGTTTGCTTTATTAATTCTGATGAATTGCATAAAAAAATTGTAATCAATTAATTAATTGAAAATGGTAAATAATGGTTTCAGTTTGTGATTTGGCAGCAGCTTAAAATTAATTAATAGCGTGATCGGGTTGGTGATCAAGTGGTCATCTAGCTTGGGGTTATAATCATTTATATAAGTAATTACTTACGCACGTTGAAGGGATGAATAATACAAGAGTGAACTCCATGAAGTGATTTATATAGACTAAATTTCAGAATATTAAATAGAAACTGGGTCAAAGAGAATTATTTATGGAAATTTTAATAAATTGGTCCCAAAAATCATTTATGATAAAAAAGCATTTACATTTTTGACAGTTAAATACTAATTTAAGATCATTTTTGCTAGTTGTAGATCAATTTTGATCATTTTAAGATGTATATGTAACATATAATATAAACATCCTTCACATTTGAAACTAAACTGATGAAGCAGCTTCTCAACAAGGCTCTCATCTATGTTTCAATGGAAGTGCATGATGTAGCGTCCATTGCATCACTTCCTTTGATTAAACGAAGTATCTCTTGAAAAAGATATACAACCTATATCAACATCCATAAGCGTATATCTATTCCATCGATCATGTCTAGACACCCGTATCGCAATAATTCGGTACATTGAACATCTAAAAGATATTTACCTATTCCATACCTTTATATAAGAATGTAGTTGAAGTTAGTTTAATACTCATTGAAGCGTAAGAATTTTACATACCCCAAAATCATAATTAACAAACCCTAAAGTTACCATCGTGATAAGCAATCGACTTACTAGAGTTACAGAACTAATTTACAGAGTTATATTAACTTACATTGGAGATAATTCCTAAGGACACAGGCAATATTCCCAAACAGCCAGGCTTGTGTGTATGCACTTAAAGCTCCATAAGGCATGCAAACTATTGTAACCAATAAATCTGCCACTGACAGGTTCACTAAGAAGTAATTCGTAACGCTGAAACAAAAAAAGTTTAATTAATTGTGAGTTTGATTATATGTTAGAATTTAATCAATAGAATTGAATTATATTGTGTTGGTACATTTAAATGGAGCAATTTTGAGCTGTTTATGAATAAGGTCTCATTTCATTAATTAAATATAGAAGACAAGCTTTGGGGTTCAATTGAATTTGTATCAATACATTTGATGATGTTATTTCAAATCAAAATTGCATTTTAGATAAACTTAAAGTGAGTTAATAAACTATAAAACGTGATGTATTAGCATGCATACATTAATTACTTTTACAATTACACTTTAAAGGAATACATTTCAACTGTAAGTAATTTATTGAATTCAATTTATTTCATTTAATATAGAAATTATTTGAGATCAAATAAAACGATTGAAAAAAACCATCTTATATAAAGCTTCTTACACTTTATTTGTGATTAATTGAATAAGAGACATACCCTTATTGACATTTGAAATGATTTCCTATTTATATTAAAATAATTTCTAGCTTTTTTTCATTAACACTTCAATGTAAATAACACCTACTAAGAAAAAACATTGTCTGCAAACACAATATACAAAATAAATTACTTTTTTGTATTTACTCACCAGTTTCGCATCTCATAAACATTGTTAGAAAATCATTTGTTTGTATTTTATTAAAAAAAGGTTCCATTTTCAGTCTCTATACAAGATCTTTTTATTATAACAAAAGACAGGTTGACAAAAATGTGAATTTATTTTACTAATATTATATCTGATCATCTTAAGGATAGTCATAAAGAGACAACAAGAAAAATAAAAGTTAATGGGAGTTGCTTTAATGCTACAGACATTTATCTTTTTCTGGCTTTATTGGTTTCCAGTTTTAATGGTCAATGCTAAATTAATGATCTTGATAAAATTTTATTTGATGCACATCATACATTATTTAACCTTCAACTTTATTTTATTTTAAGTATTATTTTGAAGGAGTCATTATCTGTAAAATTAGGAATCAATATTTAATTTGTGAGATATTTCCGTATCTAATTATTTTATAAATGTTTCATAATTCTTGTTCATTTTCCATCAGCTTTTGCTTTATTTGTCGCCATCTGCTCTATCTAGTTTCTTTCTTTGTCATATTTCTTAAGTATTTTATTTTTGCAACTTTACTTATTTTAGGCCCTTCCTACTTAGCAGTTAAGCTTATTCTATTCATTAACAATCACTATAAGTTTTGTTTTTCTTTAAACATTCAAAAAACTACATAACAAGCCAAAATTAATTTCAAAAATTTTACAATTTAATGTAGATTCACGTAGTAAATTTGGTTTTTGAAAAGCCCAATACAAAGTTTTTGAGTAAAATGCAAAAAACTATTAGAAAACGCTTTTTGATGCAAATTTTGTGTTTTTGTTTTCTGTACGGAACCAAATTTAGCTGTAGACATTTTAAAGTACTCTTAAAAATGCAGAATTTTATATAAGTTTAAGTATTTTAATTAGTTTATATAAGTTTTAAACAAAGTTTTTGAATAAAATGCAAAAAACTATCAAAAAAATGGTTTTTTGATAAGTTTGTGTCTTTCTTACACAAACTAAATATTGTTGTAAGAACTTAAAACTAGTCTCAAAAAATCCAAAATTTTATGTTAATTTACGTACTTTGCTTGGTTTATATAGACTCAGTACAAAGTTTTTGAGTAAAATGCAAAACACAATCGGCTAAATGCATTTTTGATGAAAATTTTGTTTTTGTGTCAAATATTGCCGTAGAAAGCTGAAACTAGTTTCCAAAAATTCAAAATTTTATATAAATTTAAGTGCTTTGCTTGGTTTATATAGGCCCAGTACAAACTTTTTGAGTAAAATGCAATAAACTATTAAAAAACGCTTTTTTTATGAAAATTTTGTGTTTGCAGTTTTTGTACGGAATCAAACTTTGTTGTAAATAGTTAAAATTACTCCTAAAAAATGCAGAATTGTATGTAGGTTTAAATATTTTGCTTGGTTTATATAAATTCAGTACAAAGTTTTTTAAGTAAAATGCAAAAAACAATAAAAAAATGCATTTTTGATACAAATTTTGTGTTTTTTCTTTTGTACGGAATCAAATTTTGTTGTAAACAGTTGGGAGTACTTTCAAAAGATCAATTTTATGTAGGTTTACAAAATTTGCTTGTTTTTTATAAGCCTAATACTTAAAAACTTTGTATAAAATGCAAAAACTATCAAAAGAACGCATTTTTGATGAAAATTTTGTTTTTGTGTCTCTCATACGGAATCAATTATTACCGTACAAAGTTGAAACTAGTTTTAAAAGATACAAAATTTTGTGTAACTTTATTGTTTGGTTTATATAGGCCCAGTACAACATTTTTGTGCAAAATGCAAAACACTATTAAAAAAAAACGCTTTTTTGAAGGAAATTTTGTTTTTGTGTCTTATATGGAATCAAATTTGTTGCATCAAGTTGAAACTAGTCTCAAAAAATGTTAAATTTTATGTAAATTTACGTGTTTTGCTTGGTTTATATAGGCCCAGTACAAAGTTTTTAACTAAATGCAAAAAAGTATTAGAAAACGCATTTTCATTGCAAATTTTGTGTTTTTGTTGTTTGCACGGCATTAAATTTTGTTGTAGACAGTTGAAATTACTTTTAAAAATGCAAAATTTTATGTAGGTTTAAGTATTTTGCTTAGTTTATATAAGTTCAGAACAAAGTTTTTAAGTGAAACGCAAAAAACTATCAAAAAACGCTTTTTTATGCAAATTTTGTGTTTTAATTTTTGTACAAAATCAAATTTTGATGTAGACAGTTAACAGTACTCTAAAAAAGTGCAATATTTTATGTAAACTTAAGTATTTTGCTTGGTTTATCTAAGTCCAGTACAACCTTTTTGAATAAAATGTAAATAACTTAATAGTTGTTTACATTTTACTCAAAAAGGTTGTAAAACGCTTTTTCGATGCATATTTTGTGTTTTTGTTGTTTGCACGGCATCAAATTTTGTTGTAGCCAGTTGAAATTACTTTTAAAAATGCAAAATTTGATGTAGGTTTAAGTATTTTGCTTAGTTTATATAAGTTCAGAACAAAGTTTTTAATTAAAATGCAAAAAACTATCAAAAAACGCATTTTTAATGCAAAATTTGTGTTTTCGTTTTTTGTGGTAAACAGTAAAAAGTACTCTTAAAAAATGCAAAATTTAATGTAGATTTACAAACTTTGCTTGGTTTATATAAACCTACCACAAAGTTTTTGAGTAAAATGCCAAAATCTATCAAAAAAACGCCTTTTTGGTGCAAATTTTGTGTTTTTGCATTTGTACAGAATCAAATTTTGTTGTAGACAGTTGAAAATACTCTCAAAAAATGCAGAATTTTATGTAAATTTACAAGCTTTGCTGGGTTTATATAGGCCCAATACAAAGTTTTTAAGTAAAATGCAAAAAACTATTAAAAAACGCCTTTTTGATGCAAATTTTGCACAAAATCAAATTTTGTCAAAAACAGTTAAAAAGACTTTCAAAAAATGCAGAATTTTATGTAGATTTACAAGCATTGCTTAGTTTTTATAGGCTTAGTACAAAACTTTAAAGCAAAATGAAAAAAACTATCAATAAACGCTTTTTTGATGCAAATTTTGTATTTTTGCGGTTCTACGGAATCAAATTTTGTTGTGGACAGTTAAAAATACTGTCAAAAAATGTAGAATTTTATGTAGATTTACAAGCTTTGCTTGATTTATATAAGCTTAACACAAAGTTTTTAAGTAAAATGCATTTTTGATGCAATTTTGGTTTTGTGCTTCTTATAAACAATCAAATATTATCGTAGAAAGCTGAAACTAGTCTCAAAAGATTTTATTTAAACGTGTTTTGCTTGTTTTATATAGATTCAATACAAAAATTTTGAGTAAAATGTAAAAAACTATTTGAAAACGCTTTTTGATGCAAATATTTTTTGCGCTTTATGTACAAAATCAAATTTTGTTGACAGTTGAAAGTACTGTCAAAAAATACAAAATTTTATGTAAATTTACAAAATTTTTTTGGTTTATATAAGCTTAACACAAAGAGTAAAATACAAAAAAACTATCAGAAAAACGCATTTTTGATACAAATTTTGTATTTGTGTTTCATACGGAATCAAATATTGCCGTACTAAGTTGAAACTAGTTTCAAACAATGCATAATTTTATGTAAATTTGCGTGTTTTGCTTGTTATATAAAAGTCCAGTACAAACTTTTTGAGTAAAATGCAAGAAACTATTGGAAAACGTATTTTTGATGCTAGTTTTTAGTTTTTGCTTTAGTACGAAATCAAATTTTGTTTACAAGATTTGCTTGGTTTATATAAGCCTAGAACAAAAATATTCATTAAAATGCAAAAAAACTATCAGAAAAACGCATTTTTGAAGCAAATTTTGTGTTTGTGCTTCTCATAAAGAATCAAATATTGTTGTAGAAAGCTGAAACTAGTCTGAAAAGATGTCAAATTTTAATTAAACTTACGTGTTTTGTTTGTTTTATGTAGACTCAATACAAAAATTTTGAGTAAAATGCAAAAAACTATTAAAAAACGCAATTTTAAGGCAAACTTTGTTTTTGTGTCTCTCATATTGAATCAAATATTGACGTAGTAAGCTGAAATTAGTCTCAAAAAATGTAAAATTTCATGTAAATTTGAATACTTTACTTGGTTTATACAGGCTCAGTACAAAACCTTAAAGTTAAATGTAAAAAACTATTGGAAAACGCTTTTTCAATGCAAATTTTGTGTTTGCGTTTTTTGTACAAAATCAAATTTTGTTGAAAACAGTTGAAAGTACTTTTAAAAGTTGCAGAATTTTATGTAAATTAACAATATTTACCTGGTTCGTATTAGCCTAACATAAAGTTTTTAAGTAAAATGCAAAAAAATATTAGAAAAACGCATTTTTATGCAAATTTTGTGATTGCGTTTCTCAAATATTGTCGTAAAAGCTGAAACTAGTCTCGCATTATTTTATGTAAACTTGCGTGCTTTGCTTGTTTTATATAGATCCAATACAAAATTTTTGGTAAACATTTTTTGTTTTTGTTTTTTGTACGGAATCAAATTTTGTTGTAAACAATTAAAAGTACTTTCAAAATATGCAACATTTTATTTAGGTTTACAAAATTTGTTTGGTTTATATAGGCACTGCACAAAGTTTTTGTGTAAAATACAAAAAACTATCAAAAAAAAACGCATTTTTGGTGCAAATTTTGTTTTTGTATCTTTCATACGTAATCAAATATTGCAAAATTTTATGTAAATTTACGTGTTTTGCTTGATTTGTATATTAACTTAGCACAAACTTTTTAAGTAAAATGCAAAAAACTATTCCAAAAACGCATTTTTATGCATATTTCTCGTACAAAATCAAATATTGCCGTAACAAGCTAAAATTCAATTCAAAAATGCAGAATTTTATGTAGATTACATGCTTTGCTTGGTTTATAAAAGCTCAGTACAAAGTTTTTGAGCAAAATGCAAAAAAACTAGCAAGAAACGCTATTTTGATGCATAATTTTGTTTTTGTGTCTTTCATACGCAATAAAATATTATCGTAGTAAGCTGAAACTAATTTCAAAAGATGCAAAATTTTATGTAAATTTATGTGTTTTGCTTGGTTTATTTAGACCCAGTACAAACTTTTAAGTAAAATGCAAAAAAACTAATAAAAACGCTTTTTTGATGCAAATTTTGTGTTTTTGTTGTTTGCACAAAATCAAATTTTGTTGAAAACAGTTAAAAAGACTTTCAAAGAATGCAGAATTTTATGTAGATTTACAAGCTTTGCTTAGTTTATATAGGCTTAGTACAAAACTTTGGGGTAAAATGAAAGAAACTATCAAAAAACGCTTTCTTGATGCAAATTTTGTTTCTGTACAAAATCAAATTTTGTTGACAGTTGAAAGTACAGTAAAAACATGCAAAATTTAATAAATGTTTGCAAGATTTGCTTGGTTTACATAAGCCTGAAACATAGTTTTCTAGTAAAATGCAAAAAACTATTAGAAAAACGCATTTTTATGCAGATTTTGTTTTTGTGTTTCTCAAATATTGTCGTAGAAGCTGAAACTAGTCTCAAAAGATGCAAAATTTTAAGTAAACTTGCGTGTTTTTCTTGTTTTATAAAGACCCAATACAAAAATTTTGAGTAAATTTCGAAAAAGTATTGGAAAATGCATTTTTGGTAAACATTTTTTGTTTTTGTTTCTTGTACGGAATCAAATTTTGTTGTAAACAGTTAAAAATACTCTCAAAAGATACAACATTTTATTAAAGTTTACACAATTTATTTGGTTTATATAGACACTGCACAAAGTTTTTGTGTAAAATACAAAAAACTATCAAAAAACGCATTTTTGGTGCAAATTGTTATGTTGTTTATTAAAGGTAAAAAAAAAATACATATATAATTACATAAGTAAATAACATGTTTGTAAATAAATTTATATACAAAATATATTACAAGTATAAAACATTTATTTTTGTTTTTCTATTTCTCATACAGAATCAAATATTGTCGTAGTAAGTTAAAACTAGTCTCAAAAGATGCAAAATTTCATGTAAATTTACATGCTTTGCTTAGTTTATATAAGTTTAATACTGAGTTTTTGAGTAAAATGCAAAAAACTATTGAAAAACGCTTTTTTGGTGCAAATTATGTGTTTTTGCTTTTTGTACAGATTCAAATTTTGCTGTAGATAGTTAAAAGTACTTTCAAAAAATGCAGAATTTTATGTAGATTTATTTTGTTTATATAGACTCTGCACAAAGTTTTTATGTAAAATGCAAAAAACTATTAAAAAACGCATTTTTGAAGCAAATTTTGTTTTTGTGTCTCTTATACAAAATCAAATATTGTCGTATAAAGCTGAAACTAGTTTAAAAAGATGCAACATTTACTTGTTTTGCTTGGTTTATATAGGTCCAGTACAAAGTTTTTGAGTAAAATGCAAAAAACTATGAAAAACGCAAATTTTGTTTTCTTTTTTGGTACAAAATCAAATCAAATTTTGTTGTAGACAGTTAAAAGTACTCTCAAAAAATTCAGAATTTTAAGTAGATTTACATATTTTGTTTTGTTTACATAAACTCTGTACAAAATTTTTGTGTAAAATGCAAAAAACTATCAAAAAAACGCATTTTTGTTGCAAATTTTGTTTTTGTGTCTCATACGGAATCAAATATTGTCGTAGTAAGTTAATACTAGTCTCAAAATATCCAAAATTTTATGTAAATTTACGTGCTTTGCTTGGTTTATATAAGTCCAGTACAACCTTTCTGAGTTATATGCGAAAAATTATTTTATTTTTTGATGTAAATTTTGTGTTTGCGTTTTTTGTACAAAATCAAATTTTGTTGAAGACAGTTAAAAGTAATCTTAAAAATGCAAAATTTTATGTAAGTTTAAGTATTTTGCTTGCTTTATATAAGTTCAATACAAAATTTTTAAGTAGAATGCAAAAAACTATCAAAAAAACGCATTTGTAATGCAAGTTTTGTTTTTGTGTCTCTCATACAAAATCAAATATTGTCGTAGTAAGCTAAAACTAGTCTCAAAAGATGTAAAATTTTATGTAAATTTACGGACTTTAGTTGGTTTACAAAGATCTAGTACAACCTTTTTGAGTAAAATGCAAAAAACTATTAGAAAACACTTTTTCGATGCAAATTTTGTGTTTGCGTTTTTTGTACAAAATCAAATTTTGTTGTAGACAGTTGAAAGTACTTTCAAAAAATTCAAAATTTTATGTAGATTTACATATTTTGTTTTGTTTACATAGATTCTGTACAAAATTTTTGTGTAAAATGCAAAAAGCTATCAAAAAAACGCATTTTTGATGCAAATTTTGTTTTTGTGTCTTTTATACGGAATCAAATATTGTCGTAATAAGCTAAAACTAGTTTCACAAAAATGCAAAATTTTATGTAAATTTACGTGTTTTGCTTGGTTTATATAGGCCTAGTACAAAGTTTTTTAGTAAATTTTGTGTTTTTTGTGTGGAATCAAATTTTGCTGTACACAGTTGAAATTACTCATAAAACATGTAGAATTTTATGTAGATTCACGTGTTTTGTTTTGTTTATATAAACTCTGCTCAAAGTTTTGGTGTAAAATGCAAAAAACTATTGAAAAAACGCATTTTTAAAGCAAACTCTTATATGGAATTAAATATTGTTGTAGTAAACTAAAACTAGTTTCAAAAAATGCAACATTTTATGTAAATTTACGCTTGGTTTATATTAAGTCCAGTACAAAGATTTTGAGTAAAATGCAAAAAACTATTAAAAAACGCTTTTTTAATGCATATTTCGTGTTTTTGTTTTCTGTACGGAATTAAATTTTGTTAACAGTTAAAAATACTCTCAAAATATGCAAAATTTTATGTAGATTTACATGTATTGTTTTGTTTATATAGACTTTGTCCAAAGTTTTTGTGTAAAATGTAAGAAACTTACAAAAAACGCATTTTTGAAGCAAATTTTGTTTTTGTGTCTCTCATACGGAATCAAATATTGTCGTAGTAAGTTTGAAACTTGTCTTAAAAGATGCAAATTATTATGTAAACTTACGTGCTTTGCTTGATTTATATAGATCCAGTACAAATTTTTTAAGTAAAATGCAAAAAAACTATCACAAAAATCAAATAAAATTTTTTGTACGGAATTAAATTATGTCGTAACAAGTTGAAATTAATTTTAAAAAAAGCAAAATTTTATGTAGATTCACATGCTTTGTTTTGTATATATAGATCCTGTACAAAGTTTTTGTGTAAAACGCAAAAAACTAACAAAAAACGCATTTTTTAAGCAAATTTTGTGTTTGTGTCTTTTTCACTAAATCAAATATTGTTGTAGTAAGTTGAAACTAAGCTCAAATATGGTTAATTTTATGTTAATTTGCGTGTTTTGCTTGGTTTACATAAGCCCAGTACAAAAAGTTTAAATAAAATACAAAAAACGTTTTTTTGAGGCAAATTTTGTGGTTTTGTGTTCTGCACGGAATCAAATTTTGCTGTAGACAGTTGAAAGTACTCTCAAAAAATGCAAAATTTTATGTAGATTCACATATTTTGTTTTGTTTATAAAGATCTGTACAAACATTTTATGGAAAACGCAAAAAACTAAGCTGAAACTAATTTCAAAAGATGCCAAATTTTATGTACATTTGCGTGTTTTGCTTGGTTTATATAGTCCCAGTACAAAGTTTTTAAGTAAAATTCAAAAAACTATCAAAAAAAGCATTTTGAATGCAAATTTTGTGTTTTTTTTTGTGTACAAAATCAAATTTTGTTGTAGACAGTTCAAAATACTCTGAAATATGCAAAATTTTGCTTGGTTTATATGGGCCCAGTACAAAGTTTTTGAGTAAAACGCAATAAAACTGTTAAAAAACGCATTTTTGATGTAAATTTTGTTTTTGTGTTTCTCATACGGAATCAAATATTGTCGTAGTAAGCTGAAACTAGTTTCAAAAGATGCAAAATTTTATGTAAAACTACATTCTTTGCTTGGTTTATATAAGTCCAGTACAAACTTTTTAAATAAAATGCAAAAAATGATCAAAAAACGCTTTTTTATGCAAATTTTGTGTTTTTTTTAATTTATACGGAATCAAATATTGTTGTAGTAAACTGAAATTAATTTCAAAAAATGCAAAATTTTATGTAAAACTACATGCTTTGCTTGGTTTATATAACTTCAGTACAAAGTTTTTAAGTAAAATGCAAAAAACTATCAAAAAAGGCATTTTTAAACCAAACTTTGTTTTTGTGTTTCTCATACGGATTCAAATATTGTCGTAGTAAGCTGAAAAAATGCAAAATTTTATGTAATTTTACATGTTTTGCTTGGTTTATATAAGCCTAACACAAAAGTATTGATTAAAATGCAAAAAACTATCAGAAAAACGCATTTTTGAAGCAAAATTTGTTTTTGTGTCTCATACAGAATCAAATATTGTTGTACTAAATTGAAACTAGTTTCAAATTATGCAAAATTTTATAATAATTTGCGTGTTTTATTTGGTTTGTAATCCCAATATAAAGTTTTTGAGTAAATTGCAAAAAACTATCACAAAATCGCATTTTTATGCAAATTTTGTAATCGTGTCTCTCGTACGGAATCATATATTGTAGTAACAAGTTAAAATTAATTTAAAAAAATGTAGAATTTTATGTAGAATCACATGCTAAGTTTTATTTATATAAACTCTGTACAAAGTCATATCTTAAAAATCGAACAGAAAACTTATTTATAACATTAATTTACAAAAAAAAACATAAAATTTGCTAAAAAATCATACATTTCAGATAAAATATATCCAAATTAGTGCTAAAACCTATTCATAGCTTAAAATTTTAATAAAAAACCTTAAAAATTGCAGAAAAAATACATTTACACCATAAAAATGATCAGAAAATTTTAAAATTGCACAGAAAAGACGTTCATAACTTATAAAAACCTATTTCCAACATGAAATTTGCATGGAAACTGTATTTGTCACATAAAATATATCAATATTTGCACAATAAAACCATTTATAGCAAAAAAATTGCTTAGATAGCCTCAAAATTGCTCAGAAAAAACGTTTAAACCTTAAAAATCGCGCAGAAAACTCATTTATATCTTAAAGTTTGCTTGTGGTTCAATGAAATGAATCAAAATTGACACACAAAAACTATTTATAGCATCAAATTTGCTCGAAAATCATACATTTCACATAAAATTGATCCAAATTAGTGCAGAAAAATAATAAAAAAATTTAAAAATTGCACAAAAATTACGTTTGCACTATAAAATCGCTTAAAATTGCATTAAATAGTTGCGCAGAAAACCTATTTCCAACATGATATTTGATGAAAAATTGTGTTTGGCACATAATATATGTATCAATAATTGCTGATGCAACTGTTTGCTGATAAGACGTTAGATATGTCACCTTCTTTTTCCGGATTGTTGGCACTAATGCTTATTGACATTATTTTGTTATTTATTTTGCATTTTATTCAGTTCATGGCCGGATTTTGGTGTTTTTTGGCAATATTTTGTCATTTATTTATTAAAATAATTTTTTAATAAATAAATAATAAAGTTTTTTGAACAATTTAAACAATAAATGCGTTTTTAATACGTTCCTAAGCAGACATTAAATGCCTTTTTCTAAATGTTTTAAAATTGATTCAAATATTATTTTCTTTTTAAACTTTTCTTTAATCAGTTTTTGAATATTTTTATAAAAAAAATTAATTCAAACTTTAGATTTACGATATTTATACTATAAATACGTTTATGAGTAAAAAATGCGTCTTTTTGGGCTTTTTTTTACATTTTAATTAATTCAAAGGCATTTATGGTGTACTTTAAATAATTGTTTAAAATTATTCTTTAAAGATTTCCTTTTACCCGTCCAACATTAAGAAATTGAATGTCTGTCTTGTATGTTTGGTCAAAAGTCATTTTATCACAAGAAAATATGGTGGTGTTTAACCAAACTTAACCTAACCTAACCTAACCTGACATAACATAACCTAACCTAACCTAACCTAACCTAACCTAACCTAACCTAACCTAACCTAACCTAACCTAACCTTATAGAACTTAGATTTGAGATTTATTTTGAAAAAATTGACAATTTTTATTTTTATCTAGAATTAAAATGTTGCTATAGTTTGATTAATTCAACGACAATTTTAACAAATTATATGTCATTTTGAAGGTAATTATGTGGGCTTTAATTTATTAAATTCTAATTTTTTAAATAAAATTTTGATTTGAGATTTTTTTTGAAAAAATTGACAATTTTGATTTTTATCTAGAATTGAAATGTTGCCATAGTTTGTTTAATTCAACAAAAATTTAAATGTATTATATTTTTATTTAAAGGTTATTAAGTGAGCTTCAATTTATTAAATTCTATTTTATTTAATAAAGCGTTGATTTGAGATTTATTTTGAAAAAACTGACAATTTTGATTTTTTACCAAAATTAAAATGTTGTCATAGTTTAGTAAATTCAACAACAATTTTAACAAATAATATGTCTTTTTGAAGGTATTTAAGTTTGCTTCAATTTATTAAATACTAATTTTTTAAATAGAAATTTGATTTGAGATTAATTTAAAAAAAACTGATAATTTTGATTTTTATCTAGAATTAAAATGTTGCCATAATTTGGTTAATTCAACAACAATTTTAACATAATATATGTCATTTTGAAGATAATTAAGTAGATTTTAATTTATTGAGTTCTAGTTTTTTAAATAGAGCTTTGATTTGAGATTTATTTTGAAATACTGACAATTTTGATTTTTTTCTAAAATTAAAATGTTGCCATAGTTTGCTTAATTCAACGACAATATTAGCATATTATATGTCATTTTAAAGGTAATTAAGTTGGCTTCAATTTATTAAATTCTAATTTTTTAAATAAAGCTTTGATTTGAGATTTATTTTGAAAAAAACTGATAATTTTGATTTTTATCTAAAATTGAAATGTTGCCATAGTTTAATTAATTCAACAATAATTTTAACATATTTTATGTTTTTTTGATGGTAATTAAGTTTCAATTTATTAAATTCTAATTTTTAAAATAGAGCAATAGTTTGAGATTTATTTTTAAAAAAACTGACAACTTTGATTTTTATCTAAAATTAAAATATTGCCATAGTTTGGTTAATTCAACAACAATTTTAACGTATTATATGTCATTTTGTAGGTAATTAAGTTGGCTTCAATTTATTAAATTCTATTTTTTTAAATAGAACTTTAATTTGAGATTTATTTTGAAAAAACTGACAATTTTAATTTTTATCTAAAATTGGAATGTTGCTATAGTTTGGTTAATTCAACGACAATTTTAACAAATTATATGTTGTTTTAAAGGTATTTAAGTTGGCTTCAATTTATTAAATACTAATTTTTTAAATAGAGCTTTGATTTGAGATTTATTTTGAAAAAACTGACAATTTTGATTTTTATCTAGAATTGAAATGTTTTAATGGTTTAGTAAATTCAACGACAATTTAAACATATTATAAGTTTTTTTGAAGGTAATTAAGTTGGCTTTAAATTATTAAATTCTAATTTTTAAAATACAGCTTTGATTTGAGATTTATTTTGAAAAAACTGACAATTTTCATTTTTATCTAAAATTAAAATGTTGCCATAGTTTAGTAAATTCAACGACAATTTTAACATATTTAATGTCATTTTGATGGTAATTAAGTTGGCTTCAAATATAATAATTTTTTATTTTTAAAATAAAGTTTTGATTTTAGATTTATTTTGAAAAAGCGGACAATCTGTGATAGTTTTAAATGTAATTTGATCAATCTTGAACAGATCTGCAAACTTATAATGTTTTTTATACGTTTGACAGTTTAAAATAATATTTGACATTGTTGTAAGCTGTTTAATAGGTTTTGGACAGTTTAATTGAAGTGATTTGCTACAGAGTCAACTTGTTAGCTCAAAATGCATTACAATATTGTATTATTAATTATAATAGTTTATAAACTAATTTAATACTAATAAGCTACATAGTTCGTTAATCCAGACGTCACCCTACCATCAATATAATTTTCATTGATACAAGCTTTAATATAATTAAATTTCGTATATTATTCTAAACTCAACAAAGTTTTGTACAGTTTAAAATAATAATTAATAATTTGCATAAGAATATAATAAATTCGACTCGTTTGAAGCACAAAATCCAACTCTAGTTTATTGTTATATAAACATAAAGGATTAAACTATCTTTGCGAGAAGATAATATAAAGCTCCTGCATTAGGTGCTTGCTTGAACTAATTCAGATAGTGCAGGATATTCATACTTCCTCTACACGTCATGAACACAAACTGTAACTAATTATAACTCTGATTGCTTAATAGGGATAATTAATAATGCGGATTTTATAAACCTGTTAGCACCTCATAAATATTTACATTTTTATACATTTTGTAGTATATTATAAATAAATAAATGGAAAGTATTCTTATTTTTACTTTGTTCAGATTTGCATATCATTTTTATTCAGAAAAGTGTAAATATTTAACAAAGTTGAGAAAATATGGCCAATTATATGAAGTATTAGGGAAGGAATTATTATAATATTTTATATATATATATATATTTGATATTTAATAATAATAACCTTGCTCGTTTACTAAAACCAGTTTCTAAAATCTTCAAAAAATACTAGAATTGTAAAAAAACTAATTTGGCAGAAATGTATCAAAATTAATGGATTCTAATCTAAAACTAATTAAATAAACTAAAATTATCAACAAATAAACCAAAACTGTTAGAAATTAACATTCATTTATGTGTTCCTGGAGAAATCATCCACGTTCTCTTGCAAATTGCATCTAGGCCTTAACGTATTTTTTGCGTTTATTCTTTCAATTTAAAAAAAATATTTTTTTATAGTTTTGATACATTTTATATCAAAAATATTACTTTGCTCACCTTACTTCATGTCTCTTAAAATGTTATTTAGTAATATGGAACTAAACTCAGTCTTGGGTGTTATGGAACCTTTTAAACTGTCGAATTTAATGGCGATGAAAGATAAAAATGCATTTACTAACCTTTATGAAATAGCGGACTACCAAAGTGTTACGTTTTAATGCTACTATAAAAAGCAAAATTGAATATTTTTAAATAATATTTTGTTGTTGATATATTTTGATGAATGTTATTGAAGGAATAGCTTTATTATTGGCTTTAATATGTAATAAAAAAATGAAATTTTATGTGTTTAACAGTAATTGAATTCTACAAACGTTATATAATTGATAAAATAAAACCAATTACTATTTTTTTCATCAAAGAAGGCTCTAGTAGAACCGAAACTAGTAATGTATTCAAATCTTAAAGAAAGTAAACGTAATTGTGTTTTTGTGTTTATGTGTGTTTAATACATTCACAAACAGGCGGATTTGATTTGACAAATTTATCATTTAAATTTACATAAAATACATTTTTTTTTTAAATTTAATTTATGTTCTATTGATTTGATTTTGATTGATTCGCTTGATGTTGATTGTCATATACAGTATAGCTACATTACATATCTCGCATTTTGATCCTTTTGAACTATGGGTAGCGTTTGGTTAGTTTAGATTCTGAATAATAAAGTATTCTGAGGCTACAAATAGTTTCAACCGGTTTCAATAGTAATGTAACAAGTAATTCCATTAATAAAGCAAATTGAATTGGCTTCATTTAATATTGCTGTATGTGCTACAATAAATTAATATACAAATGCAGAATATATTGGTTGATTTAATTAAAAATTTGCATTTTGTAATCTAAGTTTATAAATTTGTTTGTTACTTTAAACTTGACTTGATTAAATATTTTTTCTTTTTGACGTTTGAATTAATGATATTTATTACTTTAGACATTTGATTAAATAACATTTCACTTTTGACTTGATTTGGTGAGATTTGACACACAAAAATAAATAACATTTGCCACTTTTGCCATTTAACTCGATGACATTTGTAACTTTTAACACTTGACTAGTCGATATTTGTCCTTTTTGACAATTAATTCAATAAAATTTGTTCCTTTTGACAATTGACTAATTTTTCCGAGACAGTCACTTTGACTTTAGTTCCTGCCTACCCACGCAAGTCTTTGTGATCGCTAAAAATCTATGTTTTAACCGAATCCATTTCTTCCATTTTTTTTCTTTGGCAATACTCAAGTGTTAGTTATCAAAAGATATCAACATCTCTTTTTTATAATCCAATGAAGACATTCAATTGTTTCATTAACTTTTTTCAGTTTATCAAATTTGTTTGTCTTTTTTATAATTAATTTACTAATATGTTGGTACAAAATATCAAAATTTCATTAAAATCCAATGATAAAATTCTGCGTTATTTCAATTTAAAGATTTTTATTTTATAATAAATAACGCTTCCGATTCTAATACTTAACAAATTTAAAGTTTAATTTTTTCTCTATTTGTGATTACGGATGCATTCCTCTCATTCAACAAATGGTCAACAAAATCAACTTTAATTGCGCAACAGCATCTAAATATACAAAATTAAATTAAACAAAAAAAAACAAGGGATACAAAAAAATAATTTATTTATAGGTTGCATAGTTTGATTTAGTAAAAAATCTTTTAAAGTTAATTAATGCAGGAAGATAATGGTGCCGTATGGTGGCTTGTTGATATCTGTATATATGTATATACATTTTTTTTTAATTTTATACAAAACTGCAAATTGAAATAAAAAATTTAGTAAAAAAATCATTTTTTAATCTCTTGATGACCAACGCTGACGTTTAGGCGACGCACTCCAATTTATGATAATTTATGATGCCAGTACTATAAATTATATAGCCAGTATTTTAAACTATACAGCACCATTTTCTTTATATATACATATATAAGCAAGCCACCATACAGCACCATTTTTTTTCAACATTATTAATTATTTTTAATAATTATTTTTAATAATTAATAATTTTGAAAAAAAAAATGGTGCTGTATGGTGGCTTGCTGTTATATCGTCTTCTTCATGTGCCGTCTCCATTCCGGAGGTTGGCTATCATCATTACTACTTTGATTTTGGAAACTGACGCCCCAAACAGATCAGGTGACGTGACCTTAAACCATTTTTTCACATTACTAAGCCAAAACATTTTTCTCGCTTTGATAGATCTTTTTCCCACAATTTTTCCTTGAATTATAAGTCGGAGAATCTCATGTTTTGGACCTCTCATGATGTGGCAATTTTCTTTTTTCACTTCCAGTAGGATCTTTTTGTCTTTCTCCATTCTTCTTAAAACCTCCACGTTGGTCGCATGTTCTGTCCATAATATTCTCAACATCCTACGGTAGGCTAACATCTCAAAGGCTTCTAATTTCCTCTCACAATACACGTTGAGGGTCCAAACTTTC
This sequence comes from Tachinus rufipes, assembly GCA_963932245.1. Classification (NCBI taxonomy): domain Eukaryota; kingdom Metazoa; phylum Arthropoda; class Insecta; order Coleoptera; family Staphylinidae; genus Tachinus; species Tachinus rufipes. The sequence goes on from OZ010743.1 coordinate 124,292,276, forward strand.
ACACCATATAAAAGGACTGGGAATACGTAACATTTGAGCATCCGAGTTCTGAGTTCCAGGCTCAAATTGCGACTACACAGCAGTTTTTTAAACTTCACAAAGGATGCACGGGCTTTTTCAATGCAAATCCTTATTTCTGCGCAGTAGTCTACTGCGCCGTCGACGTTTGTACCTAAATAGTTATACCTCTCGACTCATTCCAGCCTTTTGCCTTCCGCATACAGATGTTCATTTGGTGCTTCAGTTTTGGTGACAATCATGTGTTTGGTCTTTTTAACATTAAGTGTCAGCCCATATTTTCGACTAACTGTGACTACGTTATTCAGCACATTTTGAAGGTCTTGCATGTTTTCGGCAAGAAGTACTGTATCGTCAGCGTAACGCAAGTTGTTCAGTGGGGTGCCGTTAACATGTATTCCGCCGTCCTTTCTTAAGAGGGCCTTGGTAAAAATTTCTTCTGAAGAGGAGTGGAGAGAGAACACACCCTTGTCTGACTCCTCTCTTAATCTCAACGGCTTTTGTTAGTTTGGATTTAAAGCGAAAGGACGCATTTTGGTTTCGAGGTTTTTTCGTTCAAGTACTTCTATTAGTTGTTTGTGTCTCACTTTATAAAACAGGCGTATACCTTTTGATTGACATCCAGACACCGCTGCATCAAGACGTTGTAGGCAAACAAGGTTTCTCTTGTTCCAACTCCTTTTCTAAAGCCAAACTGGGTATCTCCTATTCCTTCTTCCAGTTTCTTGTACATCCTACGGTGGATGACTTTGAAAAAAATCTTTAGAGTGTGGCTCATTACGCTAATCGTACAGTGTTCTATGCATTTTTTGGCATTATGCTTCTTAGGAATTGTGACAAACGTTGACTGAAGCCATTCTTGTGGTATTATTCCTGTTTCATAGATTTTATCAAATAGGAAGGTTATAGCATCTAAATGTTGCTCTTCAATCATCTTAAGCACATCTGCAGGCAGATTGTCAGGGCCAGGAGCTTTTCCATCTTTGGCTGATTTTATTGCTGCTTGTACTTTTAAAATAGGTGATCCATTCATACTGTTGGTAGTTATCTCTTCTTTTTGATCATTAAAAAGGGATTTGATGTAATCTTCCCATAGTGTCAGTTGATCTTCAATATCCAGCACAATGTTTCCTTCCTCATTTGTAAGAATGTATGATCTTTGTTTCCGACCAATTCCAGTGAATTCTTTTATTTATTTTCTTATGCATGTTATGAGAACCGTGCAGTTTTTGCATTGCATTTTCTATCTCAGTACATTTCTCTTTCAGTCACTCTTCCTTAGCTTGTCAACATTTATATTTGATTTCCTTCTGTACTTCTTTATACTTTTGTGTGTCTGAATTTTTAAGGTTTCTCCTTTCTTCCATAAGCCTTAATATTTCGTTGGTCATCCAATCTTTTTGGTTTGTTCTTTTCTCAGCTTTTAGATGTTTCTTACAAGGTGGCTGACTTTAAATTTTGCCACATGTCTTCAGGTTGATTCTGAGTTGTCAAACGGGTGTTTATTAATTTATTTAGATTTTCATTTAACTCCTGGTGCACCTTCGCTTTCACGTTATTATTTCTTAGTAGGCAGGTATCAATAGGTCTTTGGTTTAACGAGACTTTCAGCTTCTTGAGTTTCACCATAATCTCCGCAACAAGAAGATTATGATCTGAGCCTATATCTGCTCCTGGGTATGTTTTGACACTTTTTACTCCATTTCTGTATCTCTGATTGACAAGAATATAATCGATTTGATTCCTGACTATACGTTCTTCATTGTCTCGTGACAATTTCCAAGTGTACAGGCGACGTTTTGGTAATTTGAAAAAAGTATTAGTTACTACCATAGATTTTTCTTGACAGAATTGTAGAAGACAATATCCTCGTTCATTTTGTTTGCCCAATCCGTACGACCAATCTTTGCATTTAGGTCCCCTAGAAGTACAGTGACATCTTTGCTGATATATGTACATATATAAAAAATTTTTTTGAGTTTTATTCAAAATTGAAATTTAAAACAAAAGATTTAGATTGTTAAAAATAATTAAAAATCTTAAAAAAAAGGTGCTGTATGGTGGCTTGTTGATATATGTATATATAATTTTTTTATTTATATAAATAATTGCAAATTGAAATAAAAGATTTAGTTAAAACATTATTAAAAATAATTAATAATGTTGAAAAAAAATGGTGCTGTATGGTGGCTTGCTGATATATGTATATATAAAGAAAATGGTGCTGTATAGTTTAAAATACTGGCTCGTTATCATAAATTAGAGTGCGCTGTCCACACGTCAGCGTTGGTCATTAAGAGATTAAATATTACCATCTCTTCTTTGCATAAATAGATTTTGTACGGCTTCAAGAAGTTGAAAAAAACACTTAAATTCTCAAAAAACTTATTGGTAGCTCAAAATTGTTCTAAAATTACACAAAAATCTTAATTTGGTATAAAATTTGCAACTAAAAACATATTTTTTTTATAAAACTTATCAAAAATAACAAAACTTTTAAATAAAATTGCTCAAAAAAAGTAAATTTTCTACAAAAAACCCAATTTTTTGCATAAAATTTGTACAAATAAAATATTATTCTATCAAATTCATCAAAAATTAAATAAAATGGCAGTTTTGACAATAAAATTGCAATTTTTTTTAATAAAATTCATTAAAAACTACGCAGTTTTTTACACTAAAAGTCTCAGAAAACCTATTAGTTGCACAAAATCGTTCTAAATGTACACAAAAGTTCTATTTTGATATAAAATTTTTACTAAAAACGTGTTTTTTATCAAATTTATCAAAAATTAGACTAAACTTTTATTTAATTTGTATAAACTTGCCCAAGAAAAGTAAATTTTGAACAGAGTTGTACAAAAAAACAAATATTTTGCATAAAATTTGCACAAATTACATATTATCTTACTTAATTCATCAAAAATTAAATTAAATTACAGTTTTTTTACAATAAACTTTGAACAAAAAAATAATTTTTTTATAAAATTTATTTAAAACTACTCAAAATAGCAGTTTTTTACAGTAAAATTCTCAAAAAACCTATTGATTGCACAAAATTGTTCACAAAGCCGTATTTTGGTATAAAATTTGCAACTAAAACTATATTTTTTATAAAATTTATCAAAAATTACGCTCAAATAACTTATTTAATCTTATTTTTTTTTCATAAAATTCATCAAAAACTACACAAAACTTTTATTTTGTATATAATTGCTTAAAAAGAGTAAATTTTGTACAATATTGTACAAGAAACTCAATTTTTTGCATAAAATTTGCAAAAATTAAATAAAATTACAGTTTTTTACAATAAACTTGCAAAAACTTTGAACAAAAAATCAATTTTCTTATAAAATTCAATAAAAACTACTCAAAATGGCAATTTTTTGCAGTAACATTTTTAAAAAATCTATCTTTTCAACAGTTTTTGGCTAGATTTTGGTTTTTCTGACATAATTTTATTATTTTATAAGTGGATTTTGTTGTTTTTGACATTTTATAAGTTGAATTTGCACTATTAAATAGTGAATGGCCAAATTTTGGAGTTTCAATGACATTTTAAAACTTCATGGCCCGATTTTGCTACTTTTGAGGTTTTATGAATAGAGTATTACCTTTTGCAACAGTTTTTTGGCAGGATTTTGGTGATTTTTAACAATTTCAACCAAATTTTGTTTTTTTTTGCATTTTTAAATAAAATTTTGTTACTTTTCATTAGCTTACGGTCAATTTTAGAATTTTTAACAATATTTTGTTGTTCCATAGTAAAATTTTGCTGTTTTTTTTTTCAATTTTATAAATAAAATTTTACATTTTGCAACAGTTTTCTGACTGGATTTTGGTGTTTTTTAAGAATTTTAACCGGATTTTGTTTTTTTGACATTTTATAAATAGAATTTTGTTACTTTTCAATAGTTTACAGCCAGATTTTGGAGTTTTTAACAATATTTTAATATTTTATGACTGGATTTTGCTACTTTTAAGATTTTATAAATAGAGTATTACCTTTTGCGACAGTTTTATGACTGGATTATTACAAAATTTTGTTGTTTTTGACCTTTTATAAATAAAATTTTGTCACTTTTTAATAGTTTTTAGTCAAATTTTAAGATTTTTAACAATATTTTGATGTTTTGTAGCCAAATTTGGCTATTTTTGATTTTTTTTAAATATTTTTTTTTACTTTTTAACAGTTCAACACTAAATTTTGCTATATAGCACAATATTTTAATACTTTATGACCAGATTTAGCAAATTTTAATGCTATCAGTTATCAGTTTATGCTAGATTTAGGTTTTTTCTAACAAAATTTTAATACTTGATAGCCAAATTTTGCTATTTTTTACTTTATAAATACAATTTTGCATTTCTTAACTGTTTTTTGGATGGTTTTTGGTTTATTCTAACATAATTTTAATATTCTATGACTAGATTTTGTTGATTAAATATATATTTTGTTATTTAAACTAAATTCAAACAAGATTTTGAACAAACAAAGCCAAATTTTATTATTTTAATGTTGTTTTGACACAACAAAGCCGGATTTATACATTTTATGATCTGCAAAATACTGTAATAAATTATATTAAATAGTAAATTATTTTATTGCTTCTATAGTATACTAACTTTATATCAATTTAAAAGTAGTAAATCAATGAATTATAGAAAGTTTGTCTTTTGTATTATTTATAAGCTAAACTTGGGCAATGGATATGTTCCGTGAGATGTCTAGAATAGTTTCAATAGAATTTAATACATCATAATTAACCAACTTGCTTACTGTCTCCTATATTAGATAGATAGATACATTCAACTATATTATCTGTAGGATTATTTGAACTTAATAACAAATTGATCGAAACAATTATAGATTGCAGAATTGGAATTATATTAGAAGCAATTAGTATTAACTCTGAAGTACAGCTTGGATTATCATAATAAAGGTAAGTGACCTTAACAACTAATCAATAATTAATTTAATTTGAAATGAATTAATATTTAATTATGAAATCTTAAAACAGAATATTGACTCCTTTTTATAGAGTAATTTATTCATGAATTTTAAATTATTAAAATTATTATTATTCTCACAAATATATGCGGCGAAATAATTTGAATTACAAATTGATGGGAAAATTTTGCAATCAAATAAATTAAATTAAAAATTAATTACTAATTATAAATAAATATGCGTCAGATATTTTAGTAAAAAGATTTTAGTTTTTGGTTCTATTTTTAATCTTTTATTATACATCAGCACATTGGATAAGAAGGATATAAAGATGCCGCCTAAATAAAGATTTATTGCATGGGTTGCAAACTTAAATTTACTTTAGTGAAACGACAATATTTTCTGAAAAGCATCAAATATACTACAATAGGTAAATTGATATTTATTGTATTGAATTGATAATTTTATTCATTTTAGTTTATTTTAGATTTATTAAATAATGCTTGACCTTTGTAATAAATTGTTTATTTTAATTTATTAACAATAATTCAGATTTTCCGGTAATTATTAAAATTTTATTACTATTTCTCTAAAGTTAATATTTCCAATCATTTTGATTATTCTTGGTAAATTGTGTTAATTAGGCAATTCAACTATTTCCTGATAATGTTTGCACGAAATTTGTAATTATATCAAATGCCAATATTATTATATAATATCAAATAATACTAGTCAGCATTAATTAATTTGTTTTATTTATATTATAAAGTTATTTCCACAATTTAGTATTTTATTGGCTCAAATATTTAGATTAGAATATTTATAGTACTGTAGTCAGCAATGATTTCATATTTTAATTTTATAAAAAAATAAAAATTTACATTTTACAATATTTGATATTAAATCAATAGTTTTCAAATTTTTTTTTTAATGTTTGTCATAATGTACTTAATTTTCAAACTTAGATAATTTTCAAAAAACTTTAATTGCATTTTTTTAAATTTCAAAAAAATCATATTTTTCACGTTACAGAAATTGCTATTTAAGCAACAATTTTTGAAAAATTAATTTCAAATTTTTTATACAAATAGTTAACGAGTTGCTTAAATAATTTTTAAAATGATGTAATTTTCAAAAAAAATTTTAAAGCATTTTTTTATTTTTTAAAAAAATTATAATTTTTATGTTAAAGAATTTGCTATTATAGCAACAATTTTAGAAACATTTATTTTAAAATTTTGAATACAAATACTCAACAAGTTGTTTAAATGGTTTTTCAAAAATTAATAATTTTCAAAAAATCTTAAATGCATTTTTTTTTTCAAAATTTTATAATTGTCATGTTACAAAAATTGTTATTTTTTTTTAAATAATTTCAATTTTTTTTATATAAATAATCAATAAGTTGCTTAAATAATTATTGAAATTTGATAATTTTCAAATGCAATTTTTTTTTAATTTTCAAAAAAACATAATTTTTATAATATAGAAATTGCTATTTAAGCAACAGTTTTTAAAAAATTAAATTTAATTTTTTTTTTTAATAGTCAATAAGATGTTTAAATGATTTTTAAAATTTAGTAGTTTTCAAAAAATCTTAAATGCGTTTTTTTAATTTTTAAAAAATGTACATTTTTCATGTTACAAAAATTGCTATTAAAGCAACAATTTTTAAAAAATTTTGTTCAAATTTTCTACACAAATAGTCCAACAAGTTGTTTAATTAATTTTTTAAAATTTTGTAGTTTTCAAAAAAGCCTAAATGCATTTTTTAAATTTTCAAAAAAATTATAATTTTCATATTACAGAAATTGCTATTATAAAAACAATTTTTGAAAAATTAATTTTAAATTTTATATACAAATAGTCAACAAGTTGCTTGAATAATTTTTAAAACTTAAGTAAATTTTAAAGAATCCTAAAAGCATTTTTAAAATTTTTCAAAAAATGCATTATTTTCATGTTACAGAAATTGCTATTAAAGCAACAAATTTTGAAAAATTAATTCAAAATTTTTGAAACAAATAATTAAAAAGTTGTTTAAATGATTTTTGAAATTTGGTCATTTTCAAAAAATCCTAAAAGCATTTTTTTAATTTTCAAAAAAATTATAATTTTAATGTTACCGAAATTGCTATTAAAACATCAATTTTTGAAAAATTAATTTCAAATTTTTTATACATAAAGTCAACAAGTTGTTTAAATGATTTTTAAAATATGGTAATTTTCAAAAAATCCTAAAAGCATTTTTTTAATTTTCAAAAAAATTATAATTTTCATGTTACAAAAATTGCTATTAAAAAAACAATTTTTAAAAAATTTATTTTAAATTTTTTATACATAAAATCAACAAGTTGTTTAAATTATTTTTAAAATTTGATAATTTTCAAAAAATCTTAAAAGCATTTTTTTAATTTAAAAAAAATATATAATTATAATGTTACCGAAATTGCTATTATATCAACAATTTTTGAAAAATTAATTTCAAATTTTTTATACATAAAGTCAACAAGTTGTTTAAATGATTTTTAAAATTTGGTACTTTTAAAACATCCTAAAAGCATTTTTTTAATTTTTAAAAAATTTATAATTTTAATGTTACAAAAATTGCTATTAAAGCAACAATTTTTAAAAAATTTATTTTAAATTTTTTATACATAAAGTCAACAAGTTGTTTAAATGATTTTTAAAATTTGGTAATTTTCAAAAAATCCTAAAAGTTTTTTTTTAATTTTTCAAAAATTTATAATTTTAATGTTACAAAAATTGCTATTAAAGCAACAATTTTTGAAAAATTAATTTCAAATATTTTTATACAAATAGTCAACAAGCTGCTTAAATGATTTTTAAAATTTCAAAATTTTAAAAAATCCTAAATGCATTTTATTTTTAATTTTCAAAAAATTTCTAACTTTCATGTTACAGAAATTGCTATTTAAGCAACAGTTTTTGTAAAATTTAATTCAAATTCCTTATATACACAGTCAACAAGTTCTTTAAAAAAATTTAATTATTTTCAAAAAATCAAAAATGCTTTTTTTTAATTTTCAAAAAAATCCTAATTTTCATGTTACAGAAATTGCTATTAAAGCAACAATTTTTTAAAAATTAATTTCAAATTTCTTATACAAATACTTAAGAAGTTGTTTAAATAATTTTTAAAATTTCATAATTTTAAAAAAATCCTAAATGCATTTTTTTAAGTTTTCAAAAAATTCCTAATTTTCATGTTACAGAAATTGCTATTAAAGCAACAATTTTTGAAAAATTTAATTCAAATTTTTTATATACACAGTCAACAAGTTCTTTAAATTTTTTTAAATATTTTCAAAAAATCCGAAATGCATTTTTTTAATTTTCAAAAAATGCATAATTTTTATATTGCAGAAATTGCTATTGAAGCAACAATTTTTAAAAATTTGTATTTAATTTTTTTATGTAGACAGTCAAAGAGTTGTTTATATAATTTTTAAAATTTTATAAATTTCAAAAAATTCTAAATGCATTTTTTTAATTTTCAAAAAAATCCTAACTTTTATGTTACAGAAATTGCTATTAAAGCAACAATTTTTAAAAATTTTGTTCAAATTTTCTACACAAATAGTCAAACAAGTTGCTAAATTATTTTTTAAATTTTTTTGTTTTTATAAAACCATTTATTTTCAAAAAAAATATAATTTTCATATTACAGAAAATGCTATTTAAGCAACAATTTTTGAAAAATTAATTTCAAATTTTATATACAAATAGTCAAGAAGTTGCTTAAATAATTTTTAAAATTTCAGTGAATTTCAAAAAAAAATTTAAAGCATTTTTTAAAATTTTCAAAAAATGCATAGTTTTTATGTTACAGAAATTGCTATTAAAGCAACAATTTTTGAAAAATTAATTTCAAATTTTTTATACAACTAGTCAACAAATTGCTTTAATAATTTTTAAAATTTAGTAATTTTCAAAAAATTCTAAATGAACTTATTTTAATTTTCAAAAAATGCTTAATTTTTAAGTTACAAAAATTGCTATTAAAGCAACAATTTTTAAAAAATTGTTTTCAAATTTCTTATACAAATAATCAACAAGTTGCATAAATGATTTTTAAAATTTAATAATTCTCAAAAAATCCTAAATGCAATTTTTTAATTTTCAAAAAATGCATTGTTACAAAAATTGCTATTTAAGCAACAATTTTTGAAAAATTAATTTTATATTTTATATATAAATAGTCGACAAATTGCCTAAATGATTTTAAAATTTGGTAAATTTCAAAAAATTCTAAAAGTTTTTTTTTTTATTTTCAAAAAATGCATAATTTTTATGTTATAGAAATTGCTATCAAAGCAACAAACATAAATGATTTTTAAAATTTGGTAATTTAAAAAAAAAATTAATTTAAAAAAAAATGCAAAAATTTCTTGTTACAGAAATTGCTATGTAAGCAAAAATTTTAAAAAAATTAATTTCAAATTTTTTATGCAAACAGTCAACAAGTAGCTTAAATGATTTTTAAAATTTTGTAATTTTCAAAGAATCCTAAAAGTATTTTTTTAAATTTTCAAAAAAATCATAGTTTCAATGTTATAGAAATTGCTATTAAAGCAACAAATTTTGAAAAATTAATTTAAAATTTCTCATAAAAATAGTCAACAAGCTGCTGAAATGGTTTTTAAAATTATATAATTTTCAAAAAAATCCTAAAAACATTTTTTAAATTTTCAAAAAAATCATAATTTTTATGTTACAGAAATTGCTATTAAAGCAACAATTTTAGAAAAAATAATTTTAAATTTTTTATACTAATAGTCAATAAATTTTACTATTTAGAAATTTTCAAAAAATCTTAAATGCTTTTTTTTAATTCTCTAAAAATGCATAATTTTTATGTTACAAAAATTGTTATTAAAACAACAATTTTTGAAAAATTAATTTCAATTTTTTTAAACAAATAATCAACAAGTTGCTTAAATGATTTTTGAAATTTAGTAATTTTAAAAAAATCCTAAATGCGTTTTCTTTTATTTAAAAAAAAAAACATAGTTTTTAGGTTACAAAAAATGCTATTTAAGCAACAATTTATGAAAAATTAATTTCAATTTTTGTATACAATTAGCCAATAAGTTGTTTAAATGATTTTTAAAATTTAATAAATTTCAAAAAATCTTAAATGCATTTGAAGAATTTTCAAAAAATTAGAAAAATTGTTATTATAATCAGTGAGATCCTAAACAAACTGGTGAAGGATGCATACCTTGAAACATTAGTATATGTAGTGAAAAGGCAATTTTCATAAAGTTTATTTATTAAATTTAAATGATTTATACTTTTTATTTATATATTAAACCAAAGCCACACACGTTTTGAACAAAGAATTTCTGGAAAGATTAATTGCATGTTATTTGAGTGCTACGTAAATAAATCTGGCTTTGTTTAAGTTGATTTATGAAACGTTTCCTATATTTTGAAAACTTTTAAGAATAAAAATTTTACCCGACATGGTAGTCAATTTAATATATAAATTTAAATATTATTTTAAGTAACTTTAAGCATACGTTACTTGAGTAATGCTTTGAATGCAAATTAAATATTTCCTCTTGATTGCTTCATATCCTTTACATTAAAAGCTTTGAAATGTGTTTGTTCTTTTTTGATTTAATCCAGAATTTAATTCAAGTAAACTCTTTTTCTACAGACTAACATAGCAATGCACGTTTTTTTTTTTAAATTCCAAGCATGCGGGTTTATCTTGATAAAATAAATAATAATATTTGCGCATAGTTTGGAATGTTTGTAGCAATAAACGTAATTATTGTGATCAACAGTTTTTAATTAAACTTATTTCTTAGAAATAGAAGTTAATGCAAATTATAACTTTTCTGTATTGCAAAATTCTTTTAAATTAATTAATTCTTAGAAATGGTAAAATATACAGATTGAAATTTCTTATGGAAATTGCACAGATTTGCTATTAGGCTTAATGATCCCACAAGTCTAGATACAGTTATTTCCGCACAGTTGACTTTCAATATAGAAAGTTTTTTTATTAAATTAAATTTTGAAATCTTACAATTGTAACTTTATAAGTTCATTTGAATATATATGCATAAAGCAAGTCAATAGACACCTAACTAACCCGTTTATTGGGAGATATGTGTTCAGGATATATCAATTTAGCATGAATTGATGAGCATTATTTGATTATGCGTTGCTGAAACAATAAATATTTGCATGTGCCTTGCATAGAATTTTGGTAAATGTAAATATTTGTATAAATTTAATATTTTGTAATATAAAAAAATATAATAATATTTAACAAAATGTGTTAATTCTAAACTCCATTCCATTATAATTATCTAACATTTTAGCAACACAAACCGCACCTTTTAACGTCAACAATTAATGTTATAAACTTTAACATTTATGTATAGAGTTTTGCTAAAATCATTGTACCAATTATGCATGATTGAAGTAATTAATTAAATTATATTGAATTAAATTTATTTTTTATTCCCTAAAATGTCCGGGTATCTTACCCATGATCCCAAAGCTACTTTTCCCTGACAGTTCTGCTCCCTTCAACCATTTGCAATTTAATCGCGTGTGCAAGGAAGACTTAAACGGCTTTAGTGTATGTTGTGGCCGCATATAAAATTAATTTTTATTATTTAATTTATATAGTAAAACAATATTTAATAGAAAACATTTGTGTGTAGTAATAATATTTATTTGAAACATCAAAATAATCATCAATTCTATTTATATTAACACTCAATAAAAATTTATTCGATTTAATTTCAAATTATTTTGCTAGAATATGCTTGAAATTATTACGTTGCATAACTATCAGACCCTATTATATCTAAGTAATTAGATTAATATTTTAGTTTTATGATGAGAAAATGTATTCCATCACCCACACACTTTGCTGCTAATGACCCAAATTGGATTAAAATGCAGATTGACTAGGAAAATTCCATTTTCCAGACGATTTATCTCAATCAATTTTGCATTTAAATTGTATTCAATCAAAAATGAAATTAGCGTTATACTCTATAGACCTTACCTAACCTTTCAGAGAGTATAAAGCCATTAAAAATACAATTGTAGTCAATACATTGGTTTTCTTTTACTAAAGTTGTAAAACTGTTTCCTTTTCTCTCTTTTTTTGTTCTACCTGGAAACTGATCAGTGAGCTTTCTAAACACACTTACTGGTTAGAAAACGCATGCACTAAAGCGTTCTTGTATATTGTACAACAGATTAATTCCTTTTAAAAATAGAAAATAGTTGCGCTATTATAAGGATTTACAGAAACAAACTCAGTAAGAAAACGCCTGAATATAATTGAATCAAATTTTTACACGTTACAGAAATAAATTCAATCTGTGCCTTCAAACTTTTAAAAAAATTACGCCATAAGTTGATTCTAAGCAATTAATTTTTAAAAAATAGAGTTTTTATTTATTTCTTTATTAGTTTTTTACTCGTTAAATATAACTGCAAATCATAGAATATTGTATATAGTAACATTTAAAATGAAAAATGAAATCTTATCGTTTGCATATTAAATTGGTTGGAGTTTTATTTATATATTTAGACACAATATTCTAATAATCATTAACATTATTAAAATAATAAAATAATTTATTCAATCCAACGATTATTTGTTATGATGATAAGCAATGACATAAAGCGTATGAATCATAATGTAATGATTATTTGCTTAAACAATTCATATACACATAATTTATAATTTAATAGTTTATACACAATATGTTCTATTCGAATGAGAAGTGCAAACAATTTTTTAATGTGTATAGTATTTATATAAATATTGTTTTCATGTGTTCACCGCATGTGCTTATTTAATGTTAATAATAACGAATGGGCAATTTACGATCCATCAAGATATGTAATATTTATGTCAGTAACCTACATACTCCCCTTATAATGCCACTAGGGATTAATCTGTTTTAAATCAAATATTTTCTTACTCTAGTAATAAGCATTATTTGTTTAATTCTTAAATATTTTATCTAATTTTACAATAAATTTATCTAATTCTATTCATTTTCTTAATATATTTATTGAAAAGTTGTTTAGAATAAATAATACTATTGATTGAAAATGGTTCTTAATATGATTGATTGATGTGATCAATCATTCAAAATTATAAGAATAACTGTTTTTTTGATATTTTTTTATTGGAAACGTTACCTTAATCAATCAGCTTTAAAAAGATTGTCTTTAGCATATTGTAATATTTATAAATTCTTAACTTATTATAAATCATTCATTTGGTCGTGTTTTAAAATTAGAGAATTTATTATTAATGTTATAAATGAAAGTGTTTACTGCGTTAGTGCACATTTATAATTTAGAAGGAATTAAATTATTCATGTGATGGGATGATTACCTATTTTATATTTAATTTTTTGGGATTTTATTTAAAACATTTTTGTACTGTTCTGTTTTCAAAAGTACCAATATAAAACTTTGCGCTTGAAGACCTACATGTTTATTTGCAACGACTCTTACATACAACAGGAGTTGGTGCATTTTTGAACAAGTTAAAAAAAACTGTTTTTATCTTTTTTGATGCCATGTCAGTAGTACCTACAACTTTAAGATAAAACTTTTTTATTTTTTTTCATCTATAGTACTCCTTGTCCCGGAAGTGAGAAATCACTCCCAAAGGCGGCTGAACCGACAAACTGGTCAACGGCGTAGTAATGCGGAAAGAAACGGGAAACTACCGCATTAAAGGAATCTAAGACATCCTTAGTACAATCATTATGACGGACAAAACAAAAAAGATAGAAAAATTCACAACATAGTTCAAAAAATAGATAGGATAAAGATGGAAATTATGGGCATAAGTGAGATGCGTTGAAAGAACAACAACAAACAACATCAAAATGGGGTAGCCATCATAGTAACCTAAAAAAAAAAGCTCAGTCAAAAATGTAATATTTCATTCAGATTGAGTCATAATATTTGAACTGAAAGCAAAGCCATTTAACTTAAACATCGTACAGGTATACTTTCCAACTACAAACAAGAATGACACAGAGGTAGAAGAGCTATATGAACTGATAAAACATTTCCTAAAATCAACCAAGAATAACAAGGTTACACTAGTAATGGGAGATTTCAATGCTAAGGTTGGACAAAGAAAAGAGTACAATATAGTCGGACCTTATGTACTTGGGTCACGGAGTAATAGAGGGGACAGATTTGTCCAATTCTGTAGTGAAAAAGAACTTGTTATAACAAATTCGTTTCATAAACTTCCCAAAAGGCCTATATACTTTGACATCACCAGCAAATACAACTCAAAAAGTAGTCAGAAACCAAATTGACTATATAACTTTCAACCAGAGATTCCAAAACAGCATAAAATCTGCAAAAACATACCCGGGAGCAGATGCAAACTCTGATCATAACTCTCTTGTGGCATTATTTAAGACTAAACTTAAAAAGATTTAGAAAAAACAGCAATCACCTGACCTAAGGAAGGTGAGAGAAGACGTTAATCTCAGAACAGTTATAACCAACTCAATAGTTTCAAAACAATAAACACAAGAGATCTAAGCGTTGAGCAAGAATAGAAAAACATCAGAAACGTACTTGGTGCTATAATTAAAGAACAAACCAAAAAAGAAACTCAAAAAACATAAAAAGTTGATGACAAGTGACACTTTAAAAATTATGAATGATAGAAGAATACTTAAAGGAAAAGACCATGAAAAATACACATAAATGCTAAAGAAGAACTGATAAGAGCTGTCTAGAAATAAAAGAATTACAAAAAAAACATGATCACTTCAATATGCAACAATAGATAAAAGAGACCGCGGGCACTGGAAAGAAAAGAGTACAAGAAAGACCTGTTGACAAAAATGGAAATAAAATTACAAACACCAAAAAAAAAATATCGATGTGAAAAGACTATATTCACAAGCTTTTTAAAGATGTTGGTCCGGAGAATCATGGTATGAAGAACGCTTACACTGGACCTCAAATAACAAAGGAAGAGGTTAAAAATGCGATAAACACTTAAAAAAATTGCAAAGCAGTAAGCCCAGATAAAATTCCGACAGAAATAACCAAGCTTTTTAACGGAAATGCTATAAATACGCTTACTCAACTATATAATAAGTATATGATACCGGAAAGATACCGGAATGATACCCGAAGAATGGCTCAAATACGCATTTATTACTATTTCAAAAAAACCAACATCAAAGCAGTGCGACAAATATCGTACTATAAACATAATGAGCCATGCCCTTAACATATTTCTCAAAATTATACACCGCCGTATATACCAACAATACAAAGACCATATTGAAGAAACGTAATTTAATTTCAGGAATGCGTTAGGTACCAAGGAGGCATTATTTGCGCTTAATGTATTAATCCAAAGATGCAGAGACGTTAACTGCAAGGTACACTTGTGTTTTATAGATTTCAGCAAAGCATTTGATCAAGTAAAACACGAAAAATTGCTTAATATACTCAAGACCACCGAAGCCGACGACAAAAACATCCGCATAATAGCAAACCTCTACTGGCAACAGACGGCAGAAGTAGGAGTTGAAGATCAAAGCACGGGAAATATCCAAATTTGCAAAGGTATGTGGCAGGGTTGTGTGCTTTTGCCAACCTTGTTTAACATATAGAAGATATTGGAAGAAATATTTAACTAACCGCTGGATGGAGTGGAAGAAAGAATACCGATCAACGGCGAGATAATTAACAACTTAAGGTATGCGGACAACTGTTATATTGGCGAGTACAGCTCAAGAACTTCAGCTGATGATGCATAAGATCAAATTAATTAGCGAGAAGTACGGAATCGACCTCAATTTGAAAAAGATCTAATATATGCTTGTCAGTAAAGATAATCCATCACAGCGGACAAAACTTCTCAACAACAAAACTATAGACCAAGTGGATAAATACACATATCTAGGCACATGCGTGAATAACCTCTGGAATCATTTAGTAGAAATCAAATGCAGAATAAAAAAAGCGAGAATGACATTTATTCAGATGAAAAAAGTTTTCAACAGCTCAAACTTGAGCATGCAAGTTAAAATCAAAATGTTGCGCTGCTACGTTTTCTCAAAACTAAAGTACGGCGTCGAATCCTGGACCCCATCAAAAGATACAAAAAAAAAAACTAAAGGTTTTTGAACTATAAACATATTGTATTCTGAATATCTCATAGAAAGAACACATTAGTAATGAGGAGGTTTTGCAGAGAATGAGCAAAAAACAGGAAGTATTGAAAGCTGTAAAGGTTAAAAAATTGGAATATTTTGAGCACGTAATGAGGCATAGTGATAGATACAGAATACTCCAAATGATTCTGGAAGGAAAGGTGATGAGAAAAAAGGCCCGGAAAAACGCCAAAATTTATTACTTAAAAATCTACGCCAGTGATTTGACATAACATCGCTGCAAGTTTTTTGCAGAGCAGTAAACAAGGAGAATATTGTGATGATGATTTCTAATATCCGGAGAAGTGCTCAACAATTTTATCAAACTAGATCAAAAAAGATTATGTTTTGCAGCATCTCTGTTTTTTATGGTTTCTATAATATCTACTAAAGTAGACAAAATAGAGTACTCGAATATACTTATCTTCAACTTTTGGTGATTAAAAAATAGAGCATATTAACTGTTCTTCACAGTTTGTACGACATCTACTAAATCTGATATTAAAAGCTTATGTAATTTTCAAAAATTAAAGCATTTATATATAAATATTTAAGTAGCAAAATTGAACAGTTTTTATACGTTCAATTTTGCTACACGTTTAAGCAACTTTTGGAAATTAACAAATAAAGCAAATTAATTGTTTTTTACAATTTTTACCATGTTTTCCAAATCTGATATTAAAAACTTATGTCATTTTCAAAAATTAGAGCAATTATGTATAACTACTAAAGTAGCAAATTTGTATCAATTTCATACGCTCGAATTTGCTACACGTTTAAGCAACTTTTGTAGATTAACAAATAGAGCAAATTAACTGATTTTAACAGTTTTTATCATATCTATCAAATTTGGTTTAAAAGTTTATGTAATTTTCAAAAATTAGAGCAATTATATATAACTACTAAGGTAGAAAAATTGAATATTTTTCATACGCTCAATTTTGCTACACGTCTAAGCAACTTTTGGAGATTATCAAATAGAACAAGTTAACTATTATTGACGGTTTCTACCATATTAACTAAATTTAAAATTAAAAGTTTTTGTAGTTTTTAATAATTGAAACAAGAAACTACTAACTATTAAAATAGCAAAATTGAATAATCAGTTTTGTTACACGTTTAAACAACTTTTGAAGATTACCAAATAGAATTAAAAAAAAATCTTATTTATAGCATAAATTTTGAAGAAAAAACTCACTTTAGAGAAACATTTTGCTTTAAAAAACTACAAAAAACACAAAATATAAAAATTTGAAAAAAAAAATTTTGCTTAAAAAAACTAAAAATTTAAATAAATTAGATAACTTATTTTTAGCGTAAGCTTTAAGGAACTATTACGTTTATCACAAAAAAATGTACAAAAGACATAAAACTTACAAAAAATGTGCTTAAAAAATACGTTTTAAAACATTAAAATTGCATAAAAAACTTATTTTAAGCGTAAGTTTTAAACAAAAATTACGTTTATTACAAGAAATGTTGCTTTAAAAAACTAAAAATTGCAAAAAACAAAAAACAAATTCTAGCAAGAAAAGTGCGCAAAAGTTACTTTTATTACAAAAATTTTGCTAAAAAATCTAAAAATTAGATAAAAATTTATTTCTAGCATAAATTTTGGAGCAAAAAATATGTTTATTACAAGACATATTAGCCAAAAAAATTAAAAATTGCACAAAAACATGAAAATTGCTTAAAGAAATCTCGTTTATTTTAAGAAATGTTGCTTAAAAAGTTAAAAAATTGCACAAAACCATGACAATTGTATTAGAAACTTATTTCTAAGATAATATTTGCTTTAAAATATTTATTGTTTAATTTAATTTAACGCTAGAGAATTGCCAAGTTTAGTCGAGGCGTCTTGTTGTGATGCGACTAGTAGTATTGTTATAGAAAAGTATTAAATTCTATCACATCTACGAGAATATCAGTGAACCTTTCTCTCTAGAAAAATATTGACACGTACAGCGCCGTTTTTAAAATAAAATTGGTTCTTATACGACAAAACGCCAACCAACTCAATATCCAAACGATAAGATTATAATCATCACATTTTTTATATGTTGAACTACATACAATATTCTATGTCTTCATGTTTTTGGTTAAAGATTTGAAGTTATATTTAACAAGTAAAAAATTAATAAAGAACTAATTAAAAACGTCACTTTTTAAAAATTAATTGCAAAGAAACGACTTATTGCATCAAATTTCTACAAATTTGAGGACACAGATTGGACTTTCTTCTACAATGTGTGAAAATTTTATTCAATTATATTCAGGCGTTTTCTTGTTGAGTTGGATGCTGTAAACCCTTATAATTCTTACTATTCTCCCCCCTTAAGTTTAAAAGACTAAAAATGGCACATCAAACATGAAAATTGCTCAAAAAGACACATAAATCTTAAAAAATGCGTTAAAAACTAAATTCTGGTTTAAAATTTACTCAAAACTTTGATAAGAAATACAAAAAAAAATTGTTTTTGATTTTTTTTTTTTATAATAAACGTAATTTTTGCTCAAAGTTTAAGTTTTTTACGCAATTTTTTGACTTTTAAAGCAAAACTTCATGTAATAAAAGTAATTTTTGAGCAAATTTTTAGCTAGAAATAAGTTTTTATAATTAACATTTTCGGTAATAAACGTAATTTTTGTGCAATTTTTAATATTTCAAAGCATTTTTTCTTGTGATCTTCATATTTTTTGTTCAAAACCTACGCTAAAAATAATTTTTTGAAGCTTTTTTATGCAGCTTTTACGCTAGAATTGAGTTGCAATTTTAAGTTTTTTCAAGCAGTTTTATATAGTAAACGTATTTTTCGAGTTTTTTTTGCAAAAATCAAGTTTTTTTCCCAAGTTTTGTGCAATTTTTAGTTTTTTTCATCGACATTTTTTGTGAATAAACATAATTTTTGTTCAAAATTTACGCTAACGATATGTTTTTACGCAATTTTTGCTTTTCTAAACAAAATATTATGTAAAAAAAGTTTTTGGACAGATTGCTTGTAAGAAATAAGTTTTCATTGCAGTTTTCATGTTTTTGTGCGATTTTTAACCTTATTGGCCAATGTTTCTTGTGATAAACAAAATTTTTGATTAAAAATTACGCTAGAAATAAGTTTTTACGGAATTTTTAAACTTTTTGAACCAAATTTTATGTAATAAAGTAATTTTTAAGCAAATTTTTTGCTAAAAATTAATTATTAGCTTTTTTAAAAAATATTTTTTATGTTCAAAATTTACGTTAAAATTGACTTTTTTGCCCAATTTTCATGTTTCTGTGCAGTTTTTAATTCTTTTGGCTAAATTTTGTGTGATAAACAGTACTTTTGCCTAACATTTATGCTAGAAATAAGTTTTTACGCATTTTTTTGCATTTCTAAGCAAAATTTCATGCAAATTTGAGCAAATTTCTTGCTAGAAATATAATTTTCATGATTTTGTGCAGTTTTTAGTTTTTCAAAGCAACATTTCCGGTAATAGACGTAATTTTTCAAAACTTACGCTATAAGCAACTTTTTGACGCAATTTTTGATTTTCTAAGTTTTATGTAGTAAACGTATTTTTTGACAATAATTAAGTTTTCTCCCCAAGTTTAATGTTTTTTGAGTAATTTTTAGTTTTTCTACTCAATATTTTTAGTAATAAACGTAATAGTTGCTCCAAGTTTATGCAAAAATAAGTTTTTATGCAAATTTTAGTCTTTTTAATAAAAGTCAATAAAGTTTTTTAACAGTTTTGAGAAAATTTTAAATATCTTTTGTTATTTTAAAATTTATTTTTACAATTTTAACAACATTTAAAAAAATTATTAACAATTTTCATTAACAACTTGTAAATTTGAAGTTTTTTTTCAAATTAAGTTCTTTAACAGTTTAACAATTATGAAAAGGTCGCACACACAATTGTTTTGTTTCTACCATAATAGCAAAAGTCAAATGGTGATGTTTTGAGGGAATTAAGAAAACATTTTGACATTTTTAAGAACATTTCGAACATATTTTGAAAGGTTTGAAATCATATCAGTACTTGTTTTGATAATTAAAAAAAAAGTTTTTTAGAATGTTTTGAAAGTTTAAAAAAATCTAGTTATTTGACAGTTTTTTTTAGATTTTTGGCATATCAGCCTAAAAAAACTATTAATATTTGAGAGGTAAGAATGTATTTTAACAGTTTTGAGAATATTTAGACAGTCTTTTGACATTTTAGAGTTTATTTTGACAGTTTTGAATACATTTGAAAAAAATTTAAACAGTTCAAAATTTATTTTGACAACTTTTGAAGCAGTTTTCAGAATTTTTAAAAATCTAGCTTTTTGACAGTTTTGAAATTGTTTTGAGAAACACTTTCGATAGATTTAAGAACATCAAGAAAATATTTTGACAGTTCAAAATCTATTTATATAACAGTTTTAAGATTATTTAGACAATCTTTTGAGAGCTGAAAATAAATAACTAACTTTTTTCACACATACACGTGTGTAAAACATAGTTATATAACGCTAATCCTTACAACCACCACTCCGTGCTTAAACAACGTATATTAATTCACTTAACACTTTCAGCTATATTTATAATAATGAAAGTGCGGCCTTTGTTGTCAAATCATTTGACCGCATCGCTTCACTGCGCTAAAGTTACTGAGGCGCTTTTGTACGTCTTGCGCACGCCTAACCCTTGCTCCAAGCTGCTATGCCCCAC
This sequence comes from Tachinus rufipes, assembly GCA_963932245.1. Classification (NCBI taxonomy): domain Eukaryota; kingdom Metazoa; phylum Arthropoda; class Insecta; order Coleoptera; family Staphylinidae; genus Tachinus; species Tachinus rufipes. The sequence continues at coordinate 124,313,161 of OZ010743.1, forward strand.
TCTACTCGATTCGTGCCGGCTCAGTCAATTTTATCCTCGAACGACCGCAATTGTTCCCGCGCTGCTTTTCTATAAATTGATATGTTCCGCGCACTCAACAAACATAATTTCTATATAGCATAAGACTGGTAGTCATACCGCAATCTCTATAATTACATCAATCACCTAATTAACACATCCCAAGGTATACTCTAATACTAGTGTGTTTATAACTGCTCCTTACTAATGTAATGTGCTCTGCATGCAACCTCATGACACAACTGGCCTGTGTAAGCTTGACAATCTTTTGCAGTTATTGTGCAACCCCAAGGCCTCAACTGCCAGTGCACAATCATACCCTTAACGACTGTTACGTATACACAACTCCAAGATTTCATGCCAGTGTACAAATAACAATCTTTTACAACCTAGTACAACCCCAACTCTGGCAGCGTACCTAGTATGCTACAACTGTCAAGTACCTCAATGACCTTACAATGTACTTTGTTTTACACACCTCTAATACTCTTCTCAGCATAATATGTGTGAATAACCTCAGACAGTTGTGAAGTACCTCAATAACCTCTTGTCAATGTACTTTTTAACACCTCAAAGACCCACTTAATCTACTTGTGAATAACTCTCAGATTCATATACAGTACATTAATGATTATAAGCAATGCTAACAAAAACTATTTCTTACACTTCTTTAGTTATTTTATTATTTTATTATTTATGTTTATATTTTGATTCAAACTTTGCAACACATCAACGTGAATATATTAATTTCTAATGAATAATTTCACAGCGCACATCATCATTGCATGCTTAATTGATATATCCTGGTCCACTGAAAACGTTTCAATATCAATTAATTTGTTTCTAATGCAATGTACTAAATATATTGACAAAATGAAATTAAATTAAATGTAAATCAATAATTATTTTATAACAAATTTATATATTTTCCATCAGTATTTGTTCCGGATCGTATATTTGATAGATAACTAAGATCCGTTCAAACCGGAATATTGCAAAAATAAAGCTTGACGTCAGCACAAATCTGTAAAATGAAATGTTGATACAAGTGTATTATATTAACTATTTTTTTAAAAATACTAATTTTGATTTTTTATTATTGCCTCAATTCATTTGAGGTTATATAGATTTTTATAAAATTTACAAAATTTGTTTTAGTAATGCTGAAATTGTTTACTCAAAAGTAAAAGTATATTGTTCATAAATGAATTATAAACAATAGTAATAAGCTTTACAAATTTCACGTAGACTTGTCTTTTTTGTAAAACTATTCATTTTGTTTCGTAAATAAATCTTTGATTAATGTGTCTCCTACGTGCAGGTTTACTTTTGAAGGCAACAAACTGGTAAAACTATATTTATTTATAACATTTGTTTTCTAAAAATATTGCATGTTATGAAATACCGTTAATAAAACTATATTTACTCAGCTCTACTTTGTTGTTTTTACTCAATGTAATTACAAATATAAAGTCAATATATGGATTTTGTAAATTTTATAAACCAAACATTTCATTTTCACCAATATTTTTTTACAAACGGATTTCTGTTTGCATAAAAAATACATTCATCACATACGTGTACCAATTAAAAACGTTTTAATTAAAGAATATTCTATTACTCAAACAAAATCCTTTGAAATTTAACTACTTCGCCTTTAATTTCAGTAACAGCAATTTATATAAATTTTCTTCAACACCTAACGCTAATATTAAGTAAATGCTTAAAATTTCTAGCACATTCCAACTACATTATAAATGAAGCAAATGTGCCTTGCATATTATGTCAATATGAAACTCAAGAAGCTTATATTACCATTACCTCAATTTAAGTGGACACGTTTTATCTGAACCATTTACATTTGTGTGAAGGGTGCTTTATTCCTTTTTTTTTTGTTATAACTTCCACTCGGTGAGCAATATTTTATCTTGAGAATTCTTCAAGCTGTGTTACATTTATCTTTTTTTTTTCAATGTGGTATTTTTTATATTATATTTAATAAAATATATGATTTAAAATATGTTGGTAGGAATACGATACAAAAATCTGCAATAAATATAAATTAAAACAAATTATAAGTATCAAGCCACGTCTTCTTCTTAGAATTCATCTCAGCAACCGCTAATGAAAAATTAGTGTAGTTTTATTCGCAGATTACACCGACTTGAAACTTTTAATGATGATTCAATTTGCAAACTTAAATTAATTAACGTAGATTGTTGGTTTTTAATTACAATAATTGCAATTTGATTTTATGATCATTTAAGTCTTAATGTTTGGGTTATATTAAAACATTAATTAAAGCCATTTCAATTTTATCAGTTTTGGGATCATTGGGGTCAGTTTCAAATGCTTAGTTATAACAAAGGTTATTTAGCATTTGAAAGGCAGTAATGTAGGCTAAAGGAATCACTTGCATAACTGCATGAAAATGTGAAAACATGAAGAGCGTTCAATTATTGCCAGAAACTGAGTGTTGATCTGTTAAAAACTTAATAATTTTGTTATAAACTATAGTTTATGTTTTAAATCACAATTGTATATTTTGACTCAAAGTTTGTATCAAAACGGCCTCAAAGATTGCTTATCAAGATGTTATACTTAAAAATAAGTTACAAAAACTGTAAACATTTTTTGTAAATTTTGATAAATTATATTTATTGTCTTAAATCGACATTTTCAAAAAAGTTTTGCTGAGGTCACAATTGTCAATATTATAACTCAAAATTTGTATCAAAGTTGCCTCAAAGATTGCTTATTTAGATGTTATACTCAAAAATAAATATAAAAAACTAAAAACATTTTTTGTAAGTTTTTATAAATTATATTTATTGTCTTAAATAAACATTCTCAAAAAAATTTTGCTGAGGTCACAATTTTCAATAATTTAACTCAAAATTTGTATCAAAGTTGCCTCAAAGATTGCTAATTAAGTTGCTATTCTCAAAAAAGAGTTTAAAAAACTGAAAATATTTTTTGTAAATTTTTATAAATTATATTTATTGTCTTAAATCAAAATTCTCAAAAATTTTTTGCTGAGGTCATAATTGTCAATATTTGAACTCAAAATTTGTATTAAATATGCTTCAAAGAATGCTTATCAAGATGCTTTACTCAGAAAAAAGTTAAAAAATTCGAAGACATTTTTTGTAAATTTTTATAAATTATATAATTATTGTCTTAAATCAACATTATCAAAAAAACTTTGCTGAGGTCACAATTGTCAATATTTTAACTCAAAATTTGTATCAAAGATGCCTCAAAGATTGTTTATTAAGATATCATATTCAAAAATAAGTTAAAAATTTTAAAAACATTTTTTGAATTTTTTATGAATTATTTTGAATGTTAAAAATCAACATTCTCAAGAAAACTTTGCTGAGGTCACAATTGTTAATATTTTAATTCAAAATTTGTATCAAAGATGCCTCAAAAATTGCTTATTAAGATATCATATTCGAAAATAAGTTAAAAATACTAAAAACATTTTTTTTTTAATTTTTATGAATTATTTTGAATGTTTAAAATCAACATTCTCAAAAAAACTTTGCTGAGGTCACAATTGTCAATATTTTAACTCAAAAATTGTATCAATGACGCTTCAAAGATTGTTTATTAAGATATTATACTCAAAAATAAGTTTAAAATACTAAAAACATTTTTTTTTTTTATGAATTATTTTGAATGTTTAAAATTAACATTCTCAAAAAAGTTTTGCTGAGGTCACAACTATTAATATTTTAACTCAAAATTTTTATCAACAATGCCTCAAAGATTGCTTATTATAATGCCATACTCAAAAATAAGTTAAAAAAACTGAATACATTTTTTGTAAATTTTTATAAATTATATTTATTTTCTTAAAATAACATTCTCAAAAAAGTTATGCTGAAGTTACAATTGTCTATATTTGAACTCAAAATTTGTATCAGAGATGCCCCAAAGATTGTTAATTGAGTTGCTATACTCAGAAATAAATTAAAAATACTGAAAACTTTTTTTTGTAAATTTTTAAAAAATATATTAATTGTCTTAAATCAACATTCTTAAAAAAGTTTTGCTGAGGTCACAATTGTTAATATTTTAACTCAAAATGTTTATCAAAAATGCCACAAAGGTTGCTTATGAAGATGCTATACTCAAAAAAAAGTTAAAAAAACTAAAAACTTTTTTTGTATTTTTTATAATTTACAATTATTGTCTTAAATTAAGGTTGTCAAAAAAGTTTTGCTGAGATCACAATTGTCACTATTTTAACTCAAATTTTTTATTATTAATACCTCAAAGATTGCTTATTTAAATACTTTACTCAAAAATAAGTTGAAAAAACTATTAACATTTTTTGTAAAGTTTTATAAATTATATAATTATCAACATTCTTAAAAAAACTTTGCTGAGGTCACAATTGTCAATAATTTAACTCAAAAATTGTATCAAAAATGCTTCAAAGATTGCTTATCAAGATGCTATATTCAAAAATTAGTTAAAAAAATTGAAAACATTTTTTGTAAATTTTTATAAATTATATTTATTGTCTTGAATCAACGTTTTCAAAAAAGTTTTGCTGAGGTCACAATTGTCATCATTTTAATTCAAAATTTGTATCAAAGTTGCCTCAAAGATTGCTAATTAAGTTGCTATTCTCAAAAAAATGTTAAAAAAACTTAAATAATTTTTTGTAAATTTTTATAAATTATATTTATTGTCTTAAATCAACATTCTCAAAAAAGTTTTGCTGAGGTCACAATTGTCAATATTTTAAATTAAAATTTGTATCAAAGTTGCTTTGTAGATTGCTTATTAAGATGCTGTACTCAAAAATAAGTTAAAAAAACTAAGAACATTTTTTTTTTTTATTTTTATAAATTATATATTTATTGTCTTAAATCAACATTCTTAAGAAAGTTTTGCTGAGGTCACAATTTTCAATATTTTAACTCAAATTTTGTATCAATGATGCCTCAAAATTTGCTTATTAAGACGTTATACTCAAAAATAAATTAAAAATACTAAAAACATTTTTTTTTAATTTTTTATAAATTATTTTTATTGTTTAAAATTTACATTCTCAAAAAAGTTTTGCTTAGGTCACAATTGTCAATATTTTAACTCAAAATTTGTATCAAAAATGCCTCAAAGATTGCTTATTGAGATGCAATACTCAAAAATATGTTGAAAAAACTGATAACATTTTTTGTAAGTTCTTATAAATTAATTTTGTCTTGAATCAACATTCTCAAAAAAACTTTGCTGAGGTCACAATTGTCAATATTTTAACTTAAAAATTGTAACAATGATGCCTCAAAGATTGCTCATTAAGACGTTATACTCAAAAATAAATTAAAAATACTAAAAACAGTTATTTCTTTATTTTTTATAAATTATTTTTATTGATTAAAATTTACATTCTCAAAAAAGTTTTGCATAAGTCACAATTGTCAATATTTTAACTCAAAGTTTGTATCAAAGATGCTTCAAAGGTTGCTTATTAAGATGCAATACTCAAAATTAAGTTGAAGAAACTAAAAACATTTTTTGTAAATATTTATAAAATATATTTATTGTCTTGAATCAACATTTTCAAAAAAGTTTTGCTGAGGTCACAATTGTCAATATTTTAACTCAAAATTTGCATAACAGATGCTTTAAAAATTGTTTATCAAGATGCTATTCTCAAAAAAAAGTTAAAAAAACTAAAAATATTTTTTATAAATTTTTATAAATTATATTTATTGTCTTAAATCAAAATTTTCAAAAAAGTTTTGCTGAGGTTATAATTGTCAATATTTAAACTCAAAATTTGTATCAAAGATGCTTCAAAGATTGCTTATTAAGATGCTTTACTCAAAAAGAAGTTAAAAAATTTAAAAACATCAATGTTGATTTAAGACAATAATAAAAAATAAAAGTTTGGCTGAGGTCACAATTATCAATACTTTAATCAAAATTTGTATCAAAGATGCCTCAAAGATTGTTAACTAAGTTGCTATACTCAAAAACAAGTTTAAAAAAATGAAAACATTTTTTGTAAATTTTTATAAATTATATTAATTGTTTTATATCAACATTTTCAAAAAAGTTTTGCTGAGGTCACAATTGTCAATATTTGAACTCAAAATTTGTATCAAAAATGCCTCAAAGATTGCTTATTAAGATAATATATTTAAAAATAAGTTAAAAAAACGAAAAACATTTTTTGTAAATTTTTATAAATTATATTTATTGACTTAAAACCTACATTCTCAAAAAAGTTGTGCTGAGGTCACAATTGTCAATATTTTAACTCAAAATTTGCTTCAAAGATTGCTTATTAAGATGCTATACTCAAAAATAAGTTAAAAAAACTAAAAACATTTTTGGAAATTTTTATCAAATGTATATATTGACTTAAATCTACATTCTCAAAAAAGTTTTGCTGAGGTCACAATTGTCAATATTTTAACTCAAAAATTGTATCAAAAATGCCTCAAAGATTGCTTATTAAGATTAATTAATTGAAAAAACTAAAAACTTTTTTTGTAAATTTTTATAATTTATATTTATTGTCTTAAATCAACATTTAAAAAAAAATTTGCTGAGGTCACAATTGTCAATATTTTAAATTAAAATTTGTATCAAAGTTGCTTTGTAGATTGCTTATTAAGATGCTGTACTCAAAAATAAGTTAAAAAAACTAAGAACATTTTTTTTTTTTATTTTTATAAATTATATATTTATTGTCTTAAATCAACATTCTTAAGAAAGTTTTGCTGAGGTCACAATTTTCAATATTTTAACTCAAATTTTGTATCAATGATGCCTCAAAATTTGCTTATTAAGACGTTATACTCAAAAATAAATTAAAAATACTAAAAACATTTTTTTTTAATTTTTTATAAATTATTTTTATTGTTTAAAATTTACATTCTCAAAAAAGTTTTGCTTAGGTCACAATTGTCAATATTTTAACTCAAAATTTGTATCAAAAATGCCTCAAAGATTGCTTATTGAGATGCAATACTCAAAAATATGTTGAAAAAACTGATAACATTTTTTGTAAGTTCTTATAAATTAATTTTGTCTTGAATCAACATTCTCAAAAAAACTTTGCTGAGGTCACAATTGTCAATATTTTAACTTAAAAATTGTAACAATGATGCCTCAAAGATTGCTCATTAAGACGTTATACTCAAAAATAAATTAAAAATACTAAAAACAGTTATTTCTTTATTTTTTATAAATTATTTTTATTGATTAAAATTTACATTCTCAAAAAAGTTTTGCATAAGTCACAATTGTCAATATTTTAACTCAAAGTTTGTATCAAAGATGCTTCAAAGGTTGCTTATTAAGATGCAATACTCAAAATTAAGTTGAAGAAACTAAAAACATTTTTTGTAAATATTTATAAAATATATTTATTGTCTTGAATCAACATTTTCAAAAAAGTTTTGCTGAGGTCACAATTGTCAATATTTTAACTCAAAATTTGCATAACAGATGCTTTAAAAATTGATTATCAAGATGCTATTCTCAAAAAAAAGTTAAAAAAACTAAAAATATTTTTTATAAATTTTTATAAATTATATTTATTGTCTTAAATCAAAATTCTCAAAAAAGTTTTGCTGAGGTTATAATTGTCAATATTTAAACTCAAAATTTGTATCAAAGATGTTTCAAAGATTGCTTATTAAGATGCTTTACTCAAAAAGAAGTTAAAAAATTTAAAAACATCAATGTTGATTTAAGACAATAATAAAAAATAAAAGTTTGGCTGAGGTCACAATTATCAATACTTTAATCAAAATTTGTATCAAAGATGCCTCAAAGATTGTTAACTAAGTTGCTATACTCAAAAACAAGTTTAAAAAAATGAAAACATTTTTTGTAAATTTTTATAAATTATATTAATTGTTTTATATCAACATTTTCAAAAAAGTTTTGCTGAGGTCACAATTGTCAATATTTGAACTCAAAATTTGTATCAAAAATGCCTCAAAGATTGCTTATTAAGATAATATATTTAAAAATAAGTTAAAAAAACGAAAAACATTTTTTGTAAATTTTTATAAATTATATTTATTGACTTAAAACCTACATTCTCAAAAAAGTTGTGCTGAGGTCACAATTGTCAATATTTTAACTCAAAATTTGCTTCAAAGATTGCTTATTAAGATGCTATACTCAAAAATAAGTTAAAAAAACTAAAAACATTTTTGGAAATTTTTATCAAATGTATATATTGACTTAAATCTACATTCTCAAAAAAGTTTTGCTGAGGTCACAATTGTCAATATTTTAACTCAAAAATTGTATCAAAAATGCCTCAAAGATTGCTTATTAAGATTAATTAATTGAAAAAACTAAAAACTTTTTTTGTAAATTTTTATAATTTATATTTATTGTCTTAAATCAACATTTAAAAAAAAATTTGCTGAGGTCACAATTGTCATTATTTTAACTCAAAATTTGTTTCAAAGATGTCTCAAAGATTACTTATCAAGATACTATACTCAAAAAAAAGTTAGAAAAACTGAAAACATTATTTGTAAATTTTTATAAATTATATTTATTGTCTTAAATCAACAGACTTATTTAAAAACACTTAATTTTGGTTTAAATTTAGTTTAAAATCTGTAATAATTTTTAATAAATAATTTTAATAAAAAAACTAAATTATTCTCTGTCAAAAGACATAAATACTTACTGAAAATCACATTAAAAAAAAAGTTACTTAAGGTTGATTAAGCATTGTAAAAAAATAAGTAAATATTAAAATCGTTAACGTTTTGTACACAAAATTACATTACTAACAAATTAATGTCTACTAATAACCATGAAACAAACATGCAATATAATTATAATACTCACTTTCTCATGTAATGGAACTTGATGACAACAGTAATGACGAGCACATTGGCGATGAGCGCTAATAAAGCCACAGGCACGTAAAGTGCAACCACCACAAAATTTTTATCATTAAATGATTCTATATAATGATTACAGTCGGAACTATTCATAGCTGCTATTTATAATTAACGACACTCACTATGCATTACTATTAATTTCGATGATTACTTCTGGACGTGCGGAAACGCTGCGGACAATTAGAGGATTGTTGCTAATTTCAATTGTGACAGGACTATAAATTTCAACAGTTTTATGTATTCATTAATTTTAATTGCTATCAGAATAACTGAAAAATGTGTTCATGTTTATTATAGCATAATAATATAGTTGTAGAATATTGATTTGCAATATAATTTCAACAAGTTTTTATTTATTTTCCAAGCATTATTTTTTTTCTGCTGTATCAAGCATTCGATTACAATATAAATAGAGATGGACATTGGACCTTACAATATCCTTTTCTCTACTTCATGATAATATGTACTAGTTCCTTTGAAGTTTGAATGCTATTAAATTAACTTTGTTGTTCTTTTTAGATTTTATTTGTTGTATCCTTAAAAGTCATAGAATTTACTCTTATTTCAATTACCAATTGCGATCAAACGTTGCATAAAAGTTAATTAAATTGTAATGAAAAGTATTCTAACAATAATAGTATAACTACTTAATATTAAATCAAGATTAAATATATGCTTATGATGTAACTTTGAATAAATCATCACTAACATGCAATAATCACAATATAAATATTTACTTATAACAATTCGCATAATAATATAATCCTTTTATAACATTGTTTACCCAATAAAAACGATTTCACATGTCAACAAGGTAAAAAAAAATGCGTAGTAAAAAATACTTTATATAGACGTAGAGAATTTACATTTTTATTGATACATATCAAGTTTTTTTATTCGGAAAATGATATTTTGATATGTGTAGACTAGTTGCGACAACCTGTCTCTTTCCGTGTGCGTTTTGAGTTCTTTTAATAATAGCTTTTTCATTTCAAGAAGGTTTATTGACGTCAGATGAATATATGATATTCATAGATCAATAAATTTACAAAAATTTAAAAAAATACTTTTTTATAAAATATCAAAATTCGGTCATAAACTTTTAATAAGTGGAAGAAAAATAAGAAAATATTTTCTTATAAACGGCAATAAATTGTTGAAAAGAACAAGTACAAAATTCTATTCATAAAATGTTAAAAGCAGCAAAAGCTGTTAAAGGGTGCAACATTTTATTCATAAAATTACAAAGTCTTGCTATATAGTATCAAAATATTGTCAGAAAGCGTTAAAATCCGGTCCTTATCTGTTAAAATGTTCAAAAATTTATTTATAAAATGTCAAAAGTAGCAAAATTTGGCTATAAACTGTTAAAAAAAGCAAATTTCTTTTTATAAAATAACAAAAATACTAATATTCTGTTAAAAAATGCTAAATTCTATTCATAAAATGTTAAAAATAGCAAAATTTGACAATGAAGTATCAAAATATTCTAAGAAAAAACTTTAATCTATTTAGAAGTGCAAATTTCTATTTATTAAATGTCAAAACTACCAACATTCGGTCGTAATCTGATGAAATGTGCAAACATCTATTTATAAACTGTCAAAATTTGGCAATGAATTAACAAAATATGATCAGAAGCAACAAAAGTGAAAAATTCTATTTATAAAATGTCAAAAATAGCAAAATACAGTCATAATTTGTCTAAAAGTACAAGGTTCTATTCATAAAGTGTCAAAACCAACAAAAATCTGTTAAAATCCGGCTATAAAATATTGAAAAGTACAATTTTTATAAAATGTCAAAGATGGCAAATAACAGTCAAAAAGTACAAAATTCTATTTATAAAATGTTAAAAATAGCAAGCCAAACTGTTGAAAAGTGCAACATTTTATTCACGAGATGCTAAAAATAAGAAATTTTGGCAAAACTATTAAAATATTGCCAGAAAAAATCAAAGTTTAGCCATAAACTGCCAAAAGATGCAAAATTTTGTTTATGAAATGTCAAAATTCGCAAAACTTGGCTTAAACTGTCATAAAATTAGCTTTATAGAATAAAGTATAAAAATTAAAAATAAAAATATCCGACTATTATTTGACAAAACTAGCACAATTTGGCTATAAAATATAAAAATATTGTCAAAAACTTTTAAAAAGTGCAAACATTTATTTATGAAACGTCAAAAATAACATAATCCGGTCATAAAATATCAAAATATTTTTCGAAAAACTTCCTTAAATTGTTGAAAAGAGTTCTTCTTATGAATTCTATTCATAAAGTTTAAAAATATCAAAATCTAGCCATAAAATATCAAAATTGTTTCAGAAAATTTGTCCATAAACTGAAGTACAAAAATCCGGCTCAAATTGTTAAAAAGCTTAAAATTTGATTTATGAAAAGTCCGGATGTGGTCTGTTGTTAGTGTGTGCCGTGTACACACGTTTAGGGGTTGTACCATAAGATTGTGTGTGTGTGTGAAAAAAAAAATTAAAAACTTGAAAAGAGTGGGTTTGAGAATGAGTGCAACAGCGTAACCTTAAAATTTTCCCCAGCTGCAGTCTTTAGTTTGTTTTCGGTGTTATCCTAGCAAGATGCACGCAAATACTTGTTGTTGGGTAAGTGATTCAATGAAGACTCAAAGTAAAGTGAAGTTTTGTTGATTCCGCAATTGTGGATTGTCAGAGATTTTGCTGGTTTTATATAAAATGTTGTAAATTTCCATTAAATCCAAGATTTAATTTCAACGCAAAAAAAAAATTTTGTGTTGGGCTAAAATATTATTAACTATCTTTTGGTTGTCTAGAGATAAATTTAGGAGTGGAAAGTTGTAGGTTTTTTTTTAATTAAATACAAAATGCGGCCAAAAAGGATTAAAATCCGGTTACAAAATAATTTGGCCAAACACTTTAATAAAATTGTATATATTCTCAAAATAACATTTAAAATACAGCTTATAAAAATTAAAATTTGGCTGTAAATTAATTAAATCCGGCAAGAAAGTTTAATAATATATTTATAACTGGTAAAATTTTAATACAATCTCAAAAATACGGCCGTTAAAGACAAAATCCGCTTTAAGAAAATAAATTTTAGACATTAAGTAATTAATTGTATATTAATTATATTTATTGTGATTGAATTTTATAATTAAATTGAAGTTCATATATTTTATCATCATGGTGGCAAGATATTGTTTATATTGTAAAGAGTTGATACATCCTCGATCATATAATTGTTCTGATAAATGCAATACATGCAATATGTGGATTCACAGTGCAACAAATAATTAAAAGTTCAGAGAAATTTAGTTGCAAAAGTTGCTCACTGAAAGTATCTGATAAAGAAATTTGTAATCATTCTGAAGTTGAAGTTCTTTTTAAAACTTACTTTGGTCCCTTTGAAGGGAACATAATGCAAAGTTTAGAAAATATAAATTCTAAACTTGACAATATAACCACTAGAGTCGATGCTTTAGAAAGTGAAATGAATATTCTAAAACAAGATATAAATCAATTAAAAGCTAATTCTAATAATAGTTTTGAAGATATCGTGGAAGAACTGGAAGAACGTCATAAGCGTAAAAACAATATTATGATATTTAATGTCAAAGAATCGGCACATCAATCGGTAGAAGAAAGTATCTGCTGTCTCAAAAATATTACAACCTATTGATAACGTTCCAAACCCTACAAAAGTATTAATAGGGTAGGTCGAAAATCTGCAAAGCCACGTCCTTTAAAAATCGTATTTAATGACTCTTTAATACCCAAACTTATATTAAAGAATCAAGACAAAATTAAGGAAGCTGATATCAAAATTAGACAAGATAAAACCTCGGCTCAATTGGATAATATAAAAATGGTACAGCAACAATTTCAAGAACGAAAAATGAAAAGAGACAAGAATATTTACATTAAATATTAAAATGATACGCCTGTAATTTTTAATTCGCAGTCCACTTCAAAAAACTACAACCATTAAAAATCTATTTTCAAAATACGGAAGGGATTAAGACTAAGTTACGTGATTTGGAAGTAAATGTGTCACTTTCTAATTATGATGTTATTATAATAGTGGAAACATGGCTTACTGAAGAAATTTTAAATACGGAAATTATGTTAGAAAACTACGTAATTTACAAATCGGACAGATCTGTATTATCAAGTACAAAGTCTAAGGCTGGGGTAGTTCTAATAGCGGTGCACAAAAGAATAAAATCTCAACAAATTCAAGATATACCACAAACGGTTGAACAACTTTTTGTGTCATTCACTTTCAATGGGACAACAACGATAGCTGGTAGATTGTATATTCCTCCAGGTTCTGATAATATAAAATATGTTGTGCATTGTGAAACCATGGAAAATATAATGGAAAAGTATCCAAATAGCAGATATATAATCTGCGGAGATTATAATTTACCTGAAGCACGCTATGCTAATGATGATATTGGAGATCAGTTAACAACATCGGCTAGTTTAAACGCAAATACAGTTTGTGAATCATTTGAGATACTAAACTTTTTTCAGATAAATGATATTCCAAATCCTCGCGGAGTATTTCTGGATTTAGTATTAACTAGAGATAAATCTAACACAATTATAGCTGCAGAAGATACTTTGTTTGAAAATGGTGTTCACCATATAGCGTATGTCATCACTATAGACAATTGCAATCCAGAAACTCAAATAAAATTTAAAGAACTTGTACCAAATTTTAAACAAGCAAATTTTATACAAATTAATAATTTTCTAGCTAATGTAAACTGGGATTTCTTATGCAATGCCAATGAAAACAACTGTGATATTAATATTCTAGTCTCTCAATTTTATGAAGTGTTGTTTAAATCTATTGAATTATTTGTACCTGTAAAATGTGTAAGAACCAGAACATATCCAAGATAGTTTAACTCTGAACTGATTGGAATTATAAATGCAAAAAAGAAAGCACATGCTAGATACAAGAGTTCAAGTTTACATCAAGATTATATTCAATTTAAAAACTTAAGAGATCGATGTAAATCTTTGGGAAAAACTAGTCAAATGATTTGTGATAATCCAAAACTATTCTGGAGGTATATAAATGAAAAAAGAAATACGGATGGTTATCCAAAAATTATGCAATATAAAGAACAGATATGTGATAATGAACAAAAGTGTGTGAATTTATTTGCAGATTTTTTTTCATCGGTATATGTTAGTGAAGTGTGTTCTGTTCCGTTTTTTGAAAATAGTTTCTTTGTTAACGCTTCAAATGTTTTGTTAAATGTTACGGATGTTTTTGATGGGATATTAAATTTAAACGATTCTGTGTTACCTGGCCCTGACGGAATACCAAGTTTCTATTTAAAAAAATGTATATATGTGTTAGTTAAACCTCTTTTTAATTTATTCTCAATTTCTATATCAAAAGGTGAATTTCCAGAATTTTGGAAACAATCCTATATTACGCCAATTTTTAAATCCAGCAATAGAAATGATATTACTAACTACAGGGGTGTGTGTAACTAATCTGCTATGCCTAAGTTACTCGATTCCTTAATTGCCGACCAATTAAAATGGATGTGTAAAAACATTATTACCGAAAATCAACATGGTTTTATGAAAGGACGATCGACTTTAAAAAATCTTATGATCTATCAATCTAAGATAATTGATGCATTTGAAAAAAAAAGCGCAAGTCGACGCAATTTATACAGACTTTGCTAAAGCATTTGATCGGGTAGATCATGATACCTTGATTAGAAAATTGTTGGCAATGGGATTTGGTAAACGTGTGGTAAATTGGTTACATAGTTTTTTGATTGGCCGAACACAGTGTGTTAAAATTAAAAATCATATTTCCAAAATTGTAAATGTTACGTCAGGTGTACCACAAGGTTCACACTGTGGTCCTATTCTATTTATATTATTTGTAAACGATTTATGTGATGTGATTGTAAATTCAAGTTGTCTCCTATATGCAAATGATTTAAAAGTATTTAGAAAAGTAAGCTCAATAGCGGATTGTATTGCCATTCAACAAGATTTAGATAACATTGGTAAATGGTGTAAAGTTAATAATTTGTTTTTAAACCAATCCAAGTGTTATGCAATGTCATTTAGTAGAATAAATAATCCATTAACTCATTGCTACTCTATCAAAAATACGTCTTTAAAAAGTGTGAACGAGATATCTGATTTGGGAGTCATATTTGATTCAAAATTAAATTTTAATAACCACATAAACAGCTTGTGTTCAAAGGCTAGGAAGATGATGGGTTTTCTAAAGAGATTATCATGGGAGTTACATAGTGATGCTTGCATAACACTTTACAGGTCCTTGGTACGCCCAATACTTGAGTATGGAACATCAATTTGGTCTCCTTATCAAATAGGCAATATGGACAAAATAGAAAAAGTACAAAGAAACTTTTTGAAATTTTTCTCATACAAATTGGGCATGAATAAAGAAAATATAAATTATGAAATGATATTAGAAACTCACAATCTAAAATCTTTGGCAGAGAGACAATTTATAGGTGATTGGGTTCATAAATTAATAAACAATTACTTAGATTGCCCGGAACTTCTAAGCAATCTAAATTTTAATTTTAATCAACTAAGAATTACGCGCAACATAAATATATTTAGATGCAACAAACTACAGACATTTTAATCCAGTGTCACGCATGATGAGAACATGCAACCTGCTTAAATTAGGCAAGCATTTTAATTTATTTGAAGCATCACATGCATCGTTTAAAAATCAGTGCCGTAAAATTAATTTAAAAAGATATATGTAAACGTGTTTTTGTTAATTATGTAAATTATGTACTTATTTATTGTATTAAGCGATATGCACAAATGTAAAAGTAATTATGTAACTTTAAAGGCGCTGTCGTAAATAAATTTATTATTATTATTATTATTATTATTATTATTAAATCCGATCAAAAATTATAATAATCTGCTTTATATTGGTAAAATATGAAAATAAAATACAAAAAAAAAAAAAATTGTCATAAAGTATTAAAATCCAGCAAAAACACATAAAAATCTGCATAAAATTAACAAAATTTTGTTATACTCTTAAAAATCTAGTCATAAAATACAAAATCCAGCGCAAGAGAATTAAAATTTGTCCATAAAGTAATTAAATTCGGTCAAAACAATAGTAATCAGATTAAAACTGGTAAAATACAAACATAATTTTAAAAATTTTGCCATAAAATATCATAATATTGTCAGAAAAGTGCAAAATTCTACTTATAAAATGTCAAAATTAGAACAAATAGGATATAAATTGTTAAAAAGTGCAAGATTCTATTCTTGAAATGTCAAAAAAGCAAAATGCGTCTAGTTTGTTGAAAAATAACATGTTCTTTTTATACAAAGTGAAAACTATTAATCCGGCCATGATTTATCAAAATATAGTTAAAAAGCACCAAAATTTTGTCATAAAGTGTTTAAAAAGTGCAAAAATATATTTATAAAAACTAAAAAATTGCAAAAACCAGTCACAAAGTATCAAAATATTGTCAAGAAGCACCAAAATACGGTCATAAACGGTTAAAAAGTGTTGAATTCCAAAACGAATTTGCAAAGCTTAACAATAAACTTTTTAAAAATTTAAAATTTTTATTTATTAAAAAAAAAGTAACAAAATCCAGCTATGAAATATCAAAATATTGTTAAAAATCATGTCAGAAAGCACCAAAATTTGGCCATAAACTGTCAAAACGTACAAAACTCTATTTATGAAATATCAAAATTAGCAAAATTTGACCATAAACTATTAAAAAAAATAAGATTCTATTTATAAAACGACAAAACAGCAATGTGCGGTCATAAATTATTAAAAACTCTAAAATACTATTCATAAAATGTTAAAATCATTACTGTCAAAAAATGTAATTTTTTATGTAATGTCAATAACAGCAAAATCCTGTTATTATTTTTAGAAACAGTTAAAATCTCATTATAAATTGTTAAAAAGTGCAAAATTCTGTTCATAAAATGTTAAAAATAGCAAAATCAAGCCATAAATTGTTAAAAAGTAAAAGATTTAAATTATAAAATGTCGAAAACTGCAAAACCCGGTCATAGGCTGTTAAAAAGTGCAAGACTCAATTCATATAATCTGAAAAACAAAAAAATCAATTATAAAGTATAAAAATTTTGTCAAAAAGAACCAAAATTCACCATAAATGTTCAAAAAATGGTAAAATTCTGTAATAAAATATTAAAATATTTTCAAAAAAAGCCAAAATTTGGCTAAAAACGGTTGAAAAGTGCAAAATTTACATTCACATCTTAGATTTAGTATTTTTTACAGTTGATCATCGTTTAGTAGTTATATTTTGACAACAAAATTTTTTAATTTTAGACGTATTAAGTTAATAAGTAGTATCATATTTGACTGATAACATCTTAATTTAAATATTTTTGACAAATGATCATCTTAGATCGTGTATTTTTTGACAGCTGCTATTTAAGATTTGGTCATTTTTGACATGTTAGATTAAAGAAATTGTTTTTAACAAATGATATACTTGTTAAAGTACTTGTGTGGTAAAAATATTACGGTTGATGACGTTTTTTAAAAAATTGCAAAAATTTTATTTGGGAAAGATGGAAACAAAATCGACGACCCCAAATTTTCAAATGCCGTAAATTTTAAAATTAAATTCTCTACTTTTTGCTAAAAATTTTACAAAAACCTATTGAGTCAGATTCGAGATCTAGCGTTTTATTTAGTTTAGTTTAAACATTGGATTTTAATAATGAAATTAAAGACCAAAAAGTACAACTTTTTGAATCATACACGCCAATATAGTTAACCAGTTGTTGGAGTGCAGGTTTTTCTGATTTAGAATAGAAGGATTTAATAGTAGAAAAGTTAAAAACATCTTTTTTACTAGTAAAAACCTGGTCACCCTGTTTAATTGTAAAGTTTCATCTAAAGTAATTATATTTATGATTGTTTGTGCTATATGTCTTAAACATTATTCTGTAAAATTTATGGTAAAGTTTGTTTATTGAAACTTAACCTACATGTTCGCGCATTCTCATCCGCGCAGCGCAAAGCAATATTTTTACCAGTGGCGTAACTTATACATGTCTCAAAACTTAAACGCGGAACTAATAAATTCGATGTTATAAACTACATTAAATTGAAATACCCTGATATTTCAATCGACGCTGTAGATCTAGCTATACAATCTGAAAGCTACAGTAGTTTTAAAGTCTCGGTTCCAGCCGATCATGCTTAGACTATTTTTTGCCAGCTAACATTGTTGTCAAAAGATTTGTAAGTTATGGTCGTTTACAAAATGTTCTTGCTTTATCTCCATTGAATTTTTGGAACCTGAATTCTGTCAACAGCTTGGAATAATAATCTTCAGGAATAATAACGGCTTCTCGATCTACTACCAGAACGTCGGGGGATTAAAAACTAAACTCAGGAAACTCTTGCTAGCTAAAGCCGTATCAGACTAACATTTGAAGTTTAATCTTGTGTTTTATATCATTTGTGCGGTATAATTACCACCCAATTCAACTAGTGAGAAATATCTTGACTATTGTTATTCTGTCAAATCAATTGCCGACAAGTTTTCAAACAGTAAATTAGTTTTATTGGGCAATTACAATCTACTTGCAGCGTCTTAGGTTAACGATGATTTAGGTATAGGAGTAGTTTGTAATGATATTTACCCTGCTCATTTAGTTGCTAATTTGTTTGAGTTCTTAAACTGCGTACAATGCATTTCTATTCCTAATAGTGAGGGTGTGTTTTTAGATTTATGTTTTACCAACGATTGTAATATTTTTGTGATAGAAGCTGTAGATGTTTTGTTAAATTTAAGCCAATACCATACTGCGTACTTGCTAACTTTAAAATGTGATATTTTAAATTGTAATTATGTTTTTAATAATTTTAAACTTGCCGATTACAGCGCAATCAATAATTATTTGTTGAATGTTGATGGACTGCATTATTTTATACCTGTGATATTGTTATGTGTCTTGATGTATTTTATTGAACACATTCTAGATTTTTATATTTTGTAGCTGAATTTATATTTGTACTGCAGATTTTTAGACCGTATTTTTATAAAAATTGCCGGATTTGAGTCTATTATTGACAAATTACTACGAATTTTTAATATGGAGCACAATATGAGTTTTAAAATTAAATTTAAAAAAATTAAATTTCAAAAGCTATGTACAAACCCAAAAAAGGTTCAAAAATGCTGTAAAAACATAAAAATATTTAGACTTGTAACTTTCTGAAAAATTATAATCATAAATTATGTAAAAACACAAAAAAGCACTTATATAATAATTTTTGACCAAAAACTACAAAAATTCAAAAATTTAAAAACCATTTCTAAACAATTCTTTAACCTGCTGTCTAACATTATGTGAAAACAATAGTATCAGACCTGTTACTGTTACCTGTAACTAAATAAAATTAATTTTAATTTTTTTTTTAAACGTTTTCAAACGTTTTACAAGCGCCTCCATACAAAACTCCCTTCTTTTTGAAAGTCTAAATGTTTGCATCGACATTCCTGCTTAACTGATAATTCTCTTAATAGGGAATATTAAAAATGAACATATTGTGCCAGCCAGCTTTGAAATCAACTTGTCTTGCTTGAGTCAAGCGCAGAAAAAGTTGATTTTTAACTGACATTGTGGTTGAGTTTTGCACCTGATTTTTTGTTGCTTGAGCATAGGATTTCTCCTTGCGGGCGGTGGAAGCGCTTTGGGAAGAAGCGGAAATCTGCTCTTGAGAAGCATGTGCCTTGATTTGAGCCTATAAAAAAGATTGGCTTGTCTGTAGCTTAAGATAAGCTGGACAGTCTTTATAACTAGTGGTGTGCGGTTTTTTGTATATGGCGCATTTTGCTTCATGTCATTGGATAATACTCCAAGATTTGCGTTTGTACTAAAAATTTATAAAATACATAATTTTTAGACTTTTTGTGTTTTAAGACAACTAATCGTATAGCCTAATGTTCTGTTTCTTATCTTTTCATATGCGCTTGATTGATAATAAGCGTACTATAAAGTTGTCATTACAATATAGGGTGGGCGTTGTACGACAGCATCTTCTGTGATTGCTGTCAGGATCTGGGAGCTTGTTGGAGGGCCTAGATAGCAAGATGACAAACCAGAAGTGGTTACCTAAGCTTCAGTGGCCGGCCAAGTTGGAAGCTTTTGGTCTTGGTGGCTAATAACCTAGCGCAAGTAGCGCTGAAGGCATCTAACAAGATAAGCCGGACATCTATTACTTTTTTATCTTTGGAGGCAGTGATAGGCTTGACCGAATTTTTGGCAGGTTTCTTGAGGAAGTTCTGGACTGGGGCTTTAGCTACAGAAGAAAATGGGGTTTTTGGGACCTTTGTAAATGACAGGCTTGAAATTTCGGGTAACGAGATTGGCTGAATGTTGTGCCTGACTAAGGTTGCCATACGGCTTCCCTTTTCAATATTGTTTTGATAAAATTCTTGCGCATTTTTGTTTAACCAGCTCTACCATGAACTTTTTGAGCTTTTTGATTTTTTTGGTTTTTTTAGGGAAGTTTTTTTTTCTGAAGCTGGGCAATCTTAGCAATAATCTTGTTCGTGCTCATTCCGGGCTTCATGCTGGAAGAAAATTCTGAATTAGTTAATTAATTTTCTAATCAATTAATTCAAACAAATCTCAAGGTAATCTCAATAAATGTGTTTGCTGTTTTTCTTTATGGAATGGAGGGATGGACTCTGAAACAACTAAACATGAAAGAAACGGTTTTTGAAATGTGGTGTTATAGAAGCATGTTATATATCTTGGACGGACAAAGTGTTAAACATTAAGCTACTGGAGCGTATCAACAAACAGCTTAAAATTGCAAATACAATTCAAGGAATAAAATACAATATGTAGGTCACTTAATAAGAGGAGAGAAGTACGAGTTGCTCAAGGTGATTATGTAGGTAACATTGGTAGACACAGAATTTGATGGTTATGCAATCTGAGAAAATGGTCATCCAAAGGTCTATTCCAAATTGCTTTTTCTAAAATCAAAATGATGATTGCAAACTTCTTAGAAAGAAATGTCATTTAAAAAAAAATTATTAGTAACTTGCATGCAATAGAAAATTACAGTTCTATGAGTCTCTGAGATTTTGTGCGGCTGATGTCCTTTCTTGAAATGTTGTCTGATCGACTGCTGACTAGTAGACCGATGATGTTTAATATAATGTATACTTCAGTTAAATCTAGTTGAACAATTTAAAGTTATGCAAAATTGGTTGCGTGGATTTTAAATAATTTTACACAC
This sequence comes from Tachinus rufipes, assembly GCA_963932245.1. Taxonomy (NCBI): domain Eukaryota; kingdom Metazoa; phylum Arthropoda; class Insecta; order Coleoptera; family Staphylinidae; genus Tachinus; species Tachinus rufipes. The sequence goes on from OZ010743.1 coordinate 124,334,397, forward strand.
TTGATACTAATGTTGTTGAGATATATTAATAATAAACTACATCAAATCATTTTAAAGCGTAGTTTAGTTAACTGCAGTTGAACAATTTGAGGTTACGCAAAATTTGGCGTATGGATTTTTATTAATTTTATACAGTTGGTACTAACGATGTCGATGTATAATGATACTAAATTGTATCAATTTCCAATAACTTATTTAAAAATTATAATTTTTCGAAAGTTTAGTTCAATTAATTAAAGCTGAACAATTTGAGGTTATGTACAATTGGGCATATAGATTCTTATTTATTTTATACAGTTGCTGCTAATAATGTTGAGGTATAATGGTACTAAATTGTAACAATTTCTAATAAGTCATTTAGGAGTTATGATTTTTTTTAATTATTTTTTTTAAAGCTTAGTTCAATTAATTAAAGCTGAACAATTTGAGGTTATGTACAATTGGGCGTATAGATTTTTATTAATTTTATACAATTGGTACTAATGATGTTGAGGTATAATGGTACTAAATTGTATCAATTTTCAATAAATCATTTAGGAATTATGATTTTCTTAATTATCTTTTTTAAAGCTTAGTTTAATTAATTAAAGCTGAACATTTGAGGTTATGATTTTCATTAATTTTATACAGTTGATACTAATGATATAAAGGTATATTATTTTTAAATTGCATCAAATTTTAATAAGTCATTTAGGAGTATTTTTTTTTTAAGTTTAGTTTAATTAATTAAAGCTGAACAATTTGAGGTTATGCACAATTGGGTGTATAGATTTTTATTAATTTTACACAGTTGGTACTAATGATGTTGAGGTATATTAGTATTAAATTGCTTTAATTTCCAATGAGTCATTTAGGACTTATGCTTTTCTTAGTATTTTCTTTAAAGCTTAGTTGAGTAAACTAATGTTAAATAGTTTGAGGTTATGCAAAATTGAGCCTATACATTTTTATTAATTTTACACAGTTGGCATTACTAATGTTGAGATATATTATTACAAAATTGCATCAATTTCTAATGAGTCACTTAGAAGTTAAGATTTTTTTTTAGTTTAATTATCTGAAGTTGAGCAGTTTGAAGTTATACAAAATTGGGCGTATGGATTTTGATTAATTTTTTACAATTGATACTAATAATGTTGAGGTATATTAGTATTAAATTGCATCTGTATCCAATAAGTTATTTAGGAGTTATACTTTTTGTTATTATTTTTTTTAAAGCTTAGTTTAGTTAACTGAAGTTGAACAAGATGAGGTTATGCAAAATTAGGCGCATGGATTTTGATTAGTTTTACACAGTTTATATATTATTATATATAGTATTTATTATTTTTAATAGTTTAAAACTTAATTTAGTTAACTAAAGTTAAACAATTTGAATTTATGCAAAACTGAGCTAACGGATTTCGATTAATTTTTTACAGTTGCTATTAATGATGTTGAGGTATAATGGTACTAAATCGTAAAAATTTCTAATAAATCATTTAGGAGTTATGATTTTTTTAATTATTTTCTTTACAGTTTAGTTTAATTAATTAAAGCTGAATAATTTGAAGTTATGCACAATTGGGCGTATGGATTTTTATTAATTTTATACAGTTGGTAATTATTATAATAATAATATATAATGGTAATGTTCTGTAATTGATTATGTTATTAATTGTTTTGTCCCTAAAAAACTGTGGCGTTAAAGCAATTTTCCTATTTGGTTCAATAAAGAAGTAATAACTGCACATAAACGTCATAAATCTTAAAAACTACTGTCGGACTATAATGAATTCTAATCTATTTGTACTATGTGCAAAAATCTCAGTGCACATCAATACAAGCAATATATTTTACAAACTGAAAATAAAATTCAAAATAATCCAAAAGATTTTTGGAGATTTGTTAATGAGACCAAAAAACGAATGGTTTCCTAGCCACAATGTATTATAAGGATCAAACCTGTAATAATGGGAACAACTTTGTTAACAGTTTTGCAAATTTTTTTTCCTGAGTCTATGATAACAAACCCATCAACTGCATTGTTTAATTTTAATAATACCATAAATCATTCAAAAGTTTCTATAAGTTTGTGTGATGTTCTTAAGGAAATTAAAAACCTTAAATGTAATTTATGCGTTGGACCCGGCGGCAATTCTTCTTTACTGCTAAAAAAGTGCATTTATTCTATTGCAAAGCCATTGCATTTATTTTACAATGCTACTTTAAATAAAACTAAATTTCCTCAAAAATTGAAACAAAGCTATATTACGCCTTTGTTTAAGTCTGGAACCAAAGAAGATATCACTAACTATAGAGGTATATGCGTTCAATCCGCCATCCCTAAATTGTTTGATAAAATTGTAACTGGTCAGTTACAATAAATGTGCAAAAGCATTTTAGTGGAGGAGCAGCACGAATTTTGTGTTACTAATTTACTTTGTTATAAAAATGATATTTTAAATGCATTTGAATCTAAAGTACAAGTTGATTCTATCTACACCGATTTTTCAAACGCGTTTGTGTGAGCCACAATATTTTAATTGCTAAGCTCAGAACTCTGGGTTTTCATCATGATGTGGTTTTCTGGTTGTTTAGCTTTTTGAAAAATTGCATGCTGTGTATAAAAATTAATAATTTTTTGTCACAGCCTATTTGTGTTTTAGAAGGTGTTCCTCAAGGATCTTATTGTGGACCAATTTTAACTTTGCTATTTATTAATGATCTCTAACAGTATATTAATTTATGTACACAAGAGTACTTTCTCTTAATGACTGCCATCTTTTACAACTAAACTTAGCCTCTATAAACAACTGGTGTTTTATTAATATATTGTGTTTTTCAATAAGTTTTCATAGAACTTTGAGTAAAATTTCTTATAACTATGTAATTGACACTAAACTATTGGATAAAATCACACAAATAAAAGATTTAGGCATAATTTTTGATCATAAACTTACATTTGTTGAACATATTAACATCATGTGCAATAGTGCCATAAAAATGTTAGAATTTGTTTATAGAATGTCAACGGATTTATCACCCAGTACATTAAAACTTTTATATTGTGCGTTGGTGCGTTTGATTTAGAGTACGCTCCGTCAGTTTGGAGCCCTGCTTATGATATTCATAACCTTAATATTGAACAAATTCAAAAGAAATTTTGTCGTTTATTGTCTTATAAATTGGGCATACTTATAACTAGTTACATTGCCTCACTCTATAATCTACCGTCATTGAAGCTTCGCCGAAAAAGAGCCGATTTGTCATTCTAGCAAAATTTAATTATGTCAGAGATTGATTGTCTGGAGCTACTTGGTACTTTTTTATTCTATATAGCACCTAATAATAGACGCAACAGGCCTTCTTCCTTATTCCGTGAGTCTACCCATTCTACTAATTATGGTTTTAATAATCTGCTAAGTAGAATGTGTAGATTTGCAAATACTTTACCAACTAACTTTAATTTATTTTGTGTTTCTAAGTCTACGTTTAGCAGTCAGTTTTTTTTAATATGTGCAATTTTTGTATTTTTTATTATTAATTATGTATATGTAAATGATATGTTTTTATACCGTAAATAAAGTATTATTAACACACAATTCTTTCCATTACTTTTGATCTTTTTTAGGTCGCGTATTTGCTCAGACATATGAAACAAGGAAGGAACATTCCAGTATCATTATTTTTCCGATTCAATAACCTTAATTGATACAGCAATTACACTTAATTGTGCTTAATTTAATTTTATTAGATTGAGGACAAATTATATATTTGTCAAATAATTTTCTATAGATAATTGTGCTAAGAAAGTTTCTGAAGTGATTTTATTGTAATTGGTTTTGTAATTTAATAACAGTAATGCTTTAATGAAAATAATCTACTTCTAAGTAATTTAACCCTCATAATCAAATTTATTTAAAAACATTATTATATATTATAGACAGAACTAAATTACTCAACTAAATTACATACAGGGTGTTTAAAAAAGAATGTAAAATATTTATGACAATTCATGACTCTTTTGTTTGTTGTGGTTAAATATTTCACATTATTTTTTGAACACCCTGTAGAACGCTACTAAGCCTTAACTATTATCTGTAGAAACAAATAAGACCAAAATAGCCAGGATAACCTGTATGTTAACAATAATAATACCTGAAAAAAATTGCAAATAATAACGAACAGAGCAACAATTTCTGATATAAATAAGCTCAAGATTAAATCCAGTCTAATAATAGAATATCACCTCACTTTAAAAGCTCGTGCAAACAACATCAAGCTACGCTCGAAGAAAGACACTAATGAAGTAAGAAATATAAAGGTTGGTGTCTGCAGCATACACCAATCTCATAGGTTGGCTTTATTAGCACAACAAAATAAAATTGATATACAAAGAAACTAATAACATTGTAAATAATTTCTAATAAAATAAAATCAATAAAAGCAACAAAATAATTCATAAAATAATTTGTAAATTGGCAACAAACATTTCAATTATAACTTTGATTAAAAATTTACGTAACTAAAGTTTTATAAATTTGCTTAGTATGATTATAAAAATTTAATAAAAGTTTTTAAATTACTGTATGCTGGCAAACAAATCGTCAACATATTTATTCAACATGTGCAAGCAACTCTAGAAAAATAATTGCTTTGTCATTAGCAAAATGATTATTAATTTATATTAAATATTTACAAATATAATTCATCAAATGGAATTTAATATGATATTAATATAAATTATTTGATATAAAATTGACTGGGAATTAAATTGAAGGCTTCATTGATTTAATTAAAAATGTTTTAAATTTATTTGCTAATAGAGTCATGTATCCAATGTGTAATAAGTAATTATGATAATATTTAAATTGTAAAAATTATGCTGAAATTGATTTTTAAATATTATTTCTTTGTTCATTTCATTATTTCGCTGTTTATTTTTGATTAACAGAAACATATCTAATCGAATGTCTCAGCTTTGCAAAGTAGTACAAAATCTTCAAAATAATCAAATATTTACTAATTCAAAAAAAAAATTTACTTAAAACTTATAGAAGCTCACAATAAACTCATTTTTTTTAAGAAAGAAACACTAGAAGGTTAATTTTGACAAAAAAGTTATTAAAAACGCAGTTTTTGACAAAAAAAAAATTTTTTTTTTTCATAAAAAAACATCAAAAGTGTAACTTTGATAAAAAATTTATTAAAAATGCAATTTTTGAAAAAAAAAAAATTAAGAACCGATAGTACTTGAAAAAATAACTTTTTATCAAAAAAAAAACAAATGTTTTGACAAAATAGTTACATAAAAAATTAAAAAAAAAAAAGTATATTGTTCAAAAAATAACATTAAAAGATCAGATTTTATAAAAAAGTTACAATTTTTTTACAAAAAAACTAGTTTTTAACAAAAAAAGTAACCAAAAATGCATTTTTGACAGAAAAAACATTAAAAGTTGTTTGTAAAAACTAAACAATTATCAAAAATGCAGATTTACAAAAAAACTTACTAGAAATGATAAAAAAAACTAAACATTTTATTTTCAACAAAACAAAAAATGTAATGTTGACAAAAAATCATTAAAGTCCAGTATTTGACAAAAAAATATCCAGAAATGCAATTTTTGACAGAAAAAAACACTAAAAGTATAGTATTTGACACAAAAAATAAAAAAAAAATTTAAAAAAGAAACGTTTTTTTTTACAAAAAAACTTACTAGAAATGTTAACATTTTTGACAGAAAAAAACACTGAAAATTTATATTTAAGGAAAAATTCAGAGGAATTGTATATTTTCACAAAAAAACAATAAAAATTTCATGTTGACAAAAAAAGTCATTAAAAATGTAGTTTTTGACAACAAAAATAACCAAAAAAAATTTTTTACTGAAAAAATACTAAAAAATTTTATTAACTAAAAATGATTTTTGCTATTTTGTAATTAATCTTGGTTTATCAAACAATTCATCCTTAGCAGTTTCAGTTTGTTTGCATGAAGATGCAAATTTGTAGGAGAATACTGCAACTAGAACGTGCAAGGCTCTCATCAAAATGATCGTTTAAATTGCAAATTGTTACTATAACATTTACTATAACTTTTTTTTAAAATGTCAAACTTTTTAAATGATAGCTTTTAAGAAATATTTAAAAAGCAATAATATTAATTGAATAACTTTATTTCCAACTTTGCGCACACTAACGTCGAGTAAAAAAATTTTTATAAGAGTCAGTATAATGATTGATGGTTTTATATATATGTATAATCATACCAGCAACATGTGCTTAATGTTTTTTTAATAAAAGTTATTGTACAGAACCCTGCTTCACATTTAAACAATGTTTTTGTATATTATATCTAATTCAATTAACTGAATCTGAATATATTATCTAATGTACTGTAATATATATATATATATATATTATTTTTTTTTTAAATTACAATATAATTCTACTCAATTAATTAATAAATCTAATTAATTTTGCGTAATAATTAATTCTTAATTTTGCAAATGATATCTCATTAGTTGCATGTCAAGCTAAATGTATTTTCTGGGCAACTATTTACTAAATGTATCTCAAATATTTACTTTTCACATAATTGGATTAACTTCTCTGAACATGTTTATATGGAGATGTTAATAAAAACTTTTTGAGATTATACATGCGTTGTAATGTACGTAACCGGGAATGGCGTAATAGCTTGGATTAAAAACTGCATCAAAAATCAGATCTAAATATATTATTAATAATAAACACATTTTCCCGTAATTACCAAAAGGTTATGTCAAAATTGCCGTGTTGATTTTAATAAATTACAAATTTTGACAGTTTTTTTTTTTAATTGACAAAATTTGCAAAAAGATTCAATGTCTAAAATTTGACTGAATGATTCAAATCTAATTTTGATTTTTAATTAATTTCTATATTTGCTACAAAAAAAAAATGAGCGTACTAATGTTAACCATTTTTTACCAATAATTAGTACTGCAGTACTAAATCAATCGACACAATTTGCAAAATGATTCAATGTCTAAATTTTGATTGAGTGATCTAAATCTAATTTTGATTTTTAATAAAATTCTATTATTGCTACAAAAAAATGAGCGTACTAATGTTAACCATTTTTTACCAATAATAAGTATTAAAGTACTGAATCAATTGACAAAATTTGAAAAAGAATCCAATGTCTAAAATTTGATTGAGTGATCTAAATCTAATTTTAATTTTTAAAAAATTTCTATTATTGCTACAAAAAAAATGAGCGTATAAATATTAACCATTTTTTACCAATAATTAGTACTTAGGTACTAAATTAATTGACAAAATTTGCAAAAAAATCTAATGTCTAAAATTTGATTAAATAATCTAAATCTAATTTTGATTTTTAATAAATTTCTATTAATGCTACAAAAAAAATGAGCGTACTAATATTAACCATTTATTACCAATAATTTGTACTAAAATACTAAATTAATTAACAAAATTTGCAAAATAATCCAATGTTTAAAATTTGATTGAGTGATTTAAATCTAATTTTGATTTTTAATAAATTTCTTTATTTGCTACAAAAAAAATGAGCGTACTAATGTTAACCATTTTTTACCAATAATTAGTACTAAAGTACTAAATCAATTGACAAAATTTGCAAAAGGATCTAATGTCTAAAATTTGATTAAGTGATCTAAATCTAATTTTGATTTTTAATAAATTTCTATATTTGCTACACAAAAAAAATGAGCGTACTAATGTTAACCATTTTTCACCAATAATTAGTACTAAGATACTTAATCAATTGACAAAATTTGCAAAAAAATCCAATGTCTAAATTTTGATTGAGTGATCAAAATCTAACTTTTATTTTTAATAAATTTCTTTATTTGCTACAAAAAAAATGAGCGTACTAATGTTAACCATTTTTTACCAATAATTAGTACTAAAGTACTAAATCAATTGACAAAATTTGCAAAAGGATCTAATGTCTAAAATTTGATTGAGTGATCTAAATCTAATTTTGATTTTGAATAAATTTCTATTATTGCTACAAAAAAAAAATGAGCGTACTAATGTTAACCATTTTTTACTAATAACTAGTACTAAGGTATTAAATTAATAAACAAAATTTGCAAAAAGATACAATGTCTAACATTTGATTGAATGATCTAAATCTAATTTTGCTTTTTAATAAATTTCTATCATTGCACAAAATAAAATGAGCGTACTAATGGTAACGATTTTATACCAATAGTTAGTACTGAGGTACTAAATTAATTGACAAAACTAGCAAAGCGATCCAATGTCTAAAATTTGATTGAGTGATTTGAATCTAATTTTGATTTTTAATAAATTTCTATATTTGCTACAAAAAAAATGAGCGTACTAATGTTAACCATTTTTTAACAATAATTAGTACTGAGGTACAAATTCAATTGACAAACTTTGCAAAAGGATTCAATGTCTAAAATTTGATTGAGTGATTTACATTTAATTTTAATTTTTAATAAATTTCTATTATTGCTACAAAAAAAAAATGAGCGTACTAATGTTAACCATTTTTTACCAATAATTAGTACAAAAGTACTAAATCAAACTACAAAATTTGCAAAAAGATCCAATGTCTAAAATTTGTTTAAGTGATCTAAATCTAATTTTGATTTTTAACAAATTTCTATTATAGCTACAAAAAAAATGAGCGTATTAATGTTAACCATTTTTTACCAATAATTAGTACTAAGTTACTGAATTAATTAACAAAATTTGCAAAAGAATTTAATGTCTAAAATTTAATTTAATGATCTAAATCTAATTTTGCTTTTTAATAAATTTCTATCATTGCACAAAATAAAATGAGCGTACTAATGTAAACGATTTTTTACCAATAGTTAGTACTGAGGTACTAAATTAATTGACAAAACTAGCAAAGCGATCCAATGTCTAAAATTTGATTGAGTGATTTGAATCTAATTTTGATTTTTAATAAATTTCTATATTTGCTACAAAAAAAAAATGAGCGTACTAATATTGACCAGTTTTTACCAATAATTAATACTAAAGTACTAAATCAATTAACAAAATTTGCAAAAGGATCCAATGTATAAATTTTGATTGAGTGATCTAAATCTAATTTTGATTTTTATTAAATTTCTATATTTGCTACAAAAAAATTAGCGTACTAATGTTAACCATTTTTTAACAATAATTAGTACTGAGGTACAAATTCAATTGACAAACTTTGCAAAAGGATTCAATGTCTAAAATTTGATTGAGTGATCTAAATCTAATTTTGATTTTGAATAAATTTCTATTATTGCTACAAAAAAAATGAGCGTACTAATGTTAACCATTTTTTACCAATAACTAGTACTAAGGTACTAAATTAATAAACAAAATTTGCAAAAAGATTTAATGTCTAAATTTTGATTGAGTGATCTAAATCTAATTTTGATTTTTAATAAATTTCTATTATTGCTACAAAAAAAAATGAGCGTTAATGTTTATCATTTTTTACCAATAATTAGTACTAAAGTACTTAACCAATTAACAAAATTTGCAAAAGGATCTAATGTCTAAAATTTGATTGAGTGATTTAAATCTAATTTTGATTTTTAATAAATTTCTATTATTGCTACAAAAAAAAATGAGCGTACTAATGTTTATCATTTTTTACCAATAATTAGTACTAAAGTACTTAACCAATTAACAAAATTTTCAAAAGGATCTAATGTCTAAAATTTGATTGAGTGATCTAAATCTAATTTTGATTTTGAATAAATTTCTTTATTTGTTACAAAAAAAAAATGAGCGTACTAATGATAACCATATTTTACCAATAATTAGTACTGAGGTACTAAATCAATTGACAAAATTTGCAAATAGATCCAATGTCTAAAATTTGATTGAGTGATCTAAATCTAATTTGGATTTTGAATAAATTTCTATTATTGCTACAAAAAAAAAATGAGCGTACTAATGTTAACCATTTTTTACTAATAACTAGTACTAAGGTATTAAATTAATAAACAAAATTTGCAAAATGATCCAATGTCTAAAATTTGATTAAGTGATCTAAATCTAATTTTGATTTTTAATAAATTTCTGATATTGCTACAAAAAAATAAGCGTACTAATGTTTACCATTTTTTACCAATAATTAGTATTAAAGTACTTAATCAAATAACAAAATTTGCAAAAAGATCCAATTTCTAAAATTTAATTGAGTGATTTAAATCTAATTTTGATTTTTAATAAATTTCTATTATTGCTACAAAAAAAAAATGAGCGTACTATTGTTTATCATTTGTTACTAATAATTAGTACTAAAGTACTTAACCAATTAACAAAATTTGCAAAAAGATCTAATGTCTAAAATTTGATTGAGTGATTTAAATCTAATTTTAATTTTTAATAAATTTCTTTTATTGCTACAAAAAAAATGAGCGTACTAATGTTAACCATTTTTTACCAATAATTAGCACAGGGGTACTTAACCAATTAACAAATTTTGCAAAAGAATGCAATGTCTAAAATTTAATTGAGTGATCTAAATCTAATTTTGATTTTTAATAAATTTCTTTATTTGTTACAAAAAAAAATTAGCGTACTAATGTTAACCAATTTTTACCAATAATTAGTACTAAAGTACTAAATCAATTGACAAAATTTGCAAAAGGATCTAAAGTCTAAAATTTGATTGTGTGATTTAAATCTAATTTTGATTTTTAATAAATTTTTATATTTGCTACAAAAAAAAAGTGCGTACTAATGTTAATTATTTTTTACCAATAACTAGTACTAAAGTACTAAATTAATTAACAAAATTCGCAAAAAAAATCAATGTCTAAAATTTGATTGAATGATCTAAATCTAATTTTAATTTTTACTAAATTTCTTTATTTCCTACCAAAAAAAAAATGAGCGTACTAATGTTAACCATTTTTTACCAATAATTAGTACTTAAGTACTAAATTAATTAACAAAATTTGCAAAAGAATCCAATGTCTAAAATTTGATTGAGTGATCTAAATAGTTAAAGATATTATGTCATTAAATTAGAAGTTATTAAATTTTGTATAATTAGCCTGCATTGTTGCTAACATTTGCTAAAATTTAATTTGTAGTTTTTAAGCTATAAATTTTTGCTTAACTCTTAATACTTTAATAGTTCAAGATAAAAAGTCACTAAATTAGAGCTTAAATCAAAATTGCTGTATCATTTTTATACAGTTAAACTTGAATAAAATAAAAAGTTATTTTTAGTAAACTACAAGCAAAGTTATATTTAGAACACATGTGGTTTTGTTGCAAAGTAATACACAATCTGATAACGCATCAGTTTCTAAACCATTATTACATTTCTAATTTTACTCACGTTAGTCAGACATATTTAAGTTGTTTAACAAATATCTTTTAAATTTAATCAAATCAATAATGCTTTCCAGGTATTTTAAATCCCACATGTTCTAGATAATTTACTTAATTTTCTATCAACACGTGAATCAACACAATAAGACATATTTTATACGAAACGATTCTATTTCCGAACACCAATAAAGTTAAGATCAATGCAATGAATGTATACTTGTAAATTCTGAAGCGACATGTCGGTAATAAATTAAATATTCATTGACATTGAACGCTCAATTATAAAAGCAAACAAACCATATTTTACAAGATGGAAATTGCCAACGGAAGAAAATTATATTGCATAAAATATTTATTTTTTAAAATTAATCGTATTATGATATTTTATTTTTAGTTAGTTATTTATTGCTTATACTAAAATGTTATTACTTCAATTTATGTTTATAGAGTTTAAATATTGACCTATAAAAATTTAATGTTACTAAGTAGACAGTTATTATTTATAGAAATTGATTTATTCACTTTATTTCACTTTCTATGATTGGTATGTTTATAATATTATTAATAAAATAAATTTATCGTAAGTTTGTTTAACTTAAGTAATAAAACTTTTATACTAAGAAAATCATAGATTATTGATTTTAACGTTTTTTATTGGATCACTTTTTCTGACAAGTTTTAAAAAATATCGTATTAAGGGCACGGTTTAAAAAGTACTACAAATGAAATTTCTAGTCTAATAAAATATATGAAAATCCAAAACCTTTAATTGTCTATTAAATTTGAAAATGCCAATAAAAAAAGAAATTCGACAAAATTTTGAAAAAGAAATGATTAGTAGCAATATGAAGCATTTGCTGCAAGTACTTTGCTCGGAGTCGATCTAAAACCATTGATTTTGTTGACGTCCTAAAAGGTCCGTGGTCCGTACAAATAAACATGTGCAAATTATGCCTCTTTTTGTCTCAATGAGTGACACTTTAAGTACTTAATGTTTTAGTAGTGAGCGTCTTAGCTGACATGATCTTCAATGTGATAGTTTCAGCGAGAGTGGTTTCGCACGTTGAAATTCAAAGCTATTTTTATGTTGTTGTGGCATATTATGTAATTCCTATTTTGAAATGTTTAAAAAAATGTTAATTTTATAAAATAAATTTATTTTTTGTCCAATTTCATGCAATAAAAAGTTTTTTTTAGTCAATTTGTGATAAAGATATAATTTAGTTTTATGTGCAACTTTTGTTTTTGTTTATGCAATAAATAAGTTTTTTGTGCAATAAAAATAGTTCAGATCAGTTTTTTGCGGAATTTATAATTATTTATTTGCAATAAAAACGTTTTCTGCACAAATTATAATAACTTTTCTGCAATAAATTAATTTTTAGTGCTAAATTTATGCAATAAATAAGTTTTATGATAAATTTTATGAAATAAATCATATTTTTTTGTTAACTTTTATGCAATAAAAAGATGTTTTGTGCAAAGTTTTGTAATAAAATGATTTTTGTTTAATTTATGATAAATTTCTATCAGTTTTTTGTGTCCATTTTGTGCAATAATTAATGTTTATGCGCAATTTGTTATGAATTTTTTAAGATAAATAATTTTTGTGCAATAAAACGGTTTTCTGTTTGATTTATAATAACTTTTATAAAATAAAACAGTTTTTTGTTCTAATCTAATGCATTAAATAGTTTTTGTGCAATTTTAAATAAATTTTATAAATCAAGCTAATTTTTAAAGCAACTTTTTGCAATAAATATGTTTTTTGCGCAATTTTATAATTTTTTTTATAAATCAGTATTTGTGCTTTTTTGAATTAAATCATTTTTTTGTGCAATAAAAGCGCAATTTATGATAAACTGTATAAAAATTTATTTTTTGTGTGTTTGTTAGATTATAATATTTATAAAATAAATTAGTTTTTTGTTTCAATTTTATGCAGCAAATGCTTTTTTGTGCAATTTATAATAAATTTTAAACCATAAATCAGTTTTTTGTGCTAATTTTATGCAATGAATTAGTGTTTTGTGCAATTTATAATAATTAGTTAAATTAATCATTAAATAAAAAGGCTTTTGCGCAAGTTATAATAAATTTCTTGCAATAAATAGGTTTTCTTGTGCGCATAGTATGCAATAAAAATGTTTTGTGTGCAATTTATAATAAAATGCGTGATTTTTTTGTGCTATTTTTATGCAGTAAATAGTTTTTTGCAAATTTTATAAAAAAATTATAAAAAATAAGTTGTTTGTGTAAACTTTATGCAATAAAAAAAGATTTTGTGCAAAGTTTCTCTAATAAAAACGATTTTTGTGTAATTTCTTGATTTAAATCAGTTTTTTTGTGCTAAATTTATGCAATAAATGAAGTTTCTTTGCATTTGATAAAGTTTTTTTAATTAATTTTTCTGAAGTAAATTTAGTTTTTGCGTTAATTTGTGTAATAAAAACAATTTTTTGTGCAATTTCTTATAAATTTCTTTAGTTAAATAAGTTTTTTGAATAAGTTTTGTGCAATAAATAAGTTTTCTGCGTAATTCACAATAAATTTAAATAGAAATCCGTTTTTTGCGCTAGTTAAAATTTTATTAAGTGCAATTAATGAGTTTCTTGTGCAATTTATAATAAGTTTAATAAAATAATCAGTGCAATTTATAATAAATTTTAGAATAAATCAATTTTTTGTGCTAATTTTATGCAATAAACAAATGTTTTGTACAATTTATAATATATTTTTTTTTTAATTTAATAGCTTTTTGTGCAATAAATGGGTTTGTTGCGCATTGTATGACCAAATATAAATATTTTAAGCTTGTTCTAAGTAATAATAAAGTTTTTTGCTCAATTTATAATAAATTTCTTAGGTTAAATTAGATTTTGTGCATAGTTGAAGTTTGTGCGCAATTTATAATATTTTTTTTAGTATAAATTTTATTTGTTTCAATTTTGTGCAATAAATGAGCAATGTGTTCAGTTTTATAATAAATTCTATAAAATAAATCAATTTTTTTGTTACATTTTTATGCAACAAATAGTTTTTTATAAAAAATTTGATTAAAAATTAGTTTTTTGTGCTAAATTTATGCAATAAATAAGTTTTTTGCGCGTTTTATGATAAATTTCATAAAATAAATCATTATTTTTTGTTAATTTTTCGACAATAATAAGCTGTTTTGTACAAAGTTCTGTAATAAAATGGTTTTTGCTTAATTTATGATAAATTTTTATCAGTTTTTTGTGCAATAATTAAAGTTCCTGCACAATTTATTATAATTTTTTAAAATAAATAATTTTTTGTGCTAACTTTATGCATTAAAATGAATTTCTGTTTGATTTATAATAACTTTTATAAAATAAAACATATTTTTGTTCTAATCTAATGCAATAAATAGTTTGTGCGCAATTTATAATACATTTTATAAATGAAACTGGTTTTTAAAGCAACTTTTTTTGCAATAAATAACTTTTTATCCAATAATTGGATTTTCTGTATGATAAATTTTATAAAAAAAATCAGGTTTTGTTCTATGTTACATGAACATAAGAAGGTTTTTCATAATAAATTTTCTAAAATAAATTAATATTTTTAATAAATTCATGCAATAGAAAGGTTTTCTGCGCAAATTTTAATAATTTTTTTAAGTCAAATTAGTTTTTTTGTGCAATAAAACGGTTTATAATATTCTTTAATTTTTTTTGCTTATAATAAAGCTTTTTGTTTGTTTCATTATAATATTTATGAGATAAATTAGTTATTTGTTTCATGCAATAAAAGCTTTTTGTGCAATTAATAACAAATTTCTTATCATAAACCAGTAATTTGTGCTAATTTTATGCAATAAAAAGTAGTTTGATTTAAATTTGTAAAACATTTTACACGATAAACTAATTTTTTGTGTTAATCTTATGCAATAAATAAGTTAAAATGGGTTTTTGTGCAATAAATTGTATTGACTAGATCTATTTTTATGCTAGTTTCATGCAATAAACAATTTTTTGGGCAATTTACAATTAATTTTTTATTTTTATGTTTTGCAATAAAAATGTTTTAGAGCTATTTATGATGAGAGAAACTAATTTTTTGTGCTAACATTATTCAATTAAAAAAAATTGCGCAATTAATAGAAAGATATTTACATAAAACTAGTTTTTGTGCAATTTTTATAAGATAAATTAGTTGTTTGTGAACTTTTATGCAATAAGTAGATTTTCTCTGCAATTCCTATTGAGTTTAATAAGTTTTTATGCAAATTTTTGCAATAAATGTTTTTTAAGCAATTTGTGATCAATTTTAATATGGTAATCATTTGATCTGTTTAAGTACTTATTTTATTAAATTAAACAATTTTTGCGCAACTAATGAAATTTTTTATAAGATAACTAGTCATTTGTGCTACTATCATGCAATAAATTGATATTTTTTATAATGAATTTAATAAATTAAATTAGAATTTTGTGCTAATTTTATGCAATAAAAAAATTTCTGTGTTAGTTATGATTGTTAAATGCAGCAAATAAGTTTTTTGTGCAATTTATAATGTGTTTATTAAAATAAATCAGTTTTTGTGCTAGATTCATACGCAATAAAACGGGTTTTTGTGCAATTTATAGAACATTTTATAAAAATCAGTTTTTTGTGCTGATTTTGTGCTGTAAACAAATGTTTTGTGTAAATTATAAAATATTTTTTAAAATTTATTAGCTTTTTGTGCAATAAATGAGTTTGTTGTGCAACTTATTATAAAATTTTTAGGTTAAACTAGATTTTGTGCAATAGTTGTAGTTTATGCGCAATTTATAATAATTTCTTTAATACAAATTTTATTTATTGCAGTTTTATGCAATAAATGGGCAATGTGCTCAATGTTACAATAAATTCTATAAGATAAATCAGTTTTTTTGTTGTATTTTTATGCAACAAATAGTTTTTTTCTGCAACTTATAAAGATTTTAATAATAAAATAGTTTCTTGTGCTAATTTTATGCAATTAATAAGTTTTTTGCGCGTTTTATAATAAATTTTATAAAATTTCATAATTTTTGTAAATTTTTAGCCAATAAAAAAATGTTTTTTTGTAATAAAATGATTTCTGCTCAATTTATGATAAATTTCTATCAGTTTTTGTGCTAATTTTGTTCAATAATTAAGGTTTTTGTGCAATTCATAATAAAAATTTAAAATAAATAATTTTTTGTGTTAACTTGCAAAACGGTTTTCTGTTTGATTTACAATAACTTTTTAGAGCAGCTTTTTTGCAATAAATGAGTTTTTTGTGCAATTTATGATAAATTTTCTAAAATAAATCAGTTTTTGTTTATGCTCATGCTACCAAAAAGTTTATCATAATAAATTTTCTAAAATAAATTAATATTTTAAACCAATTCATACAATAAAAAGGTTTTTTGCGCAAATTTTAATAAATTTCCTATCTCAAATTAATTTTTTGTGCAATAAAATGATTTTCTGGGCAATTTAGGATACATTATAATTTTGTTGCTTATAAAATGGCTTTCTATTTATTTCATTATAATATTTATGAATTAAATTAGTTTTTTGTTTCAATTTTATACAATAAAGGCTTTTTTGTGCAATTTATAATCAACTTTATAAAACTAGTTTTTTGTGCACAAATTTTAATCATTTTTGTGCATAATTTAGTTTTTTGTGCAATTTATAATAAATTTTCTAAAATAACTCAATGTTTATTTTATTTTATGCTATGTTCATGCAATTAAAAAAGTTTTTTGTGCAAATGTTAATAAATTTTTTTAGTTAATTTATTTTTTTGTGCAAAAAAAACGGTTTTCTGCGCAATTTATAACAAATTTTATTTTAATTTTAATAAAAATTGATTCTTTGTGTTAATAAAAGAGCTTTATGTTTATTTTATTATAATATTTATAAGATAAATTAGTTTTTTGTGTCTGTTTCAAATTTTATATCATAAACCAGTTTTTGTGCTAATTTTATAAAATAAAAAGTGGTTTTGTTTAAGTTTGTGGTCAATTTTATAAGATAATCTATTTTTTGCTCTAATTTTATGCAATAAATAGGTTGAAAAAGGTTTTTGTGCAATTTATAATAAATTTTATTTAATAAAAACTAATTTAAATTAAAAAACTAGGACAAATATTATTTAAATTTTTGTGCTAGCTATTATTTTTATGTTTTGCAATAAAAAGCTTTTTTGCGCAATTTATGATTAAGTTTTCTGAGTAAAATTGGTTTTTTGTTCTAATTTTGTGCAATAATTGAATTTTTTGCACAATTTATGATAAGTTTTATTAAATAAATTAGGTTTTTGTGCAAATTGTACGCAATAAATGAATTTTAAAAATTTTGTAATAAGTTTTAATATGCAAATCAATTGTTGTGCTAATTCTCTGCAATAAAATGGCTTTCCGCATGATTTAAAATTAATTTTATGAAATAAATATTTTTTTTGTACTTATTTTATTAAATTTTAAAAAATTTGGGCAATTAATAAAAAATTTCATAAGATAAATTATTTTTTTGTGCTACAATCATACTATAATTGAGTTAGCTGTGCAATTTATAATAAATTTAATAAAATAAATTAATATTTTGTGCTTTTTTAAAATAAATTTAATTTTTGTGCATTTTTTTACATTTTGTGCAAAATAGAAGTATTTTGTGCAATTTTCGAAAAATTTCTTTAGTGAAATAATTTTTTTATATTAATTGTATGCAAAAAATAAGTTTTCTGCGCAAATTTTTGTGCTAATTATGATTATTAAATGCAATAAATGAGTTTCTTGTGCAATTTATAATAAATTTAATAAGATAAATCAGTTTTTTGTGCTAGTTTTATATGCAATAAAAAGGTTTTTTGTGCAATTTATGATCAATTTTATAAAAAATCACTTTTTGTGCTGATTTTATGCAATAAACAAATGTTTTGTGCAATAAATAAATTTGTTGCTCAATTTATGACAGTTTTCTGTAAAAAATAAATAATAAAAAAGTTTTTTGCACAATTTATGATACGTTTCTTAGGTTAAATTAGATTTTGTGCAATAGTTGAAATTTTTTTTAGGCAAAATTTAAAAAAATAGTTTTTTGTGCTAAATTTATGCAATAAATAAATTTTTTTGCGCGTTTTTTGATACATTTTATAAAATAAATCATTATTTTTTGTTAATTTTTAGGCAATAAAACAAATTATAATCATTTTTGTGCAATCATTTGTTTTTCGTGCAGTATAATCAATTTTCTGAAATAGATCAACTTTTTATGCTAATTTTGTGTCATGTTTATGCAATAAAAAAGTTGTCTGCGCAAATTTTTTTGTGCTAACAAAAAAGTTTTCTGTTTGTTTTATTATGATATTTATGAGATAAATTAGTTTTTTGTTCTAGTTCCTTGCAATAATAGCTTTTTGTGCAATTAATGATAAATTTTATAACATAAACCAGTTTTTTGTGCTAATTTTATAAAAAAAAATTGTTGTTTAAGTTTGTGGTAAATTTTATGAGATAATCAAATTGTTTGTACGAATATGCAATTAAAAAGGTTTTTGTGCAAAAAAAACTAATTAAGTTTTTGTGCTAGTTTCTTATTTTTATATTTTGCAATAAAAAACTTTGTTGTGCAGTTTATGATATTATATGTGCTAATTTTGTACAATAATTGAGGTTTCTGCACAATTTATAGTTTTATAACATTTTGAGTAATTTATGATAAACTTTATTAAATAAACTAGTTTTTTGTGCTATTATTATGCAATAAATATGTTTTTTTGTGCAACTTTTAACAAATTTAATAAGAAATCAGTTAATAAGCTACAATTATTATTTATTATAAAGTTTTTTGCGTAAATTTTAATAAATGTCATAAGTTAAATCAGTTTTTGGTACAATAAAACAGTTTTTTGTGCAATTTACAATCAATTTTATAACAAAAAATAATTTTGTGCAAATTTCATTCAATAAATAGATTTTCTACGCATGTATGATAATTTATTCAAACTCAATTCAACAATAATATTTGCAAAAAGTCGGTGACAATGTTTTTGTCTAATTTCTACAAAAAAAATTTGCGGTACTCAACAAAAAACCTATATGTATATACCTGTAAAGTGGATTTTAGTACTCAAGATAGTCGAGTTTAAGAATAACTACAAACATTTCATACAAATTTCTTATTAAAAGTTTGTCTATGTACTTCTACATATTCAAAAAGTTTGTAACTTGTATAATTGAGTCATGACCTAGAAATACTTCAAAATGAAAATAGATATAATAAAAATAAATTATATAATTAATATATTTGCAATATTAAAAATAAATCAACTTTTGGGTATAGAATTATTTGTGTAATTACAAACAAAAGAACTAGACATATTGTATTTCTTTCTATATAATACAATTAATTAACTTCAATCCGAAAAGCCATACTAGATGGACGTTTAATCTTAATCAATAAAAAATAAATCAAGTTCAACCTTTTTGCAGAATCCGAAAAAACTTAAGCTCAGCTTGTTTATCATAGATTTCAACAACAAAAAAATTGGTTTTTCTTTCCTAGCCAGTGGGATGTTTTATAAAAAATATGATTCAATATTTTTAAATTGAAAAAATATATATTGTTACGTTTATGATAGATTGAATAGCCCCCAAAATCAATATTTTCAAGGTTGAAATCTAACCGTGATAGTTGCAACAAGTGTTGTTTCATTTACAATTCAAGATGATATTAAAATTATTGTCAGAGGACAATTCTTTTGTCGTGAAATGTGCTACCGCAATTTTAAATGTAAGTCTTCTTTTTGATTGATGACATCAATTTATTTTGTGAAAAAGGAGCTGTTTGGACAATTTTATTTGAGCGAAATAAATGGCTTGTATTAAAATTATTTTCCACTGAGCATTTTGAAATTATTGCTTTTTATACAATAATGTTATAATAAAAGAACAATTTTATTTTATAATAAAATTTAATTATTATTTTTTATAATTGTATTATGAGGATGGAGTTATATACCCTTAATAAGTCTCTAATTTATTTTAAATATAATAAAATTTTGTTATTATATTACACCCAAATTTTAATTAAAAATGTCTGGCTACTAATAAGTAACAATTTTTTTTTTAATTAGCCAGAAATTTTAATAACAAATTAATATCTTCTAAATTTATTTAGCAAATATGTTTCAGATTGAAATCATAATTGAAAACAAAAAAATCTAAAATTAAATTTATCAACAATTCTCTAATTGCAATCAATTCCAATTTCTAATAATAAAATTTAAATTCACCACAAAAAACAATTTCACATCACAAATCCATTAAATCCTCGCGATGAAACAATAAACTCCGCGCAAAACTTATATAAACGCACGGTGTTGATGGCATCAGTTAGATGCGTTTGAAGCGTCGGCGTCGACTGACGTCGCGATATTTGCGCTCGTGCAAACTTGATGCGGCGCTGGCGCTACACGGTGTAAATCGCCAAACGCAGTCCCCCACGCGTACATCTGCGACACTTAATTATGATTAATTAAAGCACAAGTTAAATAATTGCTCACGGTGCGATTTAAAACGGTCGAGGGATGTGAAAGGAATTGTCCTATTTATGTGTAAGGATGCGGATGTTAGTTAAAGTAAATATCCGGAGAAGAGAAGTATTTGTCTTTTAAAAAGGGGTTTAAACAGAAGCGGTTTTATACGGTTGAAATCATGTTCTTTGGTATTAGAAAGTAAATTAATTTAGTAATTTAGTAATTATACAAATGGAAAACATTAATTCTTTTTATTTCATTAATAATTTATAAATTATTATTATACCAAAAAAATTAGATAATATTTAAAACATCAAATCAATATCTAATTACTAAACACGTAGTAATAATTTTATTTGAGTCCATTACGCTTAATTTGTTTTACTTTTAAATTATATATATACTCATTTCTTTTGTAATCTGGGCTTCAGTCCGTAGGTAGATAAACATTATTTCGTTCGGATTGCTTTTTTATGTATCCATTCAATCATTTTAAACGTACACTTTTATTGATTGAAGAGATTTGAGTGAAATTGAAAAATTAAATAAAAAACAGAAACGACAAGATTTTGGAATAAAGCTTTGATTTACTTTATATTATAAATTAACAAATTATTAAATTAAATTATTTGTAACTTGGTAAAATACAACAAATTTTATTAAAAAAGCTTATGCAGCTTTTTTAGTTTGGTTATTTACATTATCAATTGTTGAATGGTAAAATAAAACATATTTGTCTGTATCACCGTCCGATGATGGCTTTGTAAAAGTTGAAACTAGTTACGGTTTCTTAAACACATTTATGATATAGTATACAGGGTGTTTAAAAAAGAATGTAAAATATTCAAGAGGATGACATATTTCTAAAACCGTTGCTATGACAACCCATATTTATTATTTTTTTTTTGTTTGTTGTGGTTCGTACTACCACCCCCTTAAATATTTTACATTCTTTTTTTAACATCCTGTATAAAAAAAATGTTTTATTTATTTTATTAATAATTGTGTTTATAAGTACAGAATTATTTTTTTTTACTTTGTTGGTAACATACAAAGCACACTGACAAGGTTTGTAGAACCAAAGTTGTCTTTTTTGCCGCTGTGATAACCTATCCTACCTTCAAAAAAGTTAAACTTAATTTTATTAAAACAATATAGCTTAATTTGCTAAACTTGTTATTAACTATCTAAATTTAATATAAAAATTTTAAAAAAATTATTTTTGGCTAATTATAAATAAGTTTTTAAAAAAGCACAATAATGGAATTTAAATTAAACTACAGTTATTGAACTTGCATATTTTAATTGCTAAATTGTTCAAATTCTTTCTATATATTCCTTACACGTTTTTTTTTTCTAGCCTTTTCTATCCTATATTATATTATATTTCATATTACGCTGACGATCCAAAATGTAAAAGTAACTTTCGCAATCGCGTGTAGGCCGTAGATATATAGATCATATATTTCCCATCAGGGAATACTTTTGTATCAGAGTTTCGTGTTGCCAATAAGAAAAATTGTGTAAAAAACAAGATGAATTATGGGAGACAATTTATTAGAAGTTAATTTCATTTCTGTAAATTAATATTAATCTAGAACAAGATAAGGCGGTTAAGAATTTATTGTATTTTAACAATTTAATTTAATTTTTTTTTTCTACCCGGCTCCGTCACCATTTTTAAGCTTTTTTCTAATAAAAAACTTCATTTAGTATTGGAAATATAATACGATGCATACTATTATGCATACCAGAATCAAGAGCAATACATGCATAAATCTTTACAAAATTGACTTATAAATATATTATAAGAATTCCTTATATTACGTGAATTATACAACTTAATTAAACGCTGGAGAAAATATGCTTTTACTAGTGGAAACGAGGGTTTGCACACAAATGGATAAAGTTCTAAAGATGTTAATCGCTTTAATAGCAACACATTAAAGGTCAGATTAAACTTAAATCATGATTCATAAATAATAAGCAACAATATACATATCTATCTATATTTTCTTAAAACTATAAATTAGAGCTTGTTGGAAATTTTGATAACGTGGGATCTAATCATTAGAATTATTTGTAATAATTAGACCTAGTCTAGATCTAAATATAATTAAAATTTTAAAAACATTTGTCTATATTTATTTTCCAACTTGTATTACAATTATAAATTAGAGCTTATTAAGAATTTTGATAATTTAAGATCTAATTATTAGAATTATTTGTTATTTTTAAAATAATTAGACTTAGTTTGAATTTAAATATTATCAAAATTTTAGGCAAAATTTATTTCTTATTGTAAATTTCAATAACTTGAGATCTAATCATTGAATTTATTTGTACATTTCAGAATAATTTAAACAAACCTAGAACTAATTATTTTTAAAATTTGAAAAACTTTCATACGATACATTAATTTAAATATATTTTTAAATTTCTTAAAATATATT
Organism: Tachinus rufipes; assembly: GCA_963932245.1. NCBI lineage: Eukaryota > Metazoa > Arthropoda > Insecta > Coleoptera > Staphylinidae > Tachinus > Tachinus rufipes. The sequence continues at coordinate 124,357,716 of OZ010743.1, forward strand.
TATTTCTAAAAATTGAAACTTACTGGAAATTTTGATAACTTTTGACCTAATCATTAGAATTATTTGTAATTTTAACAATAATTAATCCTAATTTAGAACTAATTTATTACAAAATTTCAAAAACTTTTATACCATCAATTTCTTTGAATGTATTTTCAATTTTTCTGCAAAATTTACTAAAACTATAAACTAAAACTTGTTGAAAATTTCGATAACTTGAAATTTAATAACCTATTTTTTTTGTAATTTTTAGAATAATTAGAACTATTCTGGATTTAAATGTTTTCAAAATTTCAAAAATTTCTATATTATAAATTTGTCTGAATATGTTTTCAAAATTTTGCAAATTTTATTAAAACTATAAATTGAAGTTTTGATAACTTGGGATCTTAACATTAAAAATATTTGTAATTTTCAAAATAATTAGACCTAGTGTAGCTCTATGTAATTTCAAAATTTTAAAAACTTTCATACCATCAATTGTTAACATTTATTTTCAATTTGGAAATCTTTTTAATGCCATAAATTAGAACTTGTTGAGAATTTCGATAACTTGCTTAAAATTTAATCATTAAAAATTATTGTAATTTTCAAAATAATTAGACATAACCTAAAACTAATTATTTGCAAAATTACAAAAACTTTTATACAATCAATTTGTTTGAATATACTTTCAAAATTTATTAAAACTATACATTAAAACTTGTTAGAAAGTTTAAAAATTTAAGATCTAATCATTAGATTTATTTGTATTTTACAGAATAGTTAGACCTAACCTAGAACTAATTATTTTCAAAATTTAAAAATGTTTCAAACGACACACTTGTGTTTTTATTTATTTTTAAAAACTAGAACTTATTGGAAATTTTGATAACTTTAGATCTAATTATTAAACGAAAAAAATAAATTAAAAAAAATTAATTATAAAATTCCAAAAGCTTTTATAAGACCAATTTGTTTAAATATATTTCTCAAATTTCTGCAAAGTTTATTAAAACTTTAAATTAGAGCTTGTTACAAATTTCGATAAAATGAAATCTAATTATTAAATTTTCTTGTAACTTTAAGAATAATTAGACCTAACCTAGAACTAATTGTTTACAAAACTTTAAAAACTTTCATACGATACATTTGTTTAAATATATTGTCAAAGTTTTGCAAAACTTAACTAAACTATAAATTAAAGCTTGTTAAGAATTTTTATAACTTAAAATCTAAACATTGGAAATTATTGTAATTTTGAAAATAATTAGACCTAACCTAAAACTAATTATTTACAAAATTTTAAAAACTTTCATACGATCAATTTGTTTGAATATATTTTCAAATTTCTGCAAATATTATTAAAACCGTAAATTAGAGCTAGTTGCTAAATTTAATAACCATGATCAAATCAGTAAAATTATTTGTAATTTTCAGAATAATTGAACTTAGTCTAAAACTAAATATATTCAAAAATTTAAAAAAACAATTTTAGCAATTAATTAATCTAAATTTAATATTAAATTTTTGAAAATTAGAGCTTTTTTAAAATTTTGATAACTTTTGATCTAATCATTAGAATTATTTGTAACTTCTAAAATAACTAGTCCTAACTTGGAATTATTTTTTTACAAAATTTCAAAAACTTTTATACGATTAATTTGTTTAAATATATTTTCAAACTTCTGCAAAATTTATTAAAACTATAAACTAAAGCTTGTTAGGAATTTTGATAACTTAAGATCAAATCATTAGATTTTTTTTAAATTTTAAGAATAATTAGATTTAACCTGAAACTAATTATAAACAAAATTTTAAAAACTTTTATTGGATCAATTTGTTTGAATATATTTTCAAATTTCTGCAAAACTTATTGAAACCATAAATTAGAGATTGTTGGTAAATTGAATAATTTAGGATCTAATCATTGAAATTATTTGTAATTTTCAGAATAATTAGACTTAGTCTAGAACTAAATATATTCAAAATTTAAAAAACTTTCAGCAATTAATTAATTTTATTTTTTTTTTTGTTTTTTAGGAATTTTGATAACTTGGGATCTCATTAGAAATTATTGTAATTTTCAGAACAATTGGAACTAATCTAAAACTAATCATTTTCAAAATTTTTAAAACTTTTTTACAATAAATTTGTTTGAATATATTTTTAAATTTATTAAAACTATAAATTAGAATTTTTTGAAAATTTTGATAACTTAAGATATAATTGTTGAAAATTATTGTAATTTACAAAACAATTAGACCTAACCCGGAATTAAATATTTTTTAAATATTCATTCAATAAATTTGTTTAATTTTTTTTTTAATTTTTAATTTATTTTTTTTAATCTATAAATTAAATCTTATTAGAAGTTTCGATAATTTAGGATCTAATTATAAAAATGATTTGTAATTTTCAAAATAATTAGAACTTAGATCTAAATATATTTAATACTTCAAAAACTTTATAGAATCAATTTGTTTAAATTTATTTTCAAAGTTCTGCAAAACTATAAATTAGAGCTTCTTTAGAATTTTGATAACTTTAGATCTAAACATTAAAAAATATTGTAATTTTCAGAATAATTAGACCTAACTAAAAACTAATTATTTACAAAATTTCAAAAAAAATTATACGATCAATTTGTTTAAATATGTTTTCAAATTACTTCAAAACTATAAATTAGAGCGTGTTAGAAATTTTGATAACTTGGAATCTAACCATTGATTTTTTTTATTATTTTTAAAATAATTAGACCAAGTTTGAAACTAACTATTTTAAAAATTTTAAAAATTTTCATACGATAAATTTGTTTGAGTATGTTTTCAGTTTTTAGCAAATTTATTTAATTCTGAAAATTAATGAAATTTTGCAAACAAGAGATTTAACCATTGAAATTATTTGTAATTTTTAGCATAATTAGACCTAGCACTAAATATTTTCAAAATTTCAAAAACTTTTATACTATAAATTTTTTTAAATTATATTTTTTAATTTTTGCAAAATTTGATTAAATATAATTTAAAGATTGTTGAAAATTATGATAATTTTAGATTTAATTAAACATTAAAATTATTTAAAATTGATCTATATATTATCAAAATTTTAAAAAATTTTATACGATTAATTTGTTTAAATTTATTTTGAAATTTTCTTATATATTCATTAAAACTATAAATTAGAGCTTGTTAGGAATTTTTATAAGTTAGGATCTAATCTTTGAAATTATTTGTAATTATTAAAATAATTAGAACTAGTCTGGAGCTAACTTCTTACAAAATTTCAAAAACGTTCATACAATAAAATAATTTTTTTATTAACTTTTTGAAAATTTTCTTCAAACTATCCATTTAGAGTTTTTTAAAAATGTTGATAACTTGAGATCTAATAATTAGAATTATTTGTATTTTTCAAAATAATTAGTACTAGTCTGAAACTAAGTACATTCAATTTGTCTAAACTAAAAGTTTCTAAAATCTTTTTAAATCTATAAAATAAACTTTCTTAGAAATTTTGATAACTTGGGATCTAATCGTTAAAATTATTTGTAATTTTTATATTAATTAGATCAATTAGATTTAGCTTAGAACTAAATATTTCCAAAATTGTATGTCTAATTTTTTTCAAATTTTTAGAAATTTTCTTAAATCTATAAATTTAAGCTGGTTAGGAATTTTGAAATTTATTTGTTTGATCTAAACATTAAAAAATATTGTAATTTTTAGAATAATTAGACCCAACTTGAAACTAATTTATTACAAAATTTTAAAAACTTTTATACGATTAATTTGTTATAATATATTTTTAAATTTTTGCAAAACTTCTTGAAACTAAAAATTAGAGCTTGTTGGGAATTTCAATAATTTGGGATCTATTAATTGGAGTTTTTTGTGATTTTAAGAATAGTTAGACCTAACATGGAACTAATTATATACAAAATTTTATACAATAAATTTGTCTCAATTTATTTTCAAATTTTTGCATAACTTGATAAAACTATAATACTAAATTAGAGCTTGTTGAAAGTTTTGATAACTTGTAATTTTCAAAATTTTTAGTACCAGTCTAAAACTAAATATTTTCAAAATTTCAAAAAATTTTATACGTACAATTTGTCTTTTTTATTTTCAAATTTTTGAAAATTTTCTTAAAACTAAAATTAGAGTTTTTTGGGATTTTTAATAACTTGGGATTTAATTATTGAAATTATTTGAAATTTTTAAAATAACTAGACCTTACTTAGAACTTACTATTTACAAATTTCAAAAACTTTTATATGATCAATTTGTTTTGAAATGTTTGCAAAATTTATTAAAACATTTAATTAGAGTTTGTTAGGAATTTTGATAACTTGGGATCTAATCATTAAAATTTTTTGTAAACTTCAGAATAATTAAAACTATTTTAGATCTAAATGTTATAAAATTTTTAAAAACTTCTATACAATAAATTTGTTTGAATAAATTTTGAAAATTCTGAAAATTTTATTAAAACTACAAAATAGAGCTTGTTTGGAATTTTGATAACTTAAAACTTAAACATTGAAAATTAATGTATCTTTGAAAATAATTAGACTTATACTAAAACTAGTTTTTTTCATAATTTCAAAAACATTCATACAATCAATTTGTTTGAACATATTTTTAAATTTTTACAAAATTGATTAAAACTATAAATTAGAGCTTGTTAAGAATTTTGATAGCTTGAGATTTAATTATTGTAATTTAAAAAATAATTAGACCTAAACTGGAACTAATTTTTATACAAAAAAATTGTTAATAAATTAGAGCTTGTTAAGAGTTTTGATAACTTGGGATCTAAACATTAAAAAATATTGTAAATTTCAAAATAATTAAAAATAACTTAAAATTTCAAAAACTTTTATACAATCAATTTGTTTGTTATTTTGAAATTACTGCAAAATTTATTTATATTTTATATTAGAGCTTGTTAAGAATTTCGATAACTTTATTAATTTTTTTTGTAGTTTTAAAAATAATTAGACCTAACCTTAAACCAATTATTTACAAAATTTCAAAAACTTTTATACAATCAATTTGTTTTGAAAATATTTTTAAATTTCTACAAAATTGATTAAAACCATAAACTAAAGCTTGTTAGGAATTTTGATAATTTCAGGTCTAATCATTGAATATTTTTGTAATTTTAAGAATAATTAGACTTAACGTAAAACTAACTGTTCACAAAATTTCAAAAACTTTTATACAATAAATTTGTTTTTAAATTTATTAAGTTCTGCAAAACTGTAAATTAGAGCTTGGTAAAAATTTTGATAACTTGGGATTTAAACATTAGAAATTATTGTAATTTTCAAAATAATTAGACCTAACCTGGAACTAAATATATTGAAAATTTCAAAAAAATTTATGCAATCAATTTCCTTAAATAAATTTTCAAATTTTTGCAAAGTTTATTAAAACCATAAACTATAGTTTGTTAGAAATTTTGATATAAACATTGAAAAATATTGTAATATTGAAAATAACTAAATCTAATTTAAAATTAATTATTTACAAAGTTTCAAAAACTTTCATATAATCAATTAGTTTGAATATATTTTTAAATTTCTGCATAATTTATTAAATCTATAAACTAGAGTTTTTATAATTTTTGATCTATTTATTGAAATTTTTGTAATTTTAAGAATAAATAAACCTAACCTAAAACTAATTCTTTACAAAATTTCAAAAAATTTTATACGATAAATTTGTTTAAATAAATTTTCAAAGTTCTGCAAAACTTAACAAAACTATAAATTAAAGCTTGTTGGAAATGTTGATAATTTGGGATCTAAACATTGAAAATTATTTTAATTTTCAAAATAATTAGACCTTACTTAATACTAATTTTTTACAAAATTTCAAAAATTTTTGTACGATAAATTTGTTTAAATATATTTTCAAAGTTTTGCAAAATTTATTAAACTATAAATTAGATTTTATTAAAAAAATTGATAACTTCACATCTAATCATTGGATTTATTTGTAATTTTTAGAATAATTAGACCTAGTTTAGAATTAGTTATTTTTAAAATTTAAAAAAGTTTTTTCAATGCATTTGTTTGAATATATTTTTAAAATTTTGAAAACTTATTTATTTCTAAAAATTAGAACTTATTGAAAATTTTGATAACCTTAGATCTAATCATTAAAACTATTTGTAATTTTCAAAATAATTAGTCCTAATTTAGAACTAATAAGTTACAAAATTTCAAAAACTTCCATACGATCAATTTGTTTGAATAAATTTCTGCAAAATTGATTAAAACTATAAATTAGAACTTGTTAGGAATTTCGACAACTTGGGATTTAATCCTTAGATTTTTTGTAACTTTAAAAATTAAATCTAAAACTAAACTAATTGTTTTTAAAGTTTTAAAAACTTTGATTTTTTTTTTTCAAAAAAAACTTAATAAAACAAAAGATAAAGATTGTTGAGAGTTTTGATAACTTGAGATCTAATCATTGGAAAATATTGTAACTTTCAGAATAATTAGAACTAACCTGAAATTAATTATTTACAAATTTCAAAAATTTTCATACTATCAATTTGTCTAAAATTATTTTCAAATTTTTAGAAATTTTCTTAAAACTATAAACTTGATAGGAATTTTGATAACTTTAGATCTAAACATTGAAAAGTATTGTAATTTTCAAAATAATTAGACCTAGTTTAAAACTAATTAGTTACAAAATTTCAAAAACTTTCATACCATCAATTTGTTTGAATATATTTTTAAACTTCTGCAAAATTTATTAAATCTATAAACTAGAGTTTGTAAGAAATTTCGATAACTTGGGATCTAATCATTGAAATTTTCTGTAATTTTTAAAATAATTAGAACTATTTTAAATCTAAATTTTTTCAAAATTTCAAAAACTTTTATACAATAAATTTGTTTAAATTTATTTTCAAATTGCTACAAATTTTATGAAAACTATAAATTAGAACCTGTTTGCAATTTTGATAACTTGAGATCTAAATGTTGGAAATTATTGTAACTTTCAGAATAATTAGAACTAAACTAGAACTAATTGTTTACAAAAATTTAAAAAAATTTATACGATCAAGATGTTTGAAAATATTTTCAAATTTCTACAAATTTATTTTATTCTAAAAATCAGAACTTATTTGAAATTTTAATAACTAGAAATCTAACCATTGAAACCATTTGTAATTTTTAGCAAAATTATACCTAAATTAGTAGTAAATATTTTCAATTTTCTTTTTTAATATATTATAAAGTTTTTGCAAAATTCCAAAAAGCTTTAGTTTATAGTTTAATAAACTAAAGCTTTTTGGAAATTATTATAATTTGAAATTTAAACATTGGAATTATTTGTATAATTTTCAGAATTATTAGACCTAATCTTGATCTAAAATTTTTAAAATTGCAAACGTTTTCATACGATCAATTTGTTTAAATCTATTTTCAAATTTATTTTTAAATTGATTAAAACTATAAATTAGAGCTTGTTAGGAATTTTCATAACTTGCGATCTAAACATTAGAAATTATTGTAATTTTCAAAACAAGTAGACTTAATTTAAAACTAATTATTTACAAAATTTCAAAATTTTTTATACAATACATTTGTTTGAGTCTATTTTCAAATTTTTAAAAATTTATTTATTTCCAAAAATTAGAGTTTTAAATTTAATCTTTAAAAATTTTTGTAATTTTAAAAATAGTTAGACCTAACCTGGAATTAATTAGGTAGAAATTTTTTAAAACTTTCAGTTTTGCAAAACTAAATAAAACTATAAATTAGACTTTGCTAAAAAATTTCATAACGTAAGATCTAAACATTGAAAACTATTGTAACTTTGAAAATAATTAGACTTAACTTGAAACTTATTATTTACAAAATTTCAAACATTTTCATACAATTTATTTAAAATAAATTTTTAATTTTTTGCAAAATTCATTAAAACTATAAACTAAAGCTTGTTAGGAATTTTGATAACTTGAAATCTAATCATTAGATTTTTTGTAATTTTAAGAGTAATTAGACCTTACCTGAAACTAATTATTTTTAAAGTTTTACAAACTTTCATACAATAAATTTTTTTGAATATATTTTCAAACTTTTGCAAAACTTGACAAAACTATAAATTAGAGCACGTTGGAAAATTTGATAACTTTGGATCTAAACATTGAAAATTATTGTAATTTTTACACTAATTAGACCTTACCTAAAACTAATTATTTGCAAAATTTTAAAAACTTTTATACGATCAATTTGTTTGAACATATTTTCCAATTTCTGCAAAATTTATTAAAACTATAAACAAAAGCTTGTTAGGAATTTCGATAACTTGAGATTCAATCAGTGAAATTTTCCGTAATTTTCAGAATAATTAAAACTATTGTGGATCTAAAAGTTTTTAAAACTTTAAAACCTTCCATACGATCAATTTGTTTTAAATATATTTTCAAAATTCTGCAAATTTTATTAAAACTATAAATTGGAACTTGTTAAAAGTTTTAATAACTTGGGATCTAAATATTGGAAAAAAATGTTATTTTCAGAATAATTAGACCTAACTTAAGTTTAATTATATACAAATCTTCAAAAATTTTTATACGATCAATTTGTTTAAATATATTTTCAAATTCCAAAACTTTTCAAAACCATACCAACTAGGTAAATTTAATAATTTAAGATCTAATCATTAAATCAATTTTTCATTTTTAATAAAATTAGACTTAATCTAGAACTAAATGTATTCAAAATTTTAAAAATTTTCATACGATAAATTGGTCTAAATTTATTTTTAAATATTTTTAAAATTTCATTAAACTATAAATTTGAGATTATTGGGAATTTTGATAACTTGGGATCTAAACATTGAAATTATTTAAAATTTTGAGAATATTTAGACCTATATTAGACCTTAAGGTTCTTAAAATTTCAAAAACTTTTATACGATAAATTTTTAAATTTCTGCAAAATTTATTAAATTTATAAATTAGAGCTTGTTAAAAATTAGAATTTATTTATTGAAATAATTTGTAATTTTAAGAATAGTTATTTCAAAAACTTTATACAATAAATTTGTTTTTAAATATATTTTCAAAGTTCTGCAAAACTTAACAAAACTATAAATTAGAGCTTGTTGGAAATGATGATAACTTGAGATCTAAACATTAAAAATTATTGTAATTTTTAATATAATTAGACGTTACTAAATATTAATTATATACAAAATTTCAAAAACTTTCATACGATCAATTTGTTTGATTATATTTTCAAATTTCTGCAAAACTTATAAAAACCAAAAATTAGAGCTAGTTTGTCAATTTAATAACTTAGGATCTATTCATTAAAACTATTTGTAATTTTTAAAATAATTAGTACTAGTTTAAAACTAAATACTTTCAAAATTTCAAAAACTTTCATAAAATCAATTTGTCTAAATTTATTTTCAAATTTTTAGATCTAAACATTAAAAAACTTTGTAATTTTTAAAATAATTAGACCTAGTTTGAAACTAATTAAATACAAAATTTCAAAAATTTTATACGATCAATTTGTTTGAATATATTTTTAAATTTTTGCAAAATTGGTTAAACTCTATAAATTAGTGCTTGTTGGAAATGTTGATAACTTGGGATCTAAACATTGAAAATTATTGTAATTTTTAAAATAGTTAGACCTTTCCTAATACTAATTATTTGCAAAATTTCAAACATTTTCATACAATCAATTTGTTTAAATATATTTCCAAATTTTTAATTTTTTTTTAAATCTAAATCTAAATTAGAATTTATTAGAAATTTAGATAACTTGACATCTAATCATTGGATTAATTTGTAATTTTAAGAATAATTAGACCTAGCCTAGAACTAATTATTTACAAAATTTGAAAAACTTTCATTTGTTTGAATATATTTTCATATTTCTGCATAACTTCTTAAAACTAAAAAATAGAGCTTGTTGATAATTTTGATAACTAATCATTGAAACTATTTAAAAAATTTAGAATAATCAGATTTAATTTAAAACTTAATATATTTAAAATTTCAAAAAGCTTTTATAAGATATATTTGTCTAATTTATTTTCAAATTTTTAAATTTTTTTTTCAAACTATAAATTTGGGAATTTTGATAGCATGGAATCTAATTATTAAAATTATTTGAAAATTTCAAAATAATTAGACTTAAACTGGAGCTAAATATTTTGAAAATTTTAAAAACTTTTATACAATAAATTTGTTTGAATTTTTTTTTTTATTTTTACAAAACTTTACTAAAACTAGAAAATGTTGGAAACTTTGGTAACTTAGGATCTAATCATTAAAAACTGTTGTAATTTTTAGAATAATTAGATCTAACCTAAAACTAAATATTTTTAAAGTTTTAAAAAATTCCATACTATAAATTTGTTTGAATATATTTTCAAACTTCTGCAAATTTTATTAAAACTATAAATTAGAGCTTCATAGAAATTTCAATAACTTGAGATCTAATTATTGAAAATTGTTGTAATTTTCAGAATAATTAAACCTAACCTGGAACTAATTATTTACAAAACTTCAAAAACTTTCATACGATAAATTTGTTTAAATATTTGTTCAAATTTCTGCAAAATTTAAATTAAATTTGAGCTTGTTGAAAATTGATTGATATCATGGAATTATTTGTTATTTTGCAAACAATTAGACCTAATCTGGTTCAAAAATGATTAATTAATCTGTATATATTTTTAAATTTTTGCAAAAATGCAGAATTTTGCCAGCTAATCTAATTATTAAGATTATTTTTAGTTTTTAAAATAAATATTTTACTCAGTTTTATAATATAAATAATAAAATATAATCTTCCACACATATTTTCACAACAAAAGTCAATTTTCGTACACATTTAATACCAAACTCTGTACTTACTAAAACATATTTCGTGTCGAGCTTCCCACGTAATCAAGCCAAAAACTGCAAACTGCAACTATTGGATACAATCGGAATTGCACTGTGAGTGCTCTTATCTCTTTATATTTTATTTATCTGTTCTTAAAATACTTATTTTTATTGGTTTAACATTGAGGAATTTGCGCTGAAATAATTTTATTAAAGAAGAATTAATTGAAACAAATTTGATTTATTTTAATTATGTAAGAATTTTTATAATTATTTATAATAAGGTAAATTTATAATAAAGGCAATTCAAGTATAAAACATTCTGTATGATCAAACAAAACAAAAAAATATTAATAATTTTCCAAGAAATCAGTATTTTAACTTTGATCTTTTATAATGAAATATGAATTATGAAATCATTAATTTATTATAAATTAAGTTTGTTAAAATTTCAAACAGTAGCAAACAATGCTTTAAATTATTATAAACTATACACAAGTTAATTAAAAAGTATTGATCGTTTGATTGTAATACAAACTGGACAGGACAAATAAGTTGGATTTGTTGAAGTAACAGAATGAACTAAATATTATATTGTGTTGTGCTATTGCAGTACTAAATATTATAAATAAAATACCTTATATCCAATTAATAAAACCATCCACTGAAAGTCCATCACATTTTAAAGTATTAAAACTAATTAATTATAACTTGAATACATTGCTGTAATGTACGACGCACTTCTTACTGAAGAGCACTGAGACGTTCAAGCGTTCTATGCATTTTTTTTTCGGAAGATAAAGCCGAGCATCGCATTATCGCTGTGATAAAGAAAGGTCGGCTTTGTGTGTGCTTAAATAAAGGTCAATTTCGGATGATGAATATATTCCAATGTTATTTTTATTTTAACTACGACGGATTTTATGCAGATAAGGTTTTATCAATCTGTACAGAATAAAATATATTTAAATCGATTGAAAATAATGCAAATATTTCAATGATTCATTCTTGTGTTTCAAATTATTAGAAAACGTTTGCTTATTATTATAATGTTCCTAGTTTGTCATAAAATGTTTCAGTTATTAGTAAAAATTATCAAATTTAATTACAAAATGTTCTTATTGCAATTGCCAATATTAGTAGTCTTAATCAATACAGCTACAAAATGTAATTTTGTAAAAGTATAATTAGGTAATAACATATCATTCATTAATGAGATATTTTGTTCATCAAGGTCTAATATAATACTAGAAATTAAACCTTAATTATAAATTTTTCAATAAATTCTAAATCAATTGCAAATATTTTAAAGCAACAATAAACTTCTAATCAAGGATATTGTTTCTGATGTAATGAAAATTGTATCAACGTGTAAGACCAAACTTTATGGATCAATCTCCGCCTCATTTCATCGCAATAAATGTTTGATGGCGTACAAATTACAGGTAGAGTTTCATTTCTTAAGCCAGATAATAAAATGTTTCCTTTCAAGTCTACCTTAATGAAATTGAAAACATTCTAAGCACATCCGAGAATTTATTAATATTAAATTTTGGGAATGTTTTTACTGCTTTTTAGGACAGGATAAATAATTAAAAAATTGAAGTAAATCAACCGAAAACAAAACCAGTTAAGAAGTTGAGAAGTATGTGACTTTAAAGGAGAGGATAAATAACAAATTAGGAGAATTTAAATTAATTTACATATTATTTTTCAATATTTTAACTACACCTACACAAAGTATGTAGATATATTATGTTCTGTAAAAATATGAGAAAATATTTCAAAGTATAACCATATCCAAACATAAAAGAATACAAACACAACAATAAAACTTTAATATAAACTGCATATTCTACCCAAACTTACAATATAAATCAAACATAATACAATTTTATTCCTGAATCTTAAACTTGTTTTTTATACTTTTTACTTTTTCCAAGATTGGATGTTAGGGAGATAATAGAAAACAATAGTTTCCTTATTATACCTATTTTCTTACAATCCTCACCTTGACATTTCAATCTATTTTCAGATGTGCACACAAATCCCTCGATTTTAAGGTATTTCCGTGGCTTAGTTTTACGATATTTGGGATATTCATGCACAGTAACCACATCGTTTAACATATTTTACGGTTTAATAAATTTTTATTTATTACCAAGTTTTATATCCGCCTACATAATAATCTATACAGATTTAAATATTTGCTAAAATAAGGAAAGTTGAAAGCACTTTTGTTTGTAAAAAATATTGCATGACAGTTAAGTGGTGCTTTAAAAATTGATATTTATTTTTGGTGATGTAACATTTTATTGTATTTTTTATCAGGAATACATTTTATTTTATTGCTGTGTTTTATAATTTTTCCAATTTGTTTTATTTTATTCAAATAATACATTTTGTTCAAATTTTAGTTAGTAGGTTTGATTATTATAGTATCATTATCTCTTTTGAGAAACTTAGAGCTTTTAGTTTTTAAACAGTTTTTTAAGGATTTTGAGTTTTTAAATTCTAATTTTAATATTGGTTTAATCTAAAAAATGTCAAAAGCTTTTTTAAATTTTCTCAAAACAATTTCATAACTGTCTAATACTCTTCTAAACTGTAAAAAAAAAAAAAAAAACTTCTCAAAACTGTCAAAAAATAGTCTAAATACTCTCAAAAGTGTTAAAATAGTTATTAAAATTTTTAAATGTTCTCAAAAACTGTCAAAACAATTTCTAAATTGTCAAAATATTTTTAAATTTTAATAAAACTGTTCAAAAAATTGTCTAAATAATCTCAAAACTGTTAAAATAGTATTTGAACTGTCAAAATATGTTCTTAATGTTCCCAAAAAAGTATTTCTAAATGTTCTCAAAATTGTCAATACACATTTTTTGGAAACTTTAGAAACTCTTCAAGAAACTTCTGCACTGTTAAAACAAATTTTGAACAGCTTAAAAAAAATTTACTCAAAACTGTCAAAATAAGTTCTAAACTATCAGAAGGTTTTTAATTTTTTTTTTTCAAAACTGTTCAAAAATTGTCTAAATGTTCTCAAAACTGTTTAAATAGTTTCTAAACTGTCAATTTTTTTATATTTACAAAACTGTCAAAAGTTTTTCAAAATGTTCTCAAAACAATTTTTCAAAAAAAAAAAATTTTTATTTTAAATACTGCTTAAAAAACTTCTAAACCAAAAAATAAATCTTAAATTGTTTAAAAAATTTATATTTATTCAAAACTGTCAAAATAAGTTTTAAAATGTCAAAAGATTTTTATTTTTTTTCAAAACTGTCAATAGATTGTCTAAGTATTTTCAAAACAGTTAAAATAGTTTTCATGAATTGTCAAAATATGTTCTTAATGTTCCCAAAAGTGTCAAAAGTTTTACTAAACGTTCTCAAAACAATATCAAAACCCTCAAAAAATTTGATGTTTTAGAAATTTTGAAAAATGTTCAAGAAACTTCTAAACTGTTGAAACAAATCTGCTTAAAAAATCTAAATTTACTAAAAACTGTCAAAATGAGTTTTAAAATGTCAAAAGATGTATAATTTTTTCTCAAAACTGTCAAAAAATGATTAAAACATTCTTAAAACAGTTAAAATAGTTTCTAAATTGTTAAAATATTTTCTTAATGTTCCCAAAACTGTCAAAAGTATTTGTAAATAAACAATTTCAAAACTGTCAAAAAACTAGATTTTTTAGAAACTCTGTAAACTGCTAAAGAAACTTCTTAACTGTCAAAATAAATTCTAAACTGTTTAAAAAAATCTAAATTTACTCAAAACTGTCAAAATAAGTTCTAAAATATCAGAATTTTTTAATTTTTTTCTTAAAATTGTCTAATTATTCTTAAAACTGTTTAAATAGTTTCTAAACTGTCAAAATATTTTTTTAATGTTCTCAAAACTATCAAAAGTTTTTCTAAATGTTCTCAAAACACTATCAAAATTGTCAAAAAAAAACTAGATCTTTTGTAAATTTTGGAATCTGCTTAAGAAACTTCTAAACTGTCAAACAAATACTCAACAGTTTAAAAAAAAAATTACTCAAAACTGTCAAAATATGTTTAGTCAATCTCAATTTTTTTTTTTTTCAAAACTCAAAAAATTGTCTAAATATTTTCAAAATAGTTAAAACAGTTTCTGAACTGTCAAAATATTTTCTCAGTGTTCTCAAAACTGTTAAAAGTTTTTCTAAATGTTCTCAAAATAATTTCAAAATTGTTGAAAAACTAGATTTTTTAAGAGCTTCTAAAATGCCAAAATCAATCTCAAACTGTCAAAAAAAAAAATTTAATGTTCTAAAAACTATCAATTTCTTATTATTTTTTTCTCAAATTTTTCAAATAGTTTTTAAACTGTCAAAATATTTTCTTAATGTTCTCAAAACAATTTCAAAATTGTCAAAAAAGTAATTTTTTTAAAAATTCTGGAAACTGCTTAAAAAATTTACTCAAAACTAGCAAAACAAGTTCAAAAAGCTAGATTTTATAAAAACTCTGAAAACTGTCTAAAAAATCTAAATTTACTCAAAACTGTCAAAACAAGTTTTAAAATGTCAAAACAATTTTAATTTTTTTTTTTAAATTGTTAAAAAATTGTCTAAATATTTTCAAAACTGTTAAAATAGTTTTTCTGAACTGTCAAAATATGTTCTTAATGTTCCCAAAAATGTCAAATTTTTTTCTAAATGTTCTCAAAACAATTACATTACATTCAAAAAATTTGATTTTTTAGAAATTTTAAAAACTGTTTAAGGAACATCTAAACTGCTTAAAATAAACCTAAATTTACTCAAAACTGTCAAAATGAGTTTTAAAATGTCAAAAGATTTTTAATTTTTTTTTAAACTATTAAATAATTGTCTAAATATTCTCAAAACTGTTAAAATAGTTTCTAAACTGCTAAAATATTTTCTTAATGTTCCCAAAACTGTCAAAAGTTTTTCTAAATGTTTTCAAAACAATTTCAAAGTTGTCAAAAAACTATATTTTTAGAAACTGTAAATTGCTTAAGAAATTTACTCAAAACTGTCAAAATAAGTTCTAAAATGTCAACAAAAAAATTTTTTTTTAGAACTGTCAAAAAATTATCTAAATATTCTCAAAGCTGTTAAAATAGTTTTTGAACTATTATAGTATGTTCTTAATGTTCCCAAAACTGTTAAAAGTTTTGCTAAATGTTCTCAAAATTGTCAAAACACTCAGTTTTTTTAAACTTCTAAACTGTTAAAATAATTGTTGAACTGCTTAAAAAAATCTAAATTAACTCAAAACTGTCAAAATAAGTTTTAAAATATCAAAAAAAATTTAATTTTTTCTCAAAACTGTCCAAAAATTATGAAATGAATTAATAATTTATTCAAAATCAGTCAATCGAATCACAGCGGCCAAGGGTCAAGCATAGACAATTGTTTCGGTTCTACAAACCTCGTCAGTATGCCTTGTACGACCACGGCATCGCATGATAGCGAAGACAATTTTGAATAAATATTTCTGTGCTTATGAACACAATTGATATTATAAATAATCAAACGAAAGACTGGTTTGCCATCTAGTTGCAATTTTTAATACTAAAATGTCCGCATTAATCGGTATCATTTTTGCATTTATGCAATTAGCAGTCATTTCGCGGCTATAACGATTTTGAATCGCCAATAAATTATGAAATGAATTAATAATTTATTCAAAATCAGTCAATCGAATCACAGCGGCCAAAAAAATCGTTATAGCCGCGAAATGACTGCCAATTGCATAAATGCAAAAATGATACCGATTAATGCGGACATTTTAGTATTAAAAATTGCAACTAGATGGCAAACCAGTCTTTCGTTTGATTATTTATGTCCAAAAATTGTCTAAATATTCTCAAAACTGTTTAAATAGTTTCTAAACTGTCAAAATATTTTTTTAATGTTTTCAAAACTATCAAAAGTTTTTCTAAATGTTTTCAAAACACTTTCAAAATTGTAAAAAAGAACTAAATTTTTTGGAAATTTTGGAAACTGCTTAAGAAACATCTAAACTCTCAAATATTTAACTCAAAATTGTCAAAATATGTTTAGTCACTCTAACTTTTTTAAAATTTTTCTCAAAACTGTCAAAAAAAGTGTATAAATATTCTCAAAACAGTTAAAACAGTTTCTAAACTGTCAAAATATTTTTTTGATGTTTCTAAAACTGTCAAAAGTTTTTCTAAATGTACTCAAAATTGTTAAAAAACTAAATTTGTTAGAAACTGCCAAAATAAATCTCAAACTGTCAAAAAAAACTTAAATGTTCTTAAAACTTTCAATTTCTTATTAAATGTTTTAAAAACTGTCAAAATATATTGTAAAGCGTCAATAAGTTAAAACGTACAAAAAAATTGTTTTTAAAACTGTCAAAAAAATGTCTAAATATTCTTGAAACTGTTTTTGAACTGTCAAATATTTTCTCAATGTTCTCAAATCTGTTGAGAGTTTTTCTAAAACAATTTCAAGAAAACTAAACATTTTAAAAATTATTTATGAAACTTTTGAACTGTCAAAATAAATCTTAAACTGTTTAAAAAATATCTGAATGGTCTCAAAACTGTCAAAATAATTTTTAAATTTTGTTAAAACTGTCAAAAAATTGTCTAAATAATCTCAAAACTGCCAAAATATGTTCTTAATGTTTTCAAAACTGGTAAAAGTTTTTCTAAATGTTAAAATTGTCAAAAAATTTGATTTTTTTTTAAATTCTGAAAACTGCCTAAGAAGCTTCTGTTAAAACAATTCTTAAACTGCTTAAAAAAATTTAAATTTACTCAAAACTGTCAAAATGAGTTTTAAAATGCCAAATTTTTTTTTCAAAATTATTAATTGATTGTCTAAATATTCTCAAAACTGTTAAAATAGTTTCTAAACTGCTAAAATATTTTCTTAATGTTTGCAAAACTGTCAAAAGTTTTTTTTAAATGTTTTCAAAACAATTTCAAAATTGTCAAAAAAACTGATTTTTAGAAACTGGAAATTGCTTAAGAAATTTACTCAAAACTGTCAAAATAAGTTGTAAAATGTCAACAACAAAAAATCTTTTTCAAAACTGTCAAAAAATTATCTAAATATTCTCAAAACAGTTAAAATAGTTTTTGAACTGTCAAAATATTTTTTAATGTTTTTAAAGAAAAATTCTGAATGTTCTCAAGTTGTTAAAAAAATTAAGTTTTAAAAATTCTAAAAACTGTCTTTTGAACTGTCAAAATAAAGTGTTTTCAAAACTAAAAAAAAATGTTTTTCTCAAAACTATCAATAAATTGTTTAAATATTCTCAAAATAGTTTCAATACTGTCAAAATATTTTCTTAATGATCTCAAAACTGTTAAAAGTTTTTCTAAATGTTTTCAAAACAAATTCAAAATTTACTCAAAACTGTCAAAAAGTTGTCTAAATGTTCTCAAAACAGTTAAAATAGTTTTTGAACTGTCAAAATATTTTTTAATGTTTTCAAAAAAAAAATTCTAAATGATCTCAAGTTGTTAAAATAACTAAGTTTTAAAAACTCTAAAAACTGTCTTTTGAACTGTCAAAATTAAGTATTCAAAACTAAAAAAAAAAAAAAAAATTCAAAACTATCAAAAAATTGTTTAAATATTCTCAAAACTGTAAAAATAGTTTCAATACTGTCAAAGTAGTTTTTTAATGATCTCAAAACTGTCAAAAGTTTTTCTAAATGTTTTCAAAACAAATTCAAAGTTGTCAAAAAATTTACTAAGAACTGTCAAAATATGTTTTAAATTGTCAGAAACTTCTTAATATTTTATCAAAACTGTCAAAAAACTGTTTAAATTTTTTAAATTTTTTAAAAACTGTCTAATTAAATTCTAAAATGTCAACAGATTTTTAATTTGTTTTCAAACTGTCTAAATTTTCTCAAAATTGTTCAAATAGCTTCTGAACTGTCAACAAATTTTTTTAATGTTCTCAAAAAAGATTTTCTAATTGTTCTCAAATTAATTTCAAAATTGTCTAAAAACTACATTTTTAAAAAAATTTAGATACTGCCTACAAACTGCTTTGAAATGTTTAAAAAAATATCTAAATTTACTCAAAACTGTCAAAATATTTTTTTTTTCCAAAACTTTAAAAATTGTCCAAATATTTTCAAAACAGTTAAAATAGTTTCAAATTTGTCAAAAAAAGTTTTGGAAACTGCCTAAATAACTTTTAAACTGTCAAAATAAATTTTAAACTATCTCAAAGAAATTTTTAAATGTTTTAAAAATTTTCAATTCCTTTTAATGTTTTCATATCTGTCAAAATATATTCTAAAATGTCAAAAAATTAAAAAAAAAATCTGAACTGTCAAAATACTTTCTAAATGTTTTTAAAACTATCAAAAGATTGTCTAAATTTGTTTAAAACTGTTAATAGATTTTTTAAACATTTTCAAAACTGTCAAAATATTTGTTTAATATTCTTAAAACTGTCAAAAGTTTTTTTCTAAATGTTTTTAAAACAATGTTTCAATTGTCAAACAACTAGACTTTCTAAAAACTATCTAAGAAACTTCTAAACTGTCAAGATAAGTCTTAAAGTATCAAAAAAATCATTTCTATAATCTCAAAACTTCTAAAATGTCAAAAAGTTTTTAAAATGATCCCAAAACTGTCTAAAAAACTTCTGAACTGTCAAAATTTTTCTTTAATGCTTTTTGAAAGCTTTTTTTAATGTTTTTAAAACAATTTTTAAACTGTCAAAAACTAGATTTTTAAAAAAAAAATTAAATTGTTTTGAAACTTTTGAACCATTAAGATAGTAAAATAATACTAAACTGTTAAAGTAAAATTTTAAAAACTCTCAAAACTGTCCAAAAATTTCTAAAATATATTTTCTAAATGTTCTCAAAAGTGTCAAAACAATTTCTGAATTGTGGTGGGGATTTGCAATTGGTAGATTTGAGTAAAAAGTATTTTTGGATATTAGTTTACCAGTTTTTAATGCAAATGCACATTTAAGGGTTTTTTTTTAAACATAGACGGCCAAGTGAAAAAATGTCAAATTAAAAGAATACAATACAAACTATAAATAGTTTTTTGAGTAGCAAAAAGTTGGAACGGTATTTTAATCATGGTTTGCCACTGGTAAAATTTTTGATTGAAATAAAGTTTTTGGCAGTTTTTGACTTCAGGTTTTAATGTCAAATTGCTAAAACCTGGCTTAAGGCAATCAGGTTTTAAGCAGCAGTTACGTTGGTTTTGCTATATTAAAGGCAAAAGAACTAGATCTGTTATTCAAAACCGGAATTCTGGCGTTCAAAACCAGAATTAAAGTTTTGAAAAGATAAACCCAGCTTTTGAAGAGTAGTGTCTTTGCGTACCCAACTGTGCAGGTAAAAATGTTTTCTTTTAATATTAAATCACAACTTGTACCTGACTATTTTGTACCTCATTATACTATTATTATATTTATGCAAATAAAGCTATCTATCTAATCTATCTCAAAATGCTTTAAGGTTTTTGAGTATATAGTGCATCAAGAGCCAAAAATACACTTTAGCATCCCGTCGCTTTTAGTAACTAAAAAAGCAAAAAAAATTTTTTAAATATTGATTGTAAAAGTATGAACTATGCCTTTGTACTCTGTTGTAAATTAATTTTTAAGTTTTTAAGTTTTGAGGTTGAGGTTGTGAGCTTAGAGAAATGTTTTCAAATTTTTGCACCTGAATTATTTTTGAGCAACTTTTGTAATCTTTTGCAAACTGATTTGAAGGATTTTCTTTGAGCTTTTAAAGTGTTGAACTATTTTTGAGCTTGTTTTGATTGTATGGGTACGATTCTATTGCAATTCTGATTTTTAAGCTTTAATTTTAATAAGTTTTCGCAATTTAAACTTTGGTAGTTCAGTTATAAATACGCCTTTAATTTTAAGTTTTGAGTTATAATTTGGTGGTTTTGTACTTCTTTAAATTAGTTTTAGTTTTAGCTTTAAATTAGTAATTAGATTTTAAGGTTTTGAGTTCTAAATTAGTGGTTTTAAGCTCTAAATTAGTAGTTTATTTTAGAAGAATTTTAATACAAAATGTTTTCAAGGTTTTAGGTTCTAAATTGGTGTATTTAACAATATAAAAAAAATTTGGTATGTAGCAATTTTGAAGAATTTAGCTTTGAACTCTGATTTAAGGATTCTGAAAATCGATAGTTTAGTTTAGAAGAATCTTAAATTTAAATTCTGATTTTAAGGTTTAGTGTTCTGAATTAGTAGTTTAGTTTAAAAGAATCTAAAAATATTTTAGTTTTTTTTTTAAATTGAAGAAATAATTTTAGAAACAAGCAATTTTAAAAGTTTGAGTTTCAATTTCAAAGTTTTGAGCTCTGATTTAGTAGTTCTGTACTCTGCGTTAGTAGATTTAAGCTCCAAATTAGTAGTTTAATTTAGAAAATTTAAATACATTCTAGTATTAAAAAAAAACAAAGAAAAATCTTGTTAATTTGCAACTTTGAAGATTTGAGCTCTAATTTCAAGATTTTGAGCTATGAATTAGTGGTATTAGGTTCTAATTTTAAAGTTTAATTCTGTGAATTAGTAGATTCAAAAATAACCCAAAAATCTTATTTATAACTTAAAAAACCTCAAAATGATATAGAATGAACAATTGTGAAATTGCATAAAAAAGATTACCATAAAAATTGCGCAAAAACTCCAAAATTACACAAAAAAGCATTTATACTATAAAAATTGCGCATTCCAATAAAGTTATGTTCTTCAATGTCCAAGACCTTACCAATAGTTCAAATTTAATAAATTCAAAAAACAAAAAATTGCATAAAAATCAATATTCAAAAAATGAATATTGTTATTTTATAAGGACCAAAATTTTTTTTCATCATTTAGGACTAGTTTGGTTAAAATTCAGACAAAATTTTTATAAAATTTTGTAGATTTTGTTAAAAATCTTGATTGGTGCTTAGTGCACTAAATCCCAGTAAGTTTATTTTGTAATTTCATATATTTTCAAGATTTTCCCAATACTTTAAAACCAATTTGAATAAAATCCGAAACAAAATATTAAAACGTGTAAAAATCAATGTCAAAAAAATTAATACTGTTATTTTCTAAGGGCCCAAGAGTAAACAAAAATTTTGTAAATTTTGTTAAAAAATCATGATTGGTGCTTAGTGCACTAAATTCCAATCAATTTATGTTTTTTTATTAATATCTAAAACTTTCCTAATCATTTGAAACCAATTTGGTTTAAACCCAACAAAAAAAAAAACTAAATTTTGTTCTATAAAAATATTAATGCTTTCTGCAATCTAAACTATTGACACGTTCTTATGCTCTAGAGTGGCCTATTCACCCTTCCAAGTATTGGTTACCAAGAGGTTGGATTACGACCGTCTCTTGTGATTAAGTGACTTTCTGACGTTTGCAGAGAGGTCAAACATTAAACCTCTTGATAACAAACACTTGGGAGGGTAGGTGGGATACTCCATATTATAATAACAAGTCAGTAATTTAGATTTGAATGGCCCACCTACCCACCCAAGTGTTAGTTACCAATAGGTTAGATCACAAGCGCCTCTTGTGATTAAGTGACTTCTGACGTTTGCAAAGAGGTCAAACTTTAAACTTTTTGGCCCACCCATCCAAGTGTTAGTTACCAAGAGGTTGGATCATGATTGTCTCTTGTGATTAAGTGACTTCTGACGTTTGCAAAGAGGTCAAACTTTAAACTTTTTGATAATAAACTTTTGGGTGGGTGTTTGGGACACTCTGTAGTATAATAACAAGTCAGTAGTTTGGATCGAAGTGACCCACCCACCCACCCAAGTGTTAGTTACCAAAAAGTTAGATCACGACCGATACTTGTGGTTAAGTGACTTCTGACGTTCGCAGAAAGGTCAAACTTTAAACTTCTTAATAGCAAACACTTGGGTGGGTGGGTGGGACACTCCATATTATAATAACAAATCAGTAGTATAGATTGCAGTGGCCCACTCATCCACCCAAGTGTTAGTTACCAAGAGATTGGATCACGACCGTCTTATGTGGTTAAGTGATTTCTGTTGTTCGCAGAGAAATCAAACTTTAAACTTCTTCATAACAAACACTTGGGAGAGTGGGTGGAATACTCCATACTATAATAACAAGTTAGTAGTTTGGATTTGAATGACCCACCCATCCAAGTGTTAGTTACCAAGAGG
The DNA here is from genome assembly GCA_963932245.1 of Tachinus rufipes. Classification (NCBI taxonomy): domain Eukaryota; kingdom Metazoa; phylum Arthropoda; class Insecta; order Coleoptera; family Staphylinidae; genus Tachinus; species Tachinus rufipes. The sequence goes on from OZ010743.1 coordinate 124,380,740, forward strand.
TTGGATCATGATCGTCTCTTGTGATTAAGTGACTTCTGACGTTTGCAGATAGGTCAAACTTTAAACCTTTTGATAATAAATTTTTGCGTGGGTGTTTGGGGCACTCTGTAGTATAATAACAAGTCAATAGTTTGGATCAAAGTGGCCCACCCACCTACCGAAGTGTTGGTTACCAAAAAGTTAGATCACGACCCATTCTTGTAATTAAGTGATTTCTGACGTCCGCAGAAAGGTCAAACTTTAAATTTCTTGATAACAAACACTTGGGTGGGTGGGTGGGACACTCCATATTATAATAACAAGTCAGTAGTTTAGGTTGCAGTGGCCCACCCACCCACCCAAGTGTTAGTTACCAAGAGATTGGATCACGACCGTCTTATGTGGTTAAGCGATTTCTGTCGTTTGCAGAGAGGTCAAACATTCAATCTTTTGATAACAAACACTTGGGTTGGTGAGTGGGATACTCCATATTATGATAGTAAATCAATAATTTAGATCGCAGTGGCCCTACCACCCACTCAAGTGTTAGTCTGTCTTTTGTGATTAAGTGACTTCTGACGTTCGCAGAGAAGTCAAACTTTAAACCTCTTGATAACAAACACTTGGGAGGGTGGGTGGGATACTCCATATTATAATAACAAGTCAGTAGTTTGGATTTGAATGGCCCACCCACCCAAGTGTTAGTTACCAAGAGATTGGATCATGATCGTCTCTTGTGATTAAGTGACTTCTGACGTATGCAGAGAGGTCAAACTTTAAACTTTTTGATAATAAACTTTTGATTAGGTGTTTGGGACACTTTGTTGTATAATAACAAGTCAGTAGTTTGGATCAAACTGACCCACTCACCCACTCAAGTGTTAGTTACCAAAAAGTTAGATCACGACCGATTCTTGTGGTTAAGTGACTTCTGACGTCCGCAGAAAGGTCAACCTTTAAATTTCTTGATAACAAACACTTGGGTGGGTGGGTGGAACACTCTATATTATAATAACAAGTCAGTAGCTTAGATTGCAGTGGCTTACCCACTCAAACAAGTGTTAGTTACTAAGAGATTGGATCACGACCGTCTTATGTGGTTAAGTGATTTCTGTCGTTTGCAGAGAGGTCAAACTTAAAACTTCTTAATAACAAACACTTGGGTAAGTAATTGGGATACTCCATATTATAATAGCAAATCAGTAATTTGAATCGGAGTGGCCCACCCACCCACCCAAGTGGTAGTCTGTCTCTTGTGATTAAGTGACTTCTGACGTTTGCAGAGAAGTCAAACTTTAAACCTCTTGATAACAAACACTTGGGAGAGTGGGTGGGATACTCCATATTATATTAACAAGTCAATAGTTTGGATTTGAATGGCCCACCCACCCAAGTGTTAGTTACCAAGAGGTTGGATCATGATCGTCTCTTGTGATTAAGTGTCTTCTGACGTATGCAGAGATGTCAAACTTTAAACTTCTTGATAGCAAACATTTGAGTGGGTGGGTGGTACACTCCATATTATAATAACAAGTCAGTAGTTTAGATTGCAGTGGCCCACCCACCCACCCAAGTGTTAGTTACCAAGAGATTGGATCACGACCGTCTTATGTGGTTAAGTGATTTCTGTCGTTTGCAGAAAGGTCAAACTTTAAACTTATTGATAACAAACACTTGGGTAGGTGAGTGGGATACTCCATATTATGATAACAAATTAGTAGTTTGGATTGGAGTTTTATTATTATAATTATGAGTTTGCTAGCAAGAAATTTAAGAAAAACACAACAGTCTATTGACGCTCTTATTGTAAATAAACGTTATAAAACTGTATCTATTATTAGATTAATCATTTATACTAATTAATAAATTTGAAATGAATAAAAAATTGTAATAACTAAATATAAATAAGAACAAATTTTTATATAATGACAACATAATACAAGGAAGTATAAAATGAAAGAATTCTGAGTAGTGTGTAAATAATGAGCATTAATAATAAGATAACATAGATGAATGAATTCGCACAGAAGCATCTACACGACTGAATGACTGAAATTAATGAAGCACATATGACACAATTAAGGGTGAACATTGCAAAGAAATTTGTTATATAAAATATTACATTAATTTATTATATCATTTTGACCTTGACTTTTCAAAATGATTGACAGTTTATATAATCTCCACCAATATTTCTAAAAGAATTGTTCGCTTCATTGAAGTAACAAGATACCAAAACGCCTGAATGCATTGTAGACATGATTGGGAAAATTGTTTGTGATGCGTTGATGCTCTCGTCGTGAAAATTACTTCCATAAAAAGCTAAACGTTTATGCATCGAGCGCAGCAAGCTCATTACTCATCTGAACATCGAACAAACTGTTGCTGACTCAGACTAAATTAAAATAAAGTTAAATTAACTTATTATTGAAATATAATGGTCAATTTTAAAATACAATAGTAATTTTAGCTATTAAATAGAATTGCAAAGCAGGAAGCAAATTTAATGTTTATCTCTAATAGTTTCCGTTCATTCAATAGTTTTATAACTCTAACATGCATTAAATCATTCAATCAATATAACTGATATCTTAAAAGGGATTTTTATTTAAAATAAATATTTGCTGCTGCTTTTAATGTGTCAAACTTTGATATGTTTGAATAAATATATTACAAAATAGAAATGTAGTTATTTATCTTTCTTTTCAATAAATATTAACATTATTTTTTGGGTTTGTTAAACCCTTAAGAACAATTCAATTAATTAACATTAATATAATTAAAAAACTAGATTATTTGAAGTTGTGTGCAATCAACTTTGCTATCATTTGAAATGTTTATTTCTCTCAAAGAGAGTAGGAATGCATCAGGAATCGATTTCCGGTTGAAAACTGTAACAATAAAATGTAATGGAAAAATTCCATTGAGTGACGACTCTTTAATTTTATTAAGAGGAAATGCAACTTCAAATACAAAGCCAATTTTAATTAACTTTCAAATGTATTTTTATTAAAAATGAGTAATTAATTACAAACAGTGCAAACTGTTTTCTTGTAAATATTTATAACTTTTAAATTGAAATAAATTAGTGATTCACTTTAAACTATTTGTTGTAAACGTCTTTATAGTCTAGAACAGTGTTCTGGAGGTAATATTTCATCGATTTAAATTTAAGTCTGTATTTATATTATAATTTCAGCTATTTTCATTGAATTATGTGTGTAAGCACCAAAGCAACAGTTTATTTGATATTAAACATTCCATATAGAATGAATAATGAGGCGCCGATTGATGCATGAACGTTGAGCTTCTCGGAAGTGAACATTAATATTTTACACACAAATTTCCTAATTGTATTTATAGTGCATTCAAGCATTATGATCGGTTTTAATAACTTACAAGCTTTAAAAAAGTTTTTTTCACTATCTATGACTTCATAATCAATCAATATTTACAAAATAATCCTTTACAAATGCAACATTGTGATTGTATTCTTTTATTTAATTAAGAAAATTAACAACACAAAACCCTGTACCAATAAAATTAACTCTCTTGAAACTTTTGTTACTTTTTTTTTATAGGGGATAAGTGACGGAAAGGTAAGCAATTTTGTTCTGTATTTATACTTTATTACCCCTTTTTATTCTCCAGTCATTAAAACTAAATCCTTCAAGTGTTGTGTGCAATAAATTCAGTTTATGTTTGCTCTACGCAATATTAGTTGTTTATTGGCAGCTAATATAAATCGATTAAGTAACATATTGAAATCAAAGCAAGAAATTATATCAATCAAAATCTATCACGAATTTAGGCGTCCTGTCTCATAATTAAGATTAATGATTGGATTAAACTATTCACCAATTAAAAAATTGTGGGAACTGTTCAATGTGTTTAATTAATAAAGGATTGCATCGATTTGATCAAATGGGACAAGAGGTGCTAGAAGCAGCAGATGATACATGGGGGAAAAATACGTTATTTTTATTCGTGCAGCATTAATAAATCGCTGATGAGAAACTTGTCACTGTGAAATGTTTCCACAGTTGACAATTTTAAAATGGAATAAATGTGTGCACATTTTCAATCAATTATACAGAATGTTTTTACTATATTTTTTGCAATAAATAATTGTTTTCAATTTGGTTTTAATTATCAAAATAAAAATATTCACAAATTGTTATTTATACTTAAATATTGCATTTTGTTTAAAATGATCAAAATTTTATAAACAGTGTTCAAATAAATTTTGATGTATACAAATTGATTGGTGGCGTCGCTAAGACGCTTTTTGATGTTTCATTTGATTGTTTAATAATGTTAAGCATAAATCTCAATGTTTCTTTAAAGTATGCAACTTTTTTATGACTATTGTAGTAAAAAAATAAACTCTATAAAGTTAAATTCAAGCAGATAATATAGGGTCAAACTAAAACAGTTTAAACATCAAATTATTAAAAAATCTGTGTAGCAATGGTAATTAAATATTAAATGTTAAATGCATTAAGAGAAAATAATGTATCAACGGTGGTTTCAACAAAAACTATAATAATAGCAGCATTTAAAAATGTTAAAACGTTTAACTACTATTTAAATATCAAAAAAATGTCTAAAAATTGTCTAAATATTAAAAAAATGTCAAAATAATGTTTTTAAATGTTAAAACATTATCTTTATGTCAAAAAAATGTCTAGGATTTACAAAAGATTGTCTAATTTACAAAAAAGATTTTAAAAATTGTTTAACAACATTGTTTAAATGTCTAAAGGTAGTATAAACGTTACAAAAGTTTAAAAACTGTCTAAAAATGTCAAAATAATGGTTACAAACGTCAAAACATTATTTTAATGTTAAAAAAATGTCGAAATCTTACAAAAGATAGTCTAATTTTCAAAAAAGTGTTTAAAAATTGTCTAAAAATGTCAAAACAATGTTTACAAATGTCAAAACATTATCTTAATGTCAAAAAAGTCCAAGACTTTCAAAAAATTGTCTAATTTTTAACAAAAAATTTAAAAATTGTTTAAAATTGTTAAAACATTGTTTAAAAAATGTTGAAAAAATGTTTAAAAGTGTCAAAATAATCTTTCCAAATGCTAAAACGTTTTTTTATTTAATGTCAAAAAAATGTCAAAAACAAAAAACTGTCTAATTTAAAAAAAAAAGTGTTCAAAAATTATTTAAAATGTCAAAACATCACACTAACGTTTAAAATTGTTAAAACGTTGCTTAAATGTCAAAATAATGTTTAAAACTAAAGATTGTCTAAATGTAAAAAAAAATGTTTAAAAATTGTCTAAAAATGTCAAAACGTTAAAATAATGTTTACAAATGTCTAAATGTCAAATGTCAAAAGAATGTCTAAAGCTTAAAAAGTTATCAAAAATGTTTAAAAACGTTGTTCTGATGTAAGAAAATTTTTTAAAACTTAAAAAAGATTGTCTAAATATCAAAATTACTTTAAAAATTGTCTAAAAACTTTAAATTGTTATGTATATTTTAAAATAACGTTTACAATTGCAAAAAAATGTCTAATTATTTGTAAGAGGTTTTTAAAAGTAAATAATAAATGTAAAAATATTGAAAAATGTTTTAAATGTACAAAAAACTATTGTCTAAACACCAATAAAAAGTTTAAAAATTGTTTAAAAACGTCAAAATAACGTTGTATATATATTTACATATTTCAAAGAGCAGTCTCCAGATTATTATGTCAAATTAACGATTACAACTGTCAAAACGTTGTTTTAATATTACGAAAATGTCTAAAACTTTTAAAAAATGATCTAAACGTTAAACAAAATTTGAAAATTGTTTAAAAATGTTAAAATGTTAAAATAATGTTTACAATTGCAAAAAAAATGTCGAATTATGCATAAAAGATTTTTAAGAGTAAACTATAAATGTAAAAATGTTGGAAGAATGTTTTAAATACTTACAAAGTTATCCACAAACAAAAAGATTGTTTAAAACTATCAAAACGTTATCTAAATGTCTAAAACTTACAAAATATTATTTAAATATTAGAAAAATGTTTAAAAATTATATAAAACGTCAACATTATGTTATTAAAATTTGTTTTATTCAACTAACGCAACAAACGCTAAACATCCCATCCACCACACCGTGCATATATGTTGTTTATCAATTAATTCAACATTAATTTTATGTAAAGTGCATTCATTATTATAAACAATGCTAACAAAAACTTATTAACAGTTTAAAAACCAAACTTTTGACTTTTTACGAGTAGAATTTTGCACTTTTTTACAGTTTTAACCAACATTTAGTCTTTTCTAATAATATTTATATTTTTATGATCTGATTCTGCAATTTTTGACATTCTAAAATAAAAGTTTTGCAGTTATCTAAAAATATTTTAATATTTGCAAACTAATTTTGTTAATTTTGATTTTGTATGGTTTTTTGTGACAATATTTTATAATTTATAGTCGGATTATGTTGCTTTTAAGTTAATTATTTTGCATTTTTTAACAGTTTATGGATAAATTTTGGAGCTTTTTGATAATACTTTAAAGATTCAAACTTAATATTTGTTATGTTTGACGTATTATAAAAAGTTTTGCAGTTTTGACTGAAATTTTGTTTATTCTAAAACCATTATAATATTTTTTGTTCAAATTTTGTTATTTTTTATGTTTATGAATGGAATTTTGCACTTTTTAGCAGTTTATGACCCAATTTTAATGCTTTCTAACAATATATAAATGTTTCAAAACAAGATTTTGTTATCTTTAACAATTTATAAATAGTGTTTTGCAATTTTTAACCATTTTTGGCTAAATTTGGGTTCATTCTAAAAATATTTTAATATTTTTGAACCAAATTTTGTTATTTTTCATTTTTATGAATAGAGTTTGGCATGTTTTTAGCAGTTTATGACTCAATTTTAATTTATTCTAAAAACTTTTTAATATTTTTTTTCCTAAAATTGCTATTTTTGATTTTTTATTAATAGAAGTTTGCACTTTTTGACCCAATTTTGATGCAATCTAACAATTTATAATGTTTCAAAGTTAGATTTTGTTATTTTTAACATTTTTTAAGTAGAATTTTGCTCTTTTTAACAATTTTTTGCAAAATTTTGGTTTATTCTAAAAACTTTTTAATATTTTTTGACAAAATTTTGTTATTTTTAATTTTTTTAAATCAAATTTTACACTTTTTAGCAGTTTATGACTCAATTTTAATGCTTTCTAATAATATATAAATGTTTCAAAGCCGAATTTTGTTATTTTTAACATTTTTCAAGTAAAGTTTGCGTTTTTTAATCATTTTTGGCTAAATTTTGGTTCATTTTAAAATTAATTTAATATTTTTTGACAACATTTTGCTGTTTTTGATTTTTTATGAACTAAATTTTGCATTTTTTAGCAGTTTATGACTTAGTTTTGATGCTTTCTAACAATTTATAAATGTTTTAAAACCGGATTTAGTTAGTTTTAACATTTTATAAGTAGAGTTTTGCACTTTTTAACCGTTTTTGGCTAATTTTAGTTCATTCTAAAAACATTTTAATATTTTTTGACTAAATTTTGTTTTTTTATAAATAAAATTTTGCATTTTTTAGCAACTATGACCCAACTTTGGTGCTTTCTAACAATATATAAATGTTTTAAGGCCGGATTTTGTTATTTTTAACATTTTATAAGTAGTTTTGCACTTTTTAACCGTTTTTGACTAAATTTTGGATCATTCTAAAAATATTTTAATATTTTTTGACCAAGTTTTGTTATTTTATAAATAAAATTTTGCATTTTTTAGCAATTATGAACCAATTTTGATGCTTTCTAATAATATATAAATGTTAAGACCGGATTTTCTTATTTTTAACGTTTTATAAGAAATTTTTGCACTTTTTAACTATTTTTTGGCTAAATTTTGGTTCATTCTAAAAACGTTTTAATATTTTTTATCAAATTTTGTTATTTTTGATTTTTTAATAAAAGAATTTTGCACTTTTAAGCAGTTTATGACCCAATTTTGATGCTTTCTAACAATATAAAAACGTTTCAAGACCAGATTTTGCTATTTTCAACATTTAAAAAGTAGTGTTTTGCACTTTTTAACCGTTTTTGGCTAAATTTTGGTTTATTCTAAAAATATTTTAATATTTTTTGACATAATTTTGTTATTTTTGATTTTTTGTAAATTGAATTTTGCATTTTTTAATTATTTATGACCGGATTAAAAAAAATTACAAAATTTTGTACTTTTTTTCCAAAATTTAGACAACTTGCTGCTCAATTAACAACAAACCATCGTACAAGATCAAAAACAAATTTACTTTTTTGCATCTAGAATTTACCATGTACCAAACAAGAATTTTACCAAAACTAAACCACCACACCTCAGACTGTACACCCACATAGATATCAAAGGCAACTAACTAGAACAAAACCTGTAGTTGGTCTAGTTCTTAACACTACACGCTCATATCCGTACACTTGACACCGTCATTATTGTCATTGACCACTCAGCAAAACACTTTGCAACAAAAATTGGCAATTATCTACAGCACTCTGAACAACCCCAAACTTTGCACGATTACGTTGCAATGTCTAAGTTAAGTAAAAGGTTTAAAAATGTATTCATAAAACCTCCGCTAAAACTTGCATTTTAAATAAACCCTCGTCTCAAATGTACAATTTTTTTAAACCCCGTTTTAAAAAGTTTAAAAAGATTCTACCACATTTTAAAGTACCCATAAAACCTCTGCTAAAACTTATATTTTAAATTGTTTACTCCCAAAATATAAAGCATTAAGATTGTATGTTAATACCGTATCTGGCATTAAGACCTTATGCTTAAAAACCGCTGAAAGCACTAACATTGGAAGCTACTAAACACTATTTATTTTTTAAGTTTTTTTGATTCATCTGAGTCTAGTATTTTTGTTTTTCCTACTTTTTCTAATACTCAATAGTAATTATAAACTGGAAACAATATTCTTGGATAAAAAGACTTCTAACGTTTGAAACATGTTTGACGGTTCAGGACTATTTTGTTGCATTTTATATCATTTTTGACATTTTAGTAACATGTTAGACTGTTCGAAAATATTTTGTTATACACCAGATACTTTTTAACTGTTCAAGAACATTTCTAATAAATCAAGAATTTTTTTTTTGGACATTAAATATTTTTTTTAGGTTTTAAGAACATATAACTGCACAATTTTTTTTTTATATTTAAGCTAAGTTTTTGGCAGTTTGTGAACATTTTGTTGCATAAAAACATTTTAAAACTGTTTTTTTGAAAGTTTGGACATTTTGACAGTTAAAAAACATTTTGTTGCACAATTTTGAATATTTTAGAAACATTTTGTCGTACTTCAGAATATTTATTAAAAGTTCAGGAATATTCTTGACTGTTTAACAACTTTTTTTTCACTTTAAATCATTTTATAAATATTTTTTTACACATTTTGATAGTTTAGAAATATTTTTGACAATTTAAGAACATTTGTTTGCAACTTTTGTGCACTTAAGAACAACTTAAAAACATTTTTGAAAGTGCTACTTTAGAAAACTATTTTGACATTTGAAGAATTTTTTTTGCTTATCAGAATGTTTGTGATTATTTGCACTTCAAAACATCTTTGCAAAATTTTTGACAGTTAACATTTTATCACTCCTCAGATTATTGAAAAAGTTCAAGAATATATTTGACAGTTTAGAAACGTTTTTTGACACATTTTTGACATTTTGTCGTTCATCCAGAGTATTTTTGAAAATTTAGAAATATTTTTAACAATTTAGTAAAATTTTTGACAATTAATTTTTTTTTGCATATTGCTGATAGTTTTGTCACACTTTTTAGCACATTTCTGACATTTTAGGAATATTTTGTTGCACCTCAGATTATTTTGTTTACATTTTAGGAACATTTAGAATATTTATTAAAAGTTCAGGAACATTATTAACAGTTCAAAAACATGTTTTGCACTTTAGAACATTTCAGAATATTAATTAAATGTTATAGAATATTACTAACAGTTCAAAAACATTTTTTGCATTTTAAAACGTTTAAAAACATGTTTGACATTTCAGAAACTTTTTTTTACACTTTAAAACAATTCAAACATATTTTAGGCAGTTCAGATAAATTCTATTGCAGTTTAAAACAATTTAAGAATATTTTTAAAAGTTCAGGAACATCAAAAAAAAAGATAACACTTCCAATTTCTTAATAACAAATTTTTGGACGGGTTGGTAGGCACTCCAGTTTAAACTACTTCATTTTTCTCTACAATCAGACCATTATACAAACAACTATATGATGAGGTGCACATTTAAACTTAGTTTGATCAAAATGAGCTGCTTATTTTTTCCTACAAAGCTTTAAATAGTTTTTATTTGAATAAAATTAAAATCAATAACATTGTTGTAAAAGTAAGCTCGATAAAATGTATGCAAATTTGTAGCAGTAAATAAATCACACATCATAAACAACTCTTGTCATATAATGTAAATTTCTCTAAAACTTATATCAAATTAGAACATCTAAAGAACATTAACATAACAATAAAATCATTATTCGTTTGCAAACTGATGCTACTTAAAATAATACAAATTATGAATTCTAATTATATTGTACAATACATTATTAAATTTATCTAAGCAATGTGATATTATACAATTACTTTATATCAAACTTATGATGAATACATTACAAAATATCCACCCAAATAACTCGAATGCATCCAATTTCACACTCACGGCAACTATAAACGTAGAAACTCTCCATAACCAACCCCCCTAATGACTTGCACATTTCAGATTGTGTCCAGAGTGCCGGAAAACGTATTCGTGAAAATTACATTCAGTTTTAATTTTAATTTTACCTCATTATAATTAATGTAATCTGCACGAATAAATACTTTTATTAAATTTACAAATATTTTTTCAATTTAAATTAAAATGCGATCAACATAACTCATTCAAATTGCAATTATATTCAACCCATTCATCGCATACGTCAAATTTAGAACATCCAAATGATTCATTAGTATTTATTTCCGCCAAAGTTGTCGCGCTTAATGTTTGTCAATACGGTAAATACGACTCACATATTAGTTTATGTAGAGCTTAAAATTGCCTACGTGCAGCCAATATATATTGCAAAAATGGTGTCACGAAAGAAATCAATTTATTTGTACATCTATTATAGACGCTGCACGTGAATCTCATTAGTACTATTTGATGTTGAATATAACGCAAACTGCATTATTGAAGCAATCATTTTTAACAAGTTTTGGCAAGCAATATGTATATATATTTCTGCTAGATACAATTCTTAATATATGAAATGTTTTATTTGCAATGTTATTTATATTCAGTCAACCGTATGCAGCAAATATAATATTTATTCAAAAACTATTAAAGAACGTATTTTTGACAAGCACTTAAAAATTATAATATATATTAATAAATATTTAGAATTAGTGCATTGAAGATTTTGATTTGTGATAAAAAAACAATTAAAAATTTGTTTGTGTTGAATTCACTTTCTAATAAAGAACGTCTACTTACTAAATTATGTATTTGTTTAATTATTATTAAAAAAAATGTTTCTTTCTAATGTAAAATACACAACATAACTTCAAAAACAACGCATAGAATATGATTTTTATTAATTACTGAAATCGTGTAAACTCGTTTGCAATCGGTTTTCAATTCAAAATGGCCGCTTTTTAAAACGACGCCAGCCGAAGTTACACGATGTACTTTTACTATATTATATACTAAAAAAACTATATTATTCTGAATTTTGTAAAGTTCTCTGTGGCTCGGTGTGTCCGACACCTCGACACCTAACGGTATTAAGAGGTTATTGAATATATATAATCTAAAAAGAATCAATACATTAAGAACTAATTTATTGCTTGCAAAAATTCATTTTACAATTTGTAAATTTGTATTTTTATTATATAGGTATATAAGTTTGAATAAAATCTATCATTCGACGTATATTTGTATAAACTCCAGGATATCCTACTTCTGCACAACCGTAACCCCAAGAAACAACGCCAACTAATTTTCCATCTACAGCAACCGGTCCACCTGAATCACCCTAAAACAATTTCTTAACAATAAAAACCATAAATAAATCCCGCCAAATAATTACCTGACAAGTATCAGCTTCGCCATTAAAATATCCCGCACAAAACATACTATCAGTAGTTACAGAAAGTGTAAACAAATAAGCAAATCGACAACTTTTATATGATAGTATTTGTAGTTTAACATGATTCAATTTACCTGCAACTTCCGAGGATGATTGTTCAAGTTTACCAAAACCAGTCACATCGCACCATGCACCAACTGGCATATCATCCAAATACAAAGCTATAGGTTTAGCATTTTTATTAAAAACAATCTTGTCTTTTAAAATAACAACTGCTATATCATTATCAGATGTTATGTACGAATAATCTGGATGGACTATTGAATCTAATACAGAAAGGACTTGACCTCCGTCACCTAATGTTGAAGTTCCAACTTGAACTATTGTTTCGGGAATTTTTTGACTAAATAATTTTTGTAACCAATTTAAGCCAATTTAATTTAATAAATACTTACGACATGCAATGCCCGGCCGTAATTATATACTTTTCAGTAATGATTGAGCCACCGCATCCAATTGGGCTTATGTATGCTTGATAAGGATACTCTGATATGTCGACTTCTTTTCCATTCACAATCTTTCCATATGAATATCCAGATATATATGAAATAGATGTAATTACTAAACATAATAAAAGCATATGAAAAATGCAATTTGTTATATTTAATAATACAAATGACAAAAAATAGTAGTGATATTGTAATAAGAAAGTAAAAACTTATATAGAATTTTACATCAAATCAAATTATAAAAATTATCAGAATTCATTGTTGTTTTATTGAGCTAATAAATTATAATTTATTTGTGTTTGTTTTATTTTAATTATTATTTAATAGCCGATTGAGTGTTTGGTATAAGCAGTTTGAAAGTGTAGGTAGGTTTTGTCAAGCAGTACCAACAATAATTTTAGAACCACAAATTAAGTGGTAGATTAAATTAGGCTACAATTCTTAAGTATTTTTTGGAAAAACATAACTCATCATGCATGCATTAACCTTCACAATAAGTAAAAATGTAGAAATCAGTTTACATAACACATTTTTGAATCTTTGAATTACTGATAGTAAGCGGAATTGATGCTATTTTAGTTTTATTACATTTACTTACTCAAAATTACACGTTAATTATCAAGTTTATTAATTGTGTATTAAAATTTAAAAAAAAAATCATAAATTTTAATTATTTACATCTTAAATTTATTACTGCAATAAAATCTTGATAGTGTAATATGTAATTTAATTATTTGTACAAATTTGTTTAAAGTTTCAATCAAAAATAGACAAATAAGATTATAAAACGTTTAAATTAAATAATAATGTACTTGTTATATATGCAACCAAGTATACACAGTTTCAATAAAGTGAAGATAGAAGCATATATTTTGTAGTTTTTCTAATTTTATCCAGTATGCTTGCGTCAAAGCAAATACAATGAGACGTATGTCGTAACTTGTATGGTGCTAATTTGGTTGCATATGTTAATAATTTACAAAATTAAAATAATTGTTCGTAACTATTCGGATCTCATCGGGCCACCTCGTACAAAAAAACATGGCAGCCACAACTCTATTCTAACTTACTTATTCCATGCATTGAAACTTTTTAAAATCAATTCTCTAAATTTAGGCCTGTAATATCCAACTGCTAATAAAATATTAGATGCATAACCTAATTTTTATATTAGTTTATTTTAATTAAAAAAATTAAACGGTTAAAAAGAACAAACAGGGCAATAAAATACAAAATATATTAGAAAAATAATATAACAAAATATTTAATTCTTATTATATACATTTAATGAGAAGATTGTGAAGATTAACTTTTACATCCTTTCCATTTATAGAGACACATGAAAAGCAAGGAATTTAATACTTCCCTCTAACATATCTCCTCAACAATTCAAAACAAAATTAACATCAATCACTTAATTTGCAAACGATAATTGATATTTCTGTCCACCTTTTTTAAGTAAATATCCTTGAATATTAATAGAATCAAGAATATTATTAAACTGTTCCTTAGGAATCCCTATTAATTTTCCTAAATCCTTCAATTCATCCAATGTGAAAACAGATCTCACCAATAAATCCGATTTATGTTTCAACAAATTTACATATTTTTTAATCTAAACCAAAAAATTAAAATTAATTAAAAATTCAACAATTTTAGTTAAACTCCTCACCAATTTCGAGTTACTAACACCCGAACCATTTTGAGATCTGGTGAAATCTAAATGTCCATTACCATCTGAAAATATATCCACTAAACTGTATTTCATAATTTCAATCACGTCTTTAGCATCTTCCGCCGTTGCTTCTTCACGAAGATCTAATTTAGCTCTTGCCTGAAATTAAATATCAATAGAATATTGATTTCCAATATGGCTGTGACTTACCTGTGTTAATCGTTTTAGTGATAATAATTGTCTTGTAGTTACAGGTGTTGAATCGCCTTTATGATATTGTTTGCGAAGATCCATGTAAAATTGCTTTATTAATGCTTTCGCGTCGCTATTTAATTCAGGATTAACGTATTTCTTAGCGTAGGCAATATATTTTCTAAATATAACGTGAGGTAGTCTTTCTAAAGTTTCGCCTAGTTGTAAGCGCAATCTGTCAATTAGTTTATTTCCTACATGTACAGTTGAAGTTGATGAAGATGCGACTGAACTTCTATTGTCGGGTATATCGAGAATATGTTCTGATAACAAAATATCCATTTCCTGTAATGATAACATTGATTAAGCGGAATCAATTGTGATTTTATAGATTAGCTAGTAGGTTCTAAGCATGATTTGTTGCTGGTTATAAACGCTATGTTTGTTATGAGCGTAGGCGCCCTTCTCGTGTGTAATTAATAGTTCTACACAAACATGCGGGACCTACTGTTTAACAAGGAATCCGAACCACACCTACAACATTGCGCTACGGTCGTTCCAAATAAACACTATTTTATTCAATGCCCACTGCAAATTACGTCAATGCTTGCAGTGCAGTGGGCGTGGCCAATAATATAAGTTGTGCACAGACACAACAAACTTTGCTTGTTCCTTAACATAATTAAAAATTGTATTTAAGCAGCAATGATCGTCGCTACAAGTATCCATGCATTTGTACTCTTAACGTACCAATACAAACACATTTTATTAAAACTGTACTTACCTTGTTTGGATTATCAACCAATATAAAAACCAAATCAAATCTCGATAACAAAGGAGAACTAATTTTAATATTTTCCGCAATTGTTTTAGCTTTATTATAATGTCCACCGGCCGGATTAGCAGCAGCTAAAATACTAGGCCTCGCTGGCAAATTACAACTAACACCAGCCTTCGCAATACTAATAGATTGTTGCTCCATTACTTCCAACAAACACTAAAAAAAATCAAAACAATAATAACAAATTAAAATAACAACTAAACTCACCGAATGTTGCGCAGACATTTTATCAAACTCGTCGATACAAAGAATCCCTTGATCGGCCAACACTAAAGCGCCGGCTTCCAAAGCAAAATCACCACTACCATCTCTGCTCATTGTTACAGTCAATCCTGCGGTTGTAGTAGTATTACCACAAACAAAAATACCACGAGGTGCTACGTTGCTACACGATTGCAACATTTGGCTTTTACCTAATCCAGGATCGCCTACCATTAGGATATGCGAATCGCTTCTAAATATGTCATTGTTTGTACCACCAAAAAGTGCAAGAATAAGACCGGCTTTGACGATATCGTGACCGAATATGTTTGGACATAGTGATTGGACGAATAGTTGGAATTTATTCGGTTCTTCATGGATTTTCTAGAATATAAAATTACAATTATAAACCTATAAATGTCAATAATTATTGTGTTGTAAACATAACCTAATCTACAAAATCTATTACAGTAATCCCAGATCATCAAAGTTCATGGAATGTGTAAAATGTAAGCGCAATTTAAAGATGCTAAAGCGGGCAAAGGCATGAGTGCAACAAAGCAAACATAACGTTTGTGTATATTAAGTTGCCTATTTTACCGGCCAATCTGTTCTGGTGTTACTATACCTACCTGAATAGCATAATAATCGGTGGTATTAAATGTAATTCCTTGATTGGAACGACTGCGCTCATTTATTATAGAAACACCATCAATATATAAAAGGTACATCGTTGCTTGTTTATCTTTGTGACTCAGTTCGGATGCATTATGTACCTAAAATGTGTCTAAATATTTACTCTATCTTGAAATGGAATAGACGGTAACATTAAATACCTTAACAATGCCGGTAAGTATGATATCATCACCTGGAACACAACATCCAACCAAATCATCCTCAACTTCGCATTCGATTGTTTTAGGTACGCGACCAGTTTCAGAACAATTCTCTCCAATTAACTCTTGTATTTTTAACGATTGTTTGATCACTATTTTTGTATGCGGAGATGATAATAAAGGGACGAATTTAGTTGATACTTTGCACCCTTTTGTCATACATTTTATAGGTTCTTTGTATGTTCCGTCGATTTGTTTGACTATCTGAGTGCCACCGCAGAAATTACATTCGAAACACATGTAATCGCAATAGAGATTTACAGTGCTGGCTTTGATTAGTGTGCCACGTATCGATACTAATTTTCCTAGAAATAATAATAAAGATTAATTATTAACGTATATATTGAAAGTGCGATTTGTGGTACAGTCAAGAACAATAGCTGAGTAGTAAGCGGAATCAGCGCCGTAGACTAAAACCCCGCAGTGCGGGAGGAGGGTAAAAGGGCAAAAAGAATTAAAGCTTCTGAGCTTCAAAAACTAAATAAAGAATTAATTAGATATACTAATCACTATCAATCTAAGCAGAAATCTTTTTTATATTTAAAATTTACTTCATTCTACATCTTTGATCGACAATTGCTAACTTCCACTCATATTTAAAATAAATTACTGACTTCAATTCGTTGCATATTTCATTCTATTTCCCCTATTAACGATTGCTAACTTCAATTCGTTACCAAATTCATTCAATTTCTCCTTCCAACAATTGCTAACTTCAATTAATAATTAAATTAAGTGACTAACTTCAATTCGTTGCATATTTCATTCCATTTCCCCTATTAACAATTGCTAACTTCAATTCGTTTCCAAACTCATTCAATTTCTCCTACCAACAATTGCTAACTTCAATTTATAACTAAATTAAGTGACTAACTTCAATTCGTTGCATATTTCATTCCATTTTTCTTATGAACGATTGCTAACTTCAATTCGTTGCCAAATTCATTCAATTTCTCCTACCAACAATTGATAACTTCAATTTATAAATAAATTAAGTGACTACCTTCAATTAGTTGCAAATTTCATTCCATTTCTTCTATCAATGATTGCTAACTACAATTCTCATTTAAAATAAAATACTGACTTCAATTTGTTGTCTGTTTTATGTTATCAACCTATTTGAAAAGCTACCAATAGTAGAAACTATTATACATTATTGACACAATAAATGACATTTCGACAGTTTCCAATATATTATCAACCTTTTCAGTCAGAGCTTCAAGCACATAATTTGTTTATTTTAAAAAAAATTATTTAATTTAACAAACTAGTAGAGATTATAATTTCAAAAGTAGTAGATGTACCACAATTAAGATACCTGGCAACGCTGTTGGAACTATTTTACTTTTAAGAACATTGCTAAATGACAATTTAACACTAGTTAACAGTGCTCAATCATAATTTGACAGTCAGCAACAGTATTTGAAGACAATTAGTCAAATGACACCATAAAGGATAATTGAAAGTATGTTTTACAGTATACAACCAGTAGTTATTAGATTTAATCAGTTGGTAATGCTTAAATTTCCAACAATCTACACAATTTGACAGCTAAATTTAGTTGGCAACACTGTTGGGATCATTTTACAATTGACAAATGACATTTTGACACTAGTAACAGTGTTCCATCATAATTTAACACTCAGCAATAGTCTTTGTGGTCAATTTGATAAATTCCAACCAATACAATTGATCATATGAATAAATGATAATTTGACAGTTGAAATATGGTTGATAGTTTAAACAGTTGGTAATCCTTAGATTTTCAACAATTTGACAGCTAAATGTAGTTGGCAACATTGATCAGTTTATTATAAATCAATTTCATTTAACACTTTGCTCGGTTTACTAAATATATTAAAACTTACCGAATGAACTCACTCCTAACTGTTTGATTTGCAACACCGGTTCATGATTCTTCA
The DNA here is from genome assembly GCA_963932245.1 of Tachinus rufipes. Taxonomy (NCBI): domain Eukaryota; kingdom Metazoa; phylum Arthropoda; class Insecta; order Coleoptera; family Staphylinidae; genus Tachinus; species Tachinus rufipes. The sequence goes on from OZ010743.1 coordinate 124,399,102, forward strand.
ATCGACATCGTATCATAGTTAATAACATTTCTGGTTTGTTGATACGTTCCTTAGTACTGGTTTCATTTTGTTTTTCAATATCTTTTGATATAATTTGATGCAAAGCAAGCCCAATACACATTAAACAATGTTCGGGTTTTGTAATAATATCATCTTTAAATGTATCCCATTCTTTTAAGAAGCCATCATCTTTGTATAATAATTTTAAATCAACGATTGCATATTTTTGTTCTTTTATTGTAGAAAAATTAAATTGATTTATGTTACAATGAATGTAGGATTCGAAAGATTGAGTGTTTTTAATATTTAATTCAACATCTTCTAAAATAAAATGTTTACAATTAGATTAATAAATTATATAGCAAATACTTACTTTCATCGTCTTTAAAATACAGCATAAAACCAGCATATCCGTAACATGAACTCAATTCATATTGAGCAACCGATTCAAACTTTTTCTTTTCATGATTTGATTCTTTATGATAACGTTTCTTTGGGAAATGTTTCGGCATTATTACTATTACTAGAAACCATCAATTAAATTTTGAGGTTATAAATGTAAATATTGTTTATACAAATAAAATTGATTTTAATATATCAAAGTAATAGTATTATTACTAAATTAATTGATTAAAAATCAGTATTAATCAATAATTTATTAATTGTTATTAAAAATTCCTTAAGATTTAGGTACATAAATTTATAAAAATAATGCACTAAAATTTGCTTTATTAATTAATTGAATTGATTCATTAATGATTTTTAATTATATTAGGGTAGTAATATTAAAATTAATACAATATTAGATTTGTAATTAAAATGAATTATATTAATTAAAAATTATTGTTTTGTTAACTTTATTGGACATTAATTTTGTACGTCTGTAGAAATTCTTGCGTGAAGTGACTACAGCTACGCTTCAATCATTAAATTATTAAATTTCTTAAAAAACCCAAATTAGCCAAATCTTAATTTGAAAATTGTTTTCTAATTTATTACATAATTAATTTGATTCTATTTTATTTATTAATAACAATTAATTTTAACTTTAAAAATAAATAATTTCATTAATTGTCAATCTATTGAGTGTCAGTATTCACAGCTTCTGACAACATTCCTTTCATTTGCTCGGATTTGTAACAGAACTATGGGAATTATTTATTAATTCTATAAAATATTAAGTGAAAAAAAGAAATTATAAATAAATATTAAGTGCAATAAAATGATGCTGATGCAGTTTGTGTTTATAATTGAAAAAGTAAGTGTGATATGAGTGTGTAACAGCATGAAGGGAGGTTAGGAATTTGGGGCATTAGCCCAAACAAATATTCATTATCAAGTAAGTTTAACATGTCATATTAACTATCGATTGATTATTAATCGGAAAGTTGTTTGATAATAATTAATTTGATGTACGATATTTGACCAACATATGGAATTTGTTATTACATGAAAAATTAATACGATTGTTTGACAAATACGATTTAATGTACACAATAATGATGTAATTAACAACAATATTGAACACGATGATGTGACCTTTGTGAGGTTATGTTAGATTAGGTTACATTAAATCACGCTGCTAGGCTAAATTTGTTTGATAAAAGATTGATTAGCCTAAGTTGAGTAGGTTAGGTTAGATTGTGCTATAGTTAATTGACATATGTGAGGGTTAATATTATATTTCTACGTTTATGATTTATTGAGACAAGATTGTTTAAATTAGGTTATGTTAGGTTAGTCAAATTGACTTTTATCCACCCCTTTCCAAGATGGCGTTGTGGCCACTCCCATTTCAAGATAGTGAACATTTTAAATCAGTTTCATTTAACTTCAAATGTCTTCAATCTAATAATAAATTAACAAAAAAATTTTGTTAATTTATGTTGTCAGTTGTCAAGTTGGAATCTGTCAAATTGATCTTAAAGACTGTTGCTGACTGTCAGATTATGATAGAAGAATGTCAACTACTGTCAAATGTTCCAACAGTTTTACCAACTACATTTAGCTGTCAAATTGTTGGAAATCTATGAGTTACCAACTGTATAAACTAATAAATAACTACTGCAACACTGTCAAACATATTTTAACTCTCAAATTGTCATTTATGTTATTAAATAACAAATTGTAAGGTTCAAATCTGACAAACTGACTTCAAATATTGTTTCTGACTGTCATATTATGATTGAGCACTGTTACTAGTGTCATTTAGCAATGTTTTCACTAATTCTCAAATGCTGCTTAGATGATTGTTGGAAATTTAAGTATTACCAACTGTTTAACATATTTGAACTGTCAAATTATTGTTTATGTTGTCAGATGTCAACATGTATTGGTTGGAATCTGTCAAATTGACTTCAAAGACTGTTGTTGACTGACAAAGTATGATTGAGCATGGTGATCTAGTGACAAATTATTGTTTAGCAATTTTACCAACTGTTAAATGATTCTAACAATGTTACCAACTACATTTAGCTGCCAAATTGTTGGAAATCTAAGGATTACCAACTGTTTAAACTAATAAATAACTACTTCAATCCTGCTTGCAAACTGTCAAACATGTTTTAACTGTCAAATTATTATTTATGTTGTCAAATGTCAAATTGTAAGGTTGAAATCTGTGATATTGACCTCAAATACTGTTGCTGACTGTCAGATTATGATCGAGCATTGTAATCTAGTGTCATTTAGCAATGTTATCAATTGTCAAATGATCCAAACAGTATTGCCAACTATATTTAGTTGTTAAATTATTAGAAATCTAAGCACTACCAACTGTTTAAACTAATAAATATCTACTGCTTGCAAACTATAAAACATATATCAGCTGTCAAATTGTTATTTATGTTGACAGATCTGTCAAACTGACTTCAAATACTGTTGCTGATTGTCAAAATATGATTGAGCACTGTTGCTAGTCATGTTACTAAGAGTAAAATTATCTTAACAGTGTTACCAACTACATTTTGCTATCAAATTGTTGGAAATGTAACGATTACCAACTGTTTAAACTAATATATAACTACTTCAACACTGCTTGTAAACTGTCAATGTTTTAACTGTCAAATTATTATTTATGTTGTCAGATGTAAGTTTTATAGGTTGGAATCTGTCAAATTGATCTCAACTGCTGTTGGTGATGTTCAAATTATGATTCAGCTCAAATTCTAGTGTCAAATTGTCATTTAGTAATGTTAAATGATCTCAACAGTGTTGCCAACTATATTTAGCTGTCAAATTGTGTAGATTGTTTAGAAGTTGCATCATGTTTACAAAATGTGTGTGAAATATGTCAGTTTGGATCTTTAAATTTTAGAAAGGTAAAAACCAGGCTCAAAAAAGAATGAGAACGGTTTTTGACTGGACTCGGAAGCGTTTCCGGTTTGCGAACTGCGCGTACTGGGCTACGGAAGTGGCCCAAAAGGACGGCGGTATACGAATCGAATTTAAAATCGCGATCTAATTTTCGTTTCTTTTTCTGAAGCGCCGTAACTTATTTTACACTGCGGACGGTTGCGTGTTTCCTTGAAATTTCTTGATGTACGGAATTTTCAATTTAGCGACAGAACTGACAGTTTGGTAGTAGGATTTAAGACGTCGGTGGCTTGATTTATAATTTAAGGGCTGAATTGACAGTTTTGCAGTAGAATTTAAAACGTGGTTGCCAGATTTACACTTTTACAAGCCGGATTATCAGTTTGAGAGCAGAATTTAACATATTAGTGGCCGGATTTTTAGTTTTGAACGCTGGTTTTACTCAAAAAAACTGGATTTGCAGTTTTAAAGGCCGGATTTATAATTTGGAGGCCGAATTAACAGTTTGGTAGTAGAGTTCAACACGTGATGGCCGGAATTACACTTTTATAAGCCGGATTTATAATTTTAAAACCGGATTAACAGTTTTAAAGGCCGGATTTACAGTTTGGCAGTAGAATTTAACACGTTGGTAGCCGGATTAAAAGTTTATCAGCAGAATTTAACATATTGGTGGGCGGATTTTCAGTTTTAAGGGTTGGTTTTACGCATAGAAACTAGATTTGCAGTTTTTTAGGCCGAATTAACAGTTTGGCAGTAGAGTTTAACAACGTGGTGGACGGATTTATAATTTGGAGGATGAATTATCAGTTTGGCAGTAGAATTTAATACATTGGTGGCCGGATTGACACATTTGAAGGCTGGAATTACTTTTAAAAGTCGGATTAACAATTTGTCCGAACGACAAAATAAAAATCCGCTTTCGAGATGGGTCTCTGGTGGTGCGTTTTGAACGGTCGGTTTGGGAGGCGGCGTCTCGAGCGTCATCCCGATTTGTCTCAAAAACGGCAAAATTTGCACAAATCGATATAAAACAGAAACTAGTCAATCGATTTTGATCAAATTTCTTGAGAATTAGCTTAAGGTATAGCAAAACATAATAAAATAATAAAAGTCGCGATTTAGTTACAGTAAAATAGTTTTTCGAAGCTATTTAAGTGCAAAAACGGTAAAATTTTTGCATATAGGGTTATAAAACCGAAACTAGTCAATTGATGTTGATAAAATTTCTTGAGAATTAGCTTAAGGTATAGCAAAACAAAATAAAATAATGAAAGTCGCTATTTTGTTACAGCAAAATAGTGTTTTTGAAGCTATTTAAATGCAAATACGGTAAAATTTGTGCATATAGGGTTATAAAACCGAAAGTAGTCAATCGATTTTGATGAAATTTGTTGAGAATTAGCTAAAGGTATAGCAAAACAAAATAAAATAATCAAAATCGTGGTATTTTTACAGCAAAATAGTTTTTTGAAACTAATTAAGTGCAAAAACGGTAAAATTCTTGCATAAACTGTTATAAAACCGAAAGTAGTCAATCAATTCTGATCAAATTTCTTGAGAATTAGCTTAAGGTATAGCAAAACATAATAAAATAATAAAAGTCGCGATTTGGTTACAGTAAAATAGTTTTTCGAAGCTATTTAAGTGCAAAAACGGTAAAATTTGTGCTTAAATTGTTATAAAGCAGAAACCAGTCAATCGATTCCGATAAATTTTTTTGAGAATTAGCTTAAGGTATTGCAGAACAAAATAAAGTAATAAAAATCGTGGTATTTTTACAGCAAAATAGTTTTTTGAAACTAATTAAGTGCAAAAACGGTAAATTTTTTACATAAACTGTTATAAAATCGAAACTAATCAATCGATTCTGATCAAATTTCTTGAGAATTAGCTTAAGGTATAGCAAAGCATAATAACATAATAAAAGTTGCGATTTGGTTACAGTAAAATAGTTTTTCGAAGCTATTTAAGTGCAAAAACGGTAATATTTCTACATAAACTGTTATAAAACCGAAACTAGTCAATCGACTTTGATGAAATTTGTTTGGAATTAGCTTAAGGTGTGGTAATACAAAATAAAATTATAAAATTTGTGATATTGTTACAGCAAAATAGTTTTTGGAAGCTAATTAAGTGCAAAAACGGTAAAATTTGTGCATAAATTGATATAAAACAAAAACCAGTCAATCGATTTTTGTAATTTTTTTTTTGGAAATCAGCTTAAGGTATTGAGAAATAAAAAAAAATAATTTTTTTGAAATTTGGTTTTAACTTTTTCCAAAAAAAATCCCAAAATTGAACTTTTTACTAAAAAATCGCAAAGTGCAATGATTTTTGGTCGTATACGGATCCGCCGAAGTTTTCCGAGTTATGTCTCGATTGGAAGTCCGTTTTCTGCAATTTTATGGTGTTCCGAGCGGGCGCTTGAAGTACGAATGTCTCAAAAATTACTGTTTTTGTGGTTTTGAAGCTCAACTTTGGGCGAGGTCGTGTTTGACGGAGAAAGGGAGCGCAAAGGCTTATTTTTGAATTATTTTTTTTTAGTTCTCAAAATTACCCTTTAGTTTATGAACTAAGTGCCTCACCTAACTGCTCGGTTGTTATATATCCAGGAGTTGACATAACCTTATTCTCGTTTAACTAAGTAACATCTGTCATTCATAGTGGGACGAAATTTTTATTATTTGTATAACCAATACTTGGGCGGGTGGGCGGGGTACATTATTCTAATAATTCATCAAAATTAGTGCCCCGCCCACCCGCCCAAGTGTCACTGGAGTTAGTAGTAACAATTTTTACTTAACTAGGTGACAACTGACATTTACAGTGGGAAGAAAATCCAATCTTTGGATAATAATACAATACATGAAATGAGTCAAATTTAAAAGTTGGAAACTTCTTAAAGTAAATAAAAGTAGTTTGTCAGATTAATAGTCAAAAATGACATCTGTCAAAAATTTTAACAATTTTTTTAAGGTTAAGTAACAAAGTTTTAATTGTTTTTTTATTGTTTTCAGTATGTGATGGTTGAGCTCCAAATATGTCAGAGTTCCTTCCGCTCTGCGACCTACTATTCAACGTTGTGTCATTAGCGGCATACTTTTGCGATATAGTTTTCGACGTTTTAATGGTCTATGCCTTACACGATATAAAATCAACGGAATTCCTATTCATACAGTGCCTCATTGCTATCATATTAACAACGATAGTAACACAAATAGTTTCTGTCTATTGGTACTTAAGTAGACAAAAAAGTAGCGAAACTGGAGGATGGAAGAAATATGCTGTAATTGCATTGCACATATTGCAATTGGGAGTGGTTTGGCGATACGCACGATTGCTTGCTCCGGTACATTTAGAAAATGTAAAGAAAGAGGTGCGCGATTTATGCATACTACGATTGTTACACGCTTTCCTACAAGCAGCTCCGATGTTACTGCTACAATTATCGTTGGTAACTATGAATTTTGAAGAAGGACCTCCGACGGATTTGATTACAGTTTCTGCTGCGTTATCATTATTTTCCGTATGTTGGGCTTTGGCTTCGTTCAGTAAACATGTGCAAAAAGTTGAAAAATTAGTCCTAACTTGGTTGGGAGTCCTATCGCAACTATTATGGCGTGCTGGTACTGTAACCTCACGTACACTAGCATTGTCCGCGTATGCAGCTACGTATCATTCGTGGATTTTTTTAGTGTTACTTTTACATTGGGCTTGTATGTTTTTATGGTTGCTATCACCTCGAAGTGCTTTTTACGGTGAGAAAGGGAAACGATTAGGTATTTGCGTATTGATGGCCGGAATATACGTATTAGCCTATATTAATTTACAAGACAAACCTCATCGACGTACCATGGCCATATTTTATGGCGTAATGCTATTAGAAAACTGCTTATTAATCACTGCCTGGCTCGCTGCAATTTGGACGGTAAAGCCGCAAAATTGGATTCTCGTACCTGTACTTACAATCTCTCTATTTATTGGGGGATTATTATTTATGTTGTTATACTATCGATATTTTCACGTTCGAAGAATAATCGATAAGCCATCACAACCACCTGGTGTTTTCAACTGTCGATTTGCGGGCCCAACAGCTGCAGCTTTATATCGGAAAAAGAAAAAACCAACCAGTTTCGTCCCCCCACCAGGATTAACACCAATGGCCGTACCATTTTGGCGACGTCCTTTACCTTCCTCTAGTGAAAACGAAGGTAGCAGCGTAGGATCTCGTGTTAACATCCATCAAAAATTACAAGAAAAAAAGCAAAAACAATTGGCCGAACTTAAAATAATCGAGGAAGAAATCAAGCAGGGTAAACTAGTCGGGCCTGAATGTACAGATCCCGATGATCGTCAACCAATACCACGCACCAAGCGACATTTAGAACCTCAATTACTAAGTTTAGCTTCGTTAAATAATTTAGCAAGTTATGGCGTTAATTTAAATAGACGACCACCACCAAGAGCACCAAGATCTCGTACTCCTGAACTCCTATTAGCACCCAGATATTTATATTGCGATTGTTCAATACCTGAACCGGAACCGGTTGAAATATCTGGACAACCCAATTCAGATATTGAAAGTCAAATCAGTCTTCCACGCTCGTATACTTTACCGAGAGAATTTAAATATTATAGGAGAGGTCGTACTAGGAGACCAATACATACGACTGTTGCCTCAACGAATAGTTCCGATGGTGATGTTGATTCTGTTGATGATGAATCTGATTATAATTCACCACCGGCTTTAGTTAGGCCACTTAGGAGACAATACCGACATGAAACTAAATTGTAATTTTATTCTTTGTAATATATTGTTTTATTTTCTGTTTTTTATTTTAAATAACTTATTATTTTAGTGGATTTATAAGCGAATGTTGTATGATGCAATATTTAATTACAGCATCTTATTTATTTATAATTTTATTGTAAGCATATATTTGCCATGGATATTAAACAAATTAGTATTTTTATATACTTACATATTTTTTGTACAAAATGTTTATGTATTTACGAAAAAAATATATTTTTATACTTTTGTAAATTTTGTTGATGTTTTTATGAAGAAACTTTTACTTTGGGTGATGATTTATATTCTGAAATTGCTGTTACAAGAATGAACATGTTAAGATGTATGCAATGCAGGTAAGGTTAGGTTATACACAGCCCCAAGTACTCTTCTATTTATAACTGTCTGATGTAGTATTTAAATCAGCCAATCAAATGAGCAAGTGCAACTTGCCCTGAAAGGTTTGGGTTAGAAGAGAAAGGGGAAGAAATACTTTGTTCAAGTTACCCTACTTCACAAAATGTAATAGGAACGTCAGAACTAAATGGGAAAATAGCTTTTGTATGGCACAAATAAAACATCATTGGTTTAATTTGATCTGCATTTAATGCATGGAATAAGTAAGTTAGAATAGAGTTGTGGCAGCCATGTTTTTTTGTACGAGGTGGCCCGATGGAATCCGAATAGTTACGAACAATTATTTTTATAAATTATTCATTTAACGTATGCAACCAAATTTGCACCATCCGTTGTATTAATTAATTAAATTAAATTGGTCATAATACTATTGATAATTATGTGTTAAGAAAACTTTAAATTAAAGTTAGTATTGTTAATATGAGAAATAGAATGAAGTACGTTACAAATTGAAGTTAGCAATTGATAGAGAAATGCAACAAATTGAAGTTGGCAACCTTTATTAGGAGAAGTAGAATGAAATAAGTTGCAATTTAAAGTTAGCAATTGATACAAGAAATTTAATGAAATATTCAACTACCACAAAACGTTCTTAAAATAAGTCATAAATAAAATATTACCATTATTTTAAATTTAAAATCAAATGTTTAGTTCGTGTATATTATCTCAAAATATTTAGATTTAAACCAGTTTAATCTATTAAGGAAATTTTTAATAAATAGACTACAATATTAGTTTTCAAAAAGTACATTCTCATATTTTATTTATGCTTTTACAATTATTACAAAATTTTAACGCTGCCAATGCCCTCCAAAGTCTGAAGTTGATCATACTGAAATGGTTCATTAAAGAAGAAATAGAAAAAGTTTGGTTGATGTTTAATTTCTATTTTCAGATATAGTTGTTATAAAATTTTATATTTTATACTTTGTCTAGAGATTAAAAATATTCGTCGCACATAATAAGTAGTTCAAATGCATTAATTTAGGTGAACTGTCATTTACTGTAGCTCTAATGAATATTAATAGTTCATATCGCTCATTTACATAAAGCAAAGTCAGCTACAAGTGGCACATGAAGATGTATTCAAAATTCCTCTAAAAATACCCAAAACGACATAAAATGTGGAAGTTATTTCACCATTCATCACAACTCCACAACACCTTAAGGTAATAAACAAATCAATTAATGCATGGAATTTATAGGTTATATTGCATAATAATTAAAACATTTTAGATTCACACTAAATGCCACATCGAAATCAATAAAACAATGTCAAAGTGTACGAAAGGTATTCACACAGAATGTGAAAAACATTGCTCCACCGAAAATCATTTACAACTTCTCGACACTTGGTAAAATAGGATTGACTTTAAGCGGAGCTGCAATTGCAAGAATATATTTTAATAATGCACATTGCGAAGCAGCACAGAAATCCAGATTAGCCGGATTTAAAAAGATTGGTGAAAAAGATGCCTCTTTTAATTGGAAATTGTTTTGGAAATATCTTCAACCACATCTTATGTATTTTATAGCTGCAATTATGGTAAGCCAAGTTATATTTATGATATTAATTAATTTTTAAGAATATCAATAACTACATTGCAGGCAGCCAATTTGAATAAATTATTTTAATTAAAGCTCACTTCATGCTAATGGCGGCCATTTTGAAATATTGAATTGAGTTAACAGTGGCGTAGTAAGGGGGATTTGTAGGGGTAATTTGTTACAATTGAAGCTAGCTTCAGACTTATAGTGGCCATTTTGAAATATTGAACAGTGGCGTAGTAAAAGATGTTTGTATGGATAATTTATTACTATAAAGCTAGTTTCAAGCATAAAGTGGCTATTTAATGACAATTTAATACAATTGAAGCTAACTTCAGATTTATGTCAGCCGTTATAAAATATTGAACAGTAGCGTACTAAAAGGGACTTTAAAGAATAATTTATTATTCTGAAGCTAGTTTTAGGCATTTTAAAAGATTGAATAGTTATCAGTGGCGTAGCAATTTAAATTGCTTCGTTCAAGAAATAAATTAACTATTTAATATCATTTTTAGGGTGCTTTATTAGTTGCCATATTAAACATACAAATACCGCAAGTAATGGGCGGTGTGATAAACGTTATTGCCAAATTTACGGAGCAAAAAGATAGTGAAATATTTTTGCGTGATATGAAAATGCCTACTATCAAATTAGTTACGATGTATCTTGCACAGGTAATTATAATAAGCTCAAACAATGATGAGGTTTGTAGATTTGTTTATATTTCAGTCATTTTTTACCTTCTTCTACATACACATGCTCTCTAATATTGGTGAAAAGATTGCCTACAATATGAAATGCGATCTTTTTGATTCAATTATCAGACAGGATATTGAATTTTTTGATAGACAAAGAACTGGTGAAATAATTAACAGGTAAATTTGAATTTTCTTCGGAACAATCAATTACCTGAATTTCTTTGCAGATTAACATCAGATATTCAAGAATTCAAAAGCAGTTTCAAGCAAACGGTTTCAGGAGGATTGAGAGCTGCAACACAAATAGTTGGTTGCTCAATATCGCTTATATTAATTTCCCCGCATATGACATTTGTTACATTGCTTTGCATACCGACTATCATTGCAGTTGGAACTCTATTCGGTTCAATGTTAAGGAAAACATCGCGGAAAGCGCAAGGACAGGTTAATATCCAATTAATTTCTCTTCAAAGAATTAATGGGTTTTTTTTAGATTGAGAAAACAACAGCGGTTGCCGATGAAGCTGTAAGTAATATACGAACGGTCCGCGCGTTTGCAATGGAGGAACCTGAAAAAGCTCTATTTGAATCGGAAGCTGAGATGGCGATGGTTTTGAATCAACAATTGGGTTTTGGTGTTGGGTTATTTCAAGCGGGAACTAATTTATTTTTGAATGGGTAAGTGATTGTTAGAATTATTAAACCTAAACTATGATTTTAACCTAACCTTACAAATTTCAGTATGGTTTTAGCAACCCTATACATGGGCGGTTACCTCTTATCAACCAATCAACTCTCAGCTGGTGAATTAATGGCTTATTTAATGGCCACACAAACGATCCAAAGATCTTTGGGCCAAATTTCTTTACTATTCGGTTCTGTAATCCGCGGAATAGCATCAGGTTCACGAGTATTTGAGGTAACAACTCCCCCAATTCAATCCATATATTTTATAAAACAATTTCCAGTACATTTCCATGAATCCGGCGATGAAATTGGTCGGAGGAAAAACAATTCCTTTCCATTCAATCAAAGGCGATATTGAATTCAAGGATGTCGATTTTGCATATCCAGTTCGACCAGAACACGTAAATTAAATAATTGAGTGAAAAATGCTTTAAATAATTATTTCTTCCTAGGTTGTTTTGAATAAGTTTTCTTTAAAAGTTCCTGCTGGTACAACTGTCGCGATTGTAGGTGCGTCTGGTAATGGGAAATCTACAGTTGTTGCTTTGTTGGAAAGGTAGGTACTTGTTATTGGGATTTTTTAATTCTTTCTTAGATTTTATGATGTTAAAGGTGGGAGTATTACAATAGATGGAACCGATATTAGGACATTGGATCCAACTTGGCTAAGACAAAAAGTGTTGGGTTTGATCAGTCAGGAACCGATTTTATTCGGAACTACTGTTATGGAGAATATACGTTATGGTAAACCAAATGCGTCAGATCAAGAGGTGGGTAGGGTATTGTATTTAATTAATTTAAATTGATTTTTGATTTGATTATTAGGTTGTTAATGCAGCAGTCATGGCAAATGCGCATGAATTCATAACAGATTTTCCTAAAGGATACGATACATTGGTTGGTGAAAGAGGTGCGGCACTTTCAGGTGGTCAGAAGCAAAGGATTGCTATTGCTAGAGCGTTGCTGAAGAAACCTACAGTGCTTATTTTGGATGAAGCTACAAGGTAATTTAAATATTTGATTTTTTTGTCATTTTGATTGATGCATTTTTTTTAGCGCATTGGATACGGAATCGGAAAAAATTGTTCAGCACGCTTTGGATCAAGCCAGACAGGGTAGAACGGTGATTGTTATTGCTCACAGATTGTCGACAATTAAAAATGCTGACATAATTGTTGTATTAAATAAGGGAAAAATTGTTGAAGTGAGTAAACACTTGCTTACTATAGTATCTATGTTCGGTGGATTTTATTACAATCTATTTTTATTGTTTTCAGATGGGAACACACGAGTCTTTGCAAAGGTTAAAGGGTTATTATTATTCTTTGACTTACGACCAACAACATATCACACCTGGAGGATAGGCATTTCTTGTATAATTTTAATTTATTTGTAATAAAGACTGTTGAGTTTTATCTATTACTATTATTGACATTAGTTGCATTAGAACTATTATAACACAACCACTTCTTACCTGGACTCCTATTCCATGTCTTTTTTAGAAAAGAAACACTTCCGAGATTCAACCGCTTCCTTGTGGTAAGAAATGAAGTTATAACTGATTTTCTTCAGTAAAATCTTTAAGCCGCCCCTGCGCTTCTTTTGAAACTTAAATAATCCTGAAGTCTACAATCAGGGATGGTGGAAAGCCCTTCTAGGTAGCGGATGGGGGAATCGCACACGCGGACCAATGCATTGCAGCCTTGCTTCGGTAATGAGACTACCACTACTCTCTGTGGATCTCTTGTGGTCTAAGCTAGACTACCGATGCTACCAAAAATAACAAGATACTCCAGTGCATGACCTTACAAACCGGGCTACTCCCAGGATTCTGGGGGGAGGGGGGTTATTTATATCTTAAAATAAGAAAATGGATAAATAATTTGAAATTAATTGCAGAGGACGAATGTGGAAGATCTCTAAAGCTTTGCGAAACAGACAGAACAGATTTTCCATTTCAGCCATCCATGGCGAGAATAGGGTTCAATATTCAATTGAAGCGTTTGCTTCAATGCTCTCCCTCCATGACTAATAACACGGATCTAGATTCCGTCGAAAGGGTTCACCAAGAGGTCAATGACTTCTTGAAGGACGCTGAAAAGTGTACAACCTTCTTGAATCAAAGTAATCATCATAAACTCAAAACTTGATCTGGTTCTTTAAAATCATTTTCGCATAAAGCAATAATGGCCCTCAGCAACTTTCTTCAAACTAGGCACTAAAGCTTGGAAAGAATAAATACATGGTAAAGACCGGAAGTTTTCCCAAAACTACAAGCTAATCAGTCTTCTATGAACCTTAAGTAAGGTCATGGACATAATCCAAGACTGCACGGATGCATTAATCTTTTTCATTGAACATTGAACGAAAAGTATTTCAATAATCTCGCTGTCCACCCCAATCCTGATCTGTCCACACAAAAAAATGTTCTTTTATAAGAGATCAATTAACTCCAAACCTAAAAAGTGGCTTACTCTTAACAGTACAGTCTGGAGCAGTTCAGGTGCAACTGGTAACTAGCTACTCACATTACATTAATACAACAATATTAAGGGAGCGATTTTTTAAGTGTCTTAAAACTTCTGTAGTCGAAGTTTCTCTGGAAATTTCGTTGCAAAAAACCGATTTTAAAAATCACTCAAAAAAACCGTTCCCTTAACCAAAAATACTTTAAAAGTACCTTGAAACAGTGCCGTAGCTACCTGTAAGCAAGCGGAAGCGCCCACAAGCCCCCCGACGTTTATTTCATAACCTAGAGAAAAAGGGGGATACAAAATGAAGTAAAAAAAATTGTACAACCCTGTTTGAGGGAGCCCTCCTCAGCTACAATGCAGATACAAACAAGCATCGATATAATTAATTTATTAAAATTCACCATCCTTACATATTACATTACTTAATCTATTTAAATAAACACAAACATCACAAACTAAAAACAATCATTGTTTACGCATATTCATCAATAAATCAAATCTTCGATTCGATCGAACTCCTTTAATAACATCCCTCCGTTTATCAACGGCATTTTCAATAGTACGAGATTTGGTTGACACTATCTTCTTTGCTTCTTCCTTCATTGCACCTTTGGTCATATTAAAACCAAACCGATTAAATCCTCCTTCTTTTTTCGCATCAGCACCATTCTTCTCTATTTTAGGTTTGTTGATTCTTACAGCTATTTTCGACTTCGCATTTGTGGATGTTGTTTTCATCGGTCTTGAAGTTATGCTTTTTCTCGTGTTTTGAACAAGAGTTGATGTTTTTCCATTTGGTATGCTTTTTTTGGTGTTGACTGAACTTGTTGATGGTGAAGTACCGTTAGTGATTGGGGTACTTGTTCCTATATTGCGTCTGTGACGTTGGGGAACTGATTTTGAATCTGAAATTAGAGAAATGAATTGATTTAAGCATGGTCTGTCTATTTATCTAACTAATTCCGTACAGCTACGCAGATTTAAGGCCGTCGCAACAAAGTTTTTACTCAAAATGTTGCAATTTTTTTACTGTAGCCGTCAAAAACTCGAAGCCGGGTTCAGAAACTTTCAGAAAACCTTTTTAGTAAACAAAATTTACCAAAAATCACTCTTAGAACCCTTTTATTAAAAAATGCCCAAAAAGTGGTTTATTATACAAAATTTACCAAAAATCGATCTTAAAACATTTTGAATCTCAAAAATATTTCTTTGTTTCTTGATTCAATTGACAAATTTTAATAATTATTACAAAATGAGTAAGTATTGGGACCATTGAGCCTGAGAACAAATTTCCAAAATGGCGGCCACACAGAAATATTTTAAAATTTTAAAGCAATCAAAATAAAATTATATTTACCTAATTTGACTTGATCAACATTCGATTTTCTAACCAATTTCAAGGTTTCCAAAAATTCAAAACCTTCTAATGATGCATCAAGTGAAGGTAATGAATCATTAAAAATACTACTCGAAGCTTTATTATGTCTGGGAGTACATTGATGCAGCATGGAACCTTTACGCGTCGGTGTATGCTCAGGTAGCATAATCATGACACTCTTCTTTGGTGTTTTACCTAAATGAACTGATTTCGATAAAATACTTCTAAAAGGTCGAGGGGAATTCAGTGTAATTTTCTTAACCGGTGTTTCTTCTTTCACGAATGTTCCTTGACGAAGTATTTTGGGGGAATAGGTAAATGTTCCTTCTCGTGTCAATGGTTTTGTATTAGTATCAGGTGATAAGTCTATAGTTGTGTTTAATGATGGAGGCATACTTGTATCCAATATTTGTACTTGTTTCGATTTTTTGGTCGGTGAATTTGTTGATTCAGTTTTCCTCTTTAAAGGTGAAGTCTTTAATTTTGTAGGTGAAGAATTCTTCAATTGTACTAAAGGTGTCTTTTTTGAGCTTGACATTTTTGGAGATAAATTAGTTGGTGATTTACCAATAGGTAATTTAATCTTCAGTAATTTCTCCTTTGGTGAACGCGTTTTTAAAGTTACTCCAATGAAAGATTTTCTATGTTCAGTCTTTTTTGAACTATTCGGTGATTTGCTAGTTGGAGACATGGCATCAAAGAATTTTTCAAATGATTGGTTCTTTAAAGGTGAAGAAACCAAAGATTTCTTTGGTGAGCTAGTCTTCACTAAAGATTTTTTAGGTGAAACAGTTTTCTTAGGTGATTCCAATTTCTTTGGTGAAGATTTTTTAGCCTTCATTGGTGAAGAAACCAAAGATTTTTTAGGTGAAGAAACCAAAGATTTATTCAATAAAACTGTCTTCTTAGGCGATAAAACCAAAAATGTATTCTTAGGTGAAGAAACTACAGATTTATTAGGTGATTTAATCTTTGCTGAAGCAACCAAAATTTTCTTATGCGTTTTAACAGAAATTTCTTTCTTCTCTGGGTTATTTACTTTATGAGACCTGGGAGACAAAGATTTATTAAGGGAGTCAATCTCCAAAGCTAATTTTCGAGGCCTTCCTGGTGATCTAAGTTCATTTAAAGATTTATTTGGTGAAGATTTTAAAGGTGATTTGTTGTTCTTCATTGGTGAAGCAACCAAAGATGTCCTCTTAGGTGAAGAAACTATAAAACTAATCTTTTTTGTTGAAATAACTTCTTTCCTCTCTGGACTAATCACTTTAGAAGACCTACTTGGTGTCTTGGGAGAAGATGTTTCTAAAGATTTGTTTCGAGGCCTTCCTGGTGATCTAACTTCATTTAAAGATTTTTTTGGTGAAAATTTTAAAGGCGATTTGTTCTTCTTCATTGGCGAAGATTTAATCTTCTTTGCTGAAGAAACCAATATTTTCTTATGCGTTTTAACAGAAATTTCTTTCTTCTCTGGACTAATCACATTTTGAGACCTATGAGAAGATTTGTTAAGCAAATCTATCACCGAAGATAATTTTCGAGGCCTTCCTGGTGATCTAACTTCATTTAAAGATTTATTTAGTGAAGAAACTGAAGGTTTTAAAGGGGATTTGTTGTTCTTCATTGGTGAAGTTGAAGTAACTACAGATTTATTAAGTGATTTATTCTTTTTTGCTTTAGGAGGCCTACCTGGTGTCCTGGGAGACTTTTTATCTAAAGATTTGTTAAGTGATACCATCTCCAAAGATAATTTTCGAGGCCTTCCTGGTGATCTAACTTCCATTGGTGAAGAAACTATAGATTTCATTTTCTTTGCTGAAGAAACCAAACTTTTTTTATGTTTTTTAACTTCTTTCTTAGGACTAATCACTTTAAGAGGTGACAAAGATTGCACTAATTTTTGAAGCTTTGCAGGCGACTCTTCATTCAATTTCAATGTAGCTCTCAAAGATTTCTTCGAAGGTCTTCCACGCTTTTTCAATGGTGTATTTACATCCAATGATTTTAAAGGTGATATTGTTTTCCGAGATGTAGTAAGCAAAGATTTTCGATGCGTCTTAAAAGTCATTTCATTTTTTTGAGGACTTAAACCTTTCGAATTCCTCCCTACCTCAATTTCCGGGGTCCTCCTAGATTTTAATTTTAAAACAGAAACTTTCATCGATGAAACAAATACTTTTTTATGCGTTTTCACTGTAACATCGCTTTTTTTAGGTCTACCAACCGGTCGAGTCGGTGTGTTAGGCGTTACAATTTTTTTAATCGATGGTTTCCTTTTCTTAGGAGTCAAATCATATGTATTACGCTTTTTATTTTTAGATCCTTTAGGTCTACCTAAAGGTGATTTTAAATTCGGAGATATTAAATCAGATTTCCTTACCTTTAAAGGAGATTTTTTCTCCCGTGACTCTAAATCTGATTTACGCTTTTTCTTCTTTTTTTTTAAATCAATTTCAGGTGTAAAAAGCGATCGTCTCAAATCTTTAAGCGATTTTTTTGTTATAAAAGCTTTTCGTTTTGATGTACTTTTCTCTTCGCTAGATAAAATTATTTTTTTATCCGGTGTTGTTATAACGTTAGGCTTTTTCGATGGTCTGCCTCTTTTACGGGGTTTATCTGAATCAGACTTATCACCATTTTCATCCTGTGATGAGAAGCTAACCTCTAATTTTTTTAATTTCTTCTTTTTTGTTTTGATTTTAACTGAATCCGTTTCTTCCACTTTTTTCTTCCTAATTGAGTGCCGAAGATCTTGTAATTGCTGTTTATTTATATCAGCCATATCTTCAGCATCCCATGCATCTTTATGTTTAGATTTTCTTACACTCATTTCGTATTTTGTATCCGATATTACGCAACTAGTTTACACTACTACTATAACCGTTCCAAAACATTAACGTCCGTTGGTCGGTTAAAAAACCTCATATGGTTAATCGGTTTTTAAAACATTTACGTTTACAGAATGCACCGAATTAAACACACTTGGCGTCTTTTGATTAATGTAGAATACTGTAATGTTAAAATGTGGCGCCACCTCGGTATTAAGTACCACACTACAACATGACATTACTATTAACATAATAAAGAAATCTTTTTAATAAATTAATAAATAGTTTAAACTATTGTTTTATAGTATTTTATTGTTATTATTTGAAGCAAATGTTTACTTTGTATTTTGCTGAACATTTTTCATTTAATTTGATTAGAATTGAATTAACAAATATTTTTTCCGAATGCATGGAATAAGTAAGTTAGAATAGATTTGTAGCAGCCATGTTTTTTTGTACGAGGTTGCCCGAAGGAATCCGAATAGTTACGAACAATTATTTTAATTATATTTTATAAATTATTCATTTAACGTACGCAATTAATGCTAATTTTATTCAAGTTACGTCTTATTTAAAATATAGAAAAATATTATTAGCAAACATTACATACTAAAATCCTATCACATCTACGAGAATATCGATAAACCTTTTTCTCTAGAAAATGTTAACACGTACAGCATCGTTTTTAAATTAACATTGGTTTTTATGAGACAAAACGCCAACCAATTCAATATTCAAACGATAAAATTTCAGTTATTCTATGCCTTAAAGTCTTGCAGTTATATTTAACTAGTAAAAAAATAATAAAGCCTTATATAGAAACTCCAAGTTTTAAAAATTAATTGCAACTTATTGCATCATTTTTTTTTTAAGTTTGATTGCATAGATTGGACTTTTTTCTATAATCTGTGAACATTTTATTCAATTATTTCGTTTTCTTGATGAGTTTGATTCTGTGAACGCTTATAATAGCGCATGCTATCTAAAGACACAATAATTTATTTATTAAAAAGTTGATCCATTCATGTAATATCATTATAAAATTCTTGCATTACTTTTGTTATACTGTTGCTATGCCACTGGTTAGAGGAATTGTTTGTAGATTATTTATTATTTAGTATAGCACAACAAAGTCAAATTTTATTATACCAGATTTCATCATTTAAAAGCAGGATTTTATCATTTAAAAGCTAAAACTTATTATTTGCAAACTGAATTTTAGATTTTAGCACAAAAATAAACGAATTTTAATATTTAGATGCCAGATTACTGCATAAAAGCCACTTTGAAGCCAAAGATTATCATAAAGACAAAATTTCATTACTTCTAGGCAAAATTTTGATATAAAAAAAATATTAAAACCGGATTTTATCAGTCAAGTTTGTGATTTAAACTAATTTTAGAATTAAAAAGCAAATTTCAACATTTAAAGACCGGATTTCAGTGATTAAAAAACAAAATTCATTATTTAAGAGCTAACATTATTAACCAGCTTTTAACACAAAATTTTAATATTTGAAAGCTAACTTTTAGCATAAAAATTATATTTAAACATTTTACAAACCGGATTTCATCATTTGAAAGCAAAATTCCATCAATTAAATTAAATGTAGCACAAGATAGCCGTATTTAAGGACTTGAAAGCCGGATTATGGCATAAAAACAAAAAAAAATACACTTTACAGTCGGGTTTTATCATTTAAAGATTGAGTTTTATTATTTAAGCCAAATTTTGACATAAGTAACAGTATAAAGCCTAGATTTTATCATTAAAAAATTGAATTAGGTCTAATTTAAACCAATTTTTGCATAAAAACCATACTTTAGCAATTGTTAGCCGGATTTTGTTACAAAAAAGCCAAATTTCATTATTTAAAGATCAAAATTTATTATTTGAAAGCCGAATTTAATCATTTTAAAGAATAAATTTATTATTAAAAAGATTTTAGCACTAAAAATCTGGATTATATTACATTTTAGCAAAGAATTGCATTTTAATTTATATCATTTGCGGGCCGGATTACGGGACAAAAACGGACGGATTTTATCACTAGAAGACTAAAATTCGTTATTTAAAGACCGGATTTAGAATAAAATTTTGTAATATAAAATAATTTAAGCAAAAAAGGCCATATTGTAGCAATTAGTAGCCAAATTTTATCATAAAAATGCAAAATTACATTTTAAAGCCAAATTTCATAATTTTAAAAGCAAAATTCTAGATTTTAAAGCCGGATTTTATTATTTACAGATCAAAACTGATCATTTGCAAGCTGAATTTTATTATTAAATAGATTTTTGCACAAATCAAACAAATTTTAGTATTTAAAAGCCAGATTACAACATAAAAACCAAGTTTTTAATACTGTGAGGCCGGATTTTATTATTTGAAAGCAAATTTTCATCATTGAAACCAAATGTAGCACAAGAACGCACATTTTCATACTTATTAGCCACAAACGCTGTCAACTGTTGTGTTAAGTTAAACCGTGACTTGAAAATGCTTTACAAACTACTGTATTGTAGCAATTCGTAGCTGAATTTTATCATAAAAATGCAAATTTACATTCCAAAGCGGAATTTCATCATTTCAAAAGCAAAATTCATGATTTGAAAGCTGGATTTCATCATTCACAGATCAAAACTGTTCTTTTGCAAACTGAATTTCATCATTAAACAGATTTTTGCACAAAACAACCAAATTTTAGTATTTAAAAGCAAGATTACAACATAAAAACTAGATTTTTAATGCTGTGGAGCCAGATTTTATTATTTAGACTGAATTTAATTTTTAAAAACCGGATATTGACATAATTAACATTATATTATCTATTTTGAAGTACGGATTTCATTAATAGAAAGCCAAATTCATTATTAAAGATTAAAATTCATTATTTACAGATCAGATTTTGACATAAAATCGTATTTCGTGGCTCAAATTTTTTGATTTAAATCAATTTTAGTAAAAAAACCATTGTTGGCCAAATTTTATTATAAAAAAGCATCTTTTAACAATTAGTGGCCGGATTTCATCATTTTAAAATCAAAATTTATCAATTAAAAACCAAATTTCATTATTTAAAACGTTTAAAAACCATTTGGAAGTTAGATTTTGGCATAAACATAAAATTGTAACGTATTATTTGCCAGATTTTATTATTTGAAAGCAAATTTTTATCATTGAAACTAAATGTAGCACAAGAACGCTAACTTTCATATAGCCACAAACGCTGTCAACTTTTGTGCTAAGTTAAACAGAGACTTGAGGTTGCTTTACAAACTAGAGTATTGTAGCAATTCGTAGCTGGGTTTTATCATAAAAATGCAAATCTACATTAAAAATTAGACACAAGTCACATACAAAATTTGGCAAGCACAGCAACAGTTTTCTAGTCAAGTCTTTACATCACATACATAACATTGAAGCTAAGTTACTATAAAATCTATGTAAAAGATATAGTCTACATAGATTTTTTTTGATAAATTTGTATCTTATTTCACTTTACTTCTTCTATTAACAATTCTAACTTCAATTTGTTGCATATTTCATTATATTATTATCAATTGCTAACTTCAATTTGTAACTTATTTTATTGTAGTTTTTCTATTAACTTCAATGTGTTTCATATTTTATTATTTTTCTATCAATTGCTAACTTTAATTTTTAACTTAATTCATTCTATTTCTTTTATTACGTACTTTAATTTAAAGCTTTTATTGACTCAAAAATGACGTATGTCCTAACTTGAATGGTGCAAATTTAGTTGCATACGTTAAATAAATAAATTATAAAAAAAAAATTAATTGGTAGCAACTATTTAAGTCTCATTGAGCCAATTCAATTCTATAGATAAAATTAAAGCAAATTGTGTTTTATTAACTGTTAATTTAAATTTGTAACTTATTTCAATCTACTTCTCCTTTTAACGGTTGCTAACTTCAATTTGTTGCATACTTATCTACTTCTCCTATTAATTGCTAACTTCAATTCGTAACTTACTTCATTCTAATAACAATTGCTAACTTCAATTTATTGCATACTTTATTATATTTCTCCTATCAATTGCTAACTTTAATTTGTACTTATTTCATTATATTTCTCCTATTAACAATTGCTTGATTAACTTTGATTTAAAGTCTTCAATAACACGTAAATGGCTTGATTAATTTATCAATAAAATTTTCTTTTGTGTAACAAATACAATAGAGCGTATGTCGTAACTTGGAGGGTGCTAATTTGGTTGCATACGTTAAATGAATAATTTATTAAATTTAAAATAATTGTTCTTAACCATTCTGATCCCATCGTACAAAAAACATGGCAGCCTTAAATCTATTCTAACTTACTTATTTCATGCATTCAAACAGATATTTTTTAATTCAATTCTATAGATTTAATAAAACTAAAACAAATTGTGCATTATTTACTGCATAAAATGCCATAATAACGTTTTAATATCATATTATTATTTAAAAGTAGCATCAACAAATTAATTGCTTGTCCAATCTTTACTCTTATGCATTTAAAAAAAATTTTTGCATGTTTTTTTGTTAATGTCCTTAGTTTAAATCAAAAATAGTAATAAATTGTAATAATATAACATATTACTTTATAAATTTAATTCTTAAAATTGTAGAAATAAACAATAACATCTATAAAATTTACATTTAGTATTTAAAACAATATTTTTCACATAAGAATCTATTTTTTCAAATTTCTTAAATACTTATAAGTATTTTTCGATAAAACGTAACTCAACCCTGCAGCTATAGTCGTTGCCCCAGTCACATAACACAACCCTTCCAACAAAGGATGCCCCACATAATGAAAAACAGGAGCAGCAAGTGTGGAACCAACCAGCAACAATTGGACGGCCGTATTCACTTTACTTATAAACGTTGGTGCTAATTGGGCAGTTGCATGTGTCGCATCAAAATACCGACTGAAAGTGCGCTGAAACAGAAAATTTAATTTAATTTTTATGCAACCAAATATACATTTTTAATAAAAGTATGTTTGGTTGCCTATCTTAATTATTCATTGACAATTTAATACTTACAGGAGGTGGAAGAGATCTATATCTTATAACAAACCCAGCACCAACCAAAATAACATCTCTAGCTACAATGATACCAGTTAATGCAATCGGAATCAGATTTGCATACGTTAACGTTAGAAATAATGTAGCTATTAATACTTTATCCGCCATTGGATCAAGAAAGCTTCCCATTTTCGAAGACTGACTTTCCCATGTTCGTGCAATCCATCCATCCAACTAAAATTAATTAACTTTAATATAATAATTGATTTAATTACAATTAAACTCACCAAATCAGTAAAAGCAGCAATTCCAAGTACACCTAAAGCATAATCGAAATTACCTTGAACAATTAACATTCCTAAATAAGGTGATAGGACGATTCTTGAAATGCAGAGAAAATTCGGAATTGTGTAAATATTTTCACGCTAAAATTTAAATATTTAAAATTAATTCGATATAATAATAAATTGTACCTCGATTATTTGCTCAACTTTTCCTCTAACTTTTTTCTTCGTTTCTTTAATATCAGCCAATACAAATCGACCACGTTCTTTAATCCTTTGTTCGGTATCTCGTAACCTTTCTTTATTTTGTTCTATGTATAATTGAAATTCCTTTTTGACTGCTTCCTTATGTTCAGAAAGCAATCCATCTTTTTTACCTGATGTTGTACATAAGTATGCGACTGATGGAATATATTTGATTCGATAATTTAATCGGAAGATTCCAGTTCCTAGACATTGGGTAGTTTTTTGGCACTTATTGAGTATATGTTGGAGTATTCTCACGGAATTCATTATATCAGTGTACTGGAATTAAGCATATTTTTGCCGAATTTGAGGTTATATAATCTTATGTCGTTTTAGGGTTGAATTTTCACTCACCTTTAAACATAAACATAATTAAAATTACTTTAGCTATATTTGTAATTTGTTGCGCAATTATTAATGTGCGTATTGGATGATGTTTTCAATAAGTTTAATTTTATATATTCAGCATGAGCCATTTATTGGCAAAATTGAACTGAATTGGCGCCAAATTCAAAGTTTATTTTTGTACAATTAAAATAATTAATTATCAAAGTGATATTGCAGAACGAACGCAACTTGTAGTTCGTTTTGCAATATTATTTTAACAAATTTTATTTAAATGTATGTTCATAACATTATTTGATTATTTATAAAAAATACAATATTAGATTAGTAAATAAAGGTAAATTGTTTATTCAAATTTGTTAGTTGCTATCACATATCTGAGCTGATTCTTGGCCGCTATGATCGTTGGATTGAGTTTGAATAAATTATTAAAATTTATTTTTTTCTTTAAATGCATGGAATAAGTATGTTAGAATAGAAATAGGTCCGCCATGTTTTTTTGCGCCCGATGCGATCCGAATTATTCCGAACGATCAATATGAATTTATTTACTAATTAATTTAACTAATTGCTCATGTTTAATATAAATTAGTATTTAAATTTTCAGAAGGTATGTTATTACTATGAAAATGAGTTTTCATATTAATCACTTATGACATTTAACTTAATTTGTCAGTAATTTGTTATTTAAATAATATTTTAATATTAAAACGTTATTTTAGAATTTTATTCAGTAAATAAAACATATATTGCTTTAATTGAATTGAATAAATAAAATATTTTTAAATGCATGGAAAAAGAAAGACTTTTTTCGATCGCCGAAAGAAAACTCTTTGACCTATGAACTTCCAGTTTGCAGCAGATACTAAAATCTACTTCTTTTATGCAAACGTATGGCTTTTTGTGCAAAATACTTTTAAAATAATGTTTAAATAACAAAATCCGGCTCTTAAATGGTAACAAATATCAAAACTTGGCTTCCAAATGCTAAAATCCGGCTTTTTTGAGCTAAAATTGTTTTAAATAATTAGTTTTTGTTTTTAAATAATAAAATATGGCCTAAAAACAATCAAATCCGGTTCTCAAATGCAGCTTTTTTCAAATATTCTTTTTTTTAATGTTATATAAATAATAAAACGCGACATTTAATAATATTGAATAAATTTGTATTGTATTGAATAAAATAACATTGAAAACTGACATTTTTTATAAATGGTGCATTAGATTTAAGTGTTTTATTTTCTGTGGTAGTTTCTTAAATAATGCTGAAATTAAAAAGTATTTTTACATAATGTTTATATATAAATAATATCTAAACCACATTTAGATTTTTTTATTAATATCCAATTCACATAACAATAAAGCAATAAAAATGAATTTATTATATCATCAGTAAAGTCACAATAAAATTAGTTACTACATCAATTCTGAAAATACATGAGCATATTTAACGAAGCATAAAAGCGGGGTTGATTTAATAATACTTACGCTTATAATAATATAAATTGCCAATACAGGGAAAGCAAATGTGGGAGAAAAATATTGTTTCCGGTCGTCTATATTTATTCAAACGGATGTCTGTCTAGGTTACAACTGTTCTATATTTATTTCTAACTATTTGTAGTAAGCAACGTATAAACAAGAAACTTGTCAGATATTTCTTACGATGATGAAAAATTCATAGGTCAATGCATTTTATTCATTCGACAGGAAATATCAATAATATCAACAAAGATTACATTATTTTAATGAAACAAAATTTATTGCACATCAATTTACATAAATTATTTACTAAGTTTCCAGCCTTAAACTTAGTAATGTCTTTAAAACATAATAGGAACTACATGATTGTAATTTGGAAGTGAATTAATTTATATGGACGAAGATAGGACACTGTGTTCTGTAGAATCCTTTGGGAAACTGCAAAAAAATAAATTAGTTGCGGCGTATTTATTTGCATCACAAGATATCGAGCTTGATATCTTGGGGATTAATTAAATGCAATAAAGGTTTTCAATTTGTGGTTATATCGGAGTTTGATTGGTGTTTTAATTAAACTGCATAAATAATTTGTCATACCTTGGGATGCAATGGTAAAGATTTGAGATACCCGTGTAGGTGCAGGATAAATCTTCATCGGTTCCGCACATCGGTGTTACTGGATACACAAGCGTCGGACCTTTCATATCTCCAGATCGCTTACCATATCTAAACATATTAATATAATAATTTAATTATTTTTTAAATTGTTTGAATGCATGGAATAAGTAAGTTAGAATAGAATACTGGCAGCCATGTTTTTTTATACGAGTTGACCCGATGGGATCCGAATGATTACAAACAATTAATTTAATTTTATAACGTATGCAACCAAATTAGCACTATTGTATTTGTAATACAAAAGATAATTAATTTATTAATTAATTAAAATAAATGGGATTATGGCCCATTTATTAATACTATACTAATAAATTTTAAATTGAAGTTGACAATTGTTAATAGATTAATTGGAATGAAATAAGTTACGAATTAAAGTTAACACAATTGATAAGAAAAATATAATAAAAATGTAACAAATTGAAGCCAGCAATCGTTAATAGGAGAAGTAGAATGAAATAAGTTACGAATTGAAATTAGCAATTTTATTGATAGGAGAAATATATTATAAAAATTTTAAATTATAAGTTATAAATTTTAAATTTTAAGTTTTGGATTTTGAATTTTGAGTTTTAAGTTTTAAGTTTTAAGTTTTAAGTTTTAAGTTTTAAGTTTTAAGTTTTGAATTTTAAATTTTGAGTTTTAAGTTTTAGGTTTGGAATTCTGAATTTAAAATTTTTAATATTTAGCTTTTAATTTTGAACTCTTGTTTTTTGATTTTTAGTTTGAGATTTTAAATTTAAGGTTTTGATATATATATATATTTTTTTTGTTGTTAAATTTTATACTTTTAGATATTAAAGATGAACTGTTTTATCTTGTTATTTTAATATGTCTTTATAGTTAAATTGCTCAAGTGACTGCCACATTGTTACCTTAATTAAATGATTTATTATATGTATATATATATTTATTTTTTTGTAATGTAATATAGTATTTTTCTGTGACGTATGTAAACACTATACTTTGTGTGACATTAATAAATTTACTTTACTTTACTTTACTTTACTTAATAAAAAATAAAATAAAATAAGTTTCAAATTGAAGTTAGCAAAACTTACAACAAGTTGAAGTTAGCAATTGTTAATAAGAAAAGTAGAATGAAATAAGTTACAAATTGAAGTAAGCAATTTGTAATAAAAATATAATGAATCGTGCAACAAATTGAAGTTAGCAATAGTTAGTAGAAGAAGTAGAATAAAATAAATTATAAAACAAACAGAAAAAAATAAATTACAAATTAAAGTTAGCTATTGATAGAAAAAATATAATAAAATACGCAACAAACTAAAGTTATCAATCATTAACAAAAACTAAGATTAAAACTAGATTTTTTTGTAAATTTATCAAATAGTGAACAGTTGAGTAGCCCAAAATGTAGGTTAAGACAATATGCTTTTAGATGAAGTAGTATCTATTAATTAACTACGGTTTTTTTAGTAGTCAGCATAGATTTTTCAAGTAAAGTATTTGTAAGTGTAGAAAACTTGTTGCTTAAAAAAATTGTAAAACTTGGTTTTTCAAAGCGTTAAAATCAATTCCAATTATCAAAATTCTAATTTCATTTAATAAATTGTGGCGTTTAGTAAAAAAATATTAGGAAAAGGTGCAATGCGTACTTGTGAAATGTTTTTGAAATCCAGATAGAGACACAACGCATTCACTGTTCAAGAGCAACACACAAAGAGCAACTGACAACTTTAATATATAATAATACATTACTTATTTTACAAACAGATTTTAAGTGTGTTAGATCTACCACTATAAAAATGAGACTCATTTATATAAAAAAAAAAACGCTCCATTTATTGCAACGGCCTAGATAATCAAGTCTTGGTGCAATATATACAAAAATAAACATTAAATCACACTTTAAGACTTCACTTAAAAATTTCAAAATTAACAAAACAACATCCACACACCTGCCAACCCCCAAATTAACAAAAGTTCCAGCCCAAGACTACTTAAACAGAAGAAAAAGATTAAAAAAATAAAGAAGATACAAAAGATAAAAAAGAACCAAGGCAAGGTTCCCCTAATAGGCCATCAACTGTCTTATGTCAGACACATTCAGCGTCAGCAAAGCCATCAGCCACCAACGCTAAAAAAATTTTAACCCGACCGGTTCCTAAAACTAAGACGACCCAGCCAGGCCTGTTTTTTGACTCTTTTGATTCCAATAATTAAATATGTTTGTTTATTTGTAGGTTAGATCTAAATCAAGTTTTATCAACATCTAACTTTGATTAAAGAAGTTGTAACAATTTTTTTATTTAAGCCAAATTTTATTAACTAAAAAACCGGGCGCCATTTTGCTATTTTTTAAAAATATTTAAATTTAACAAAAGAATTGTTTTTGTACATTTATACACTAAACTTAAAATTAAAAAATTATGACATTTTTATAATTTTATCAAAATTAAAAAATCATGCCCAATTTTATTATTTTTCAAAATTTTCAAAATCCAATAAAAAAATTGTTTTGTAGACTTATAAACTAAACGTAAATAAAATTTCATCAATATTTAATTTGGATTAAAAAAATTATGCAATTTTTTGGTTAAAACAAAATTTTATCAAAATTGAAAAATCATGCGTCATATTATTATTTTTCAAAATTTTCAAAATCCAATAAAATAATTGTTTTTGTACATTTATAAACTAAACGCAAATAAAATTTCATCAAGATCCAATATAGATTAAAAAAATTATGAAATTTTTCTGGTTAAAACAAAATTTTATCAAAATTGAAAAATCATGCGTCATTTTATTATTTTTTTAAATTTTAAAAATCCAATAAAATAATTGTTTTTGTGCATTTATAAACTAAACGTAAATAAAATTTCATCAAGATCCAATTTGTATTAAAGAACTTATGACATTTTTCTGGTTAAAACTGGATTTTATCAAAACTAAAAAATCATGCGTAATTTTTTTGTTTTTCAAAATTTTCAAAATCCAATAAAATAATTGTTTTTGTACATTTATAAACTAAACGTAAATAAAATTTCATCAAGATCCAATTTGCATTAAAGAACTTATGACATTTTTCTGGTTAAAACTGGATTTTATCAAAATTGAAAAATTCTGCGTCATTTTGTTATTTTTCAAAATTTTCAAAATCCAATAAAATAATTAGTTTTGTACATTTATAAACTAATCGTAAATAAAATTTTATCAAGATCCAATTTGGATTAAAAAAATTATAATTTTTTTTGGTTAAAACTAGATTTTATAAAAACTAAAAAATCATGCGTCATTTTTTTGTTTTTCAAAAATTTCAAAATCAAATATAATAATTGTTTTTGTACGTTTCTAAACTAAACGTAAATAAAATTTCATCAAAATCCAATTTGGATTAAAAAAATTATGACATTTTTCTGGTTAGAACTGGATTTTACCAAAATTGAAAAATCATGCGTCATTTTTTTGTTTTTCAAAAATTTCAAAATCCAATAAAATAATTATTTTTGTACATTTATAAACTAAACGCAAATAAAATTTCATCAAGATCCAATTTAGATTAAAAAAATTATGAAATTTTTCTGGTTAAAACAAAATTTTATCAAAATTGAAAAATCATGCGTCATTTTATTATTTTTCAAAATTTTAAAAATCCAATAAAATAATTGTTTTTCTACATTTATAAACTAAGCGTAAATAAAATTTCATCAAGATCCAATTTAGATTAAAAAAGTTATGAAATTTTTTTGATTAAAACTAGATTTTATAAAAACTAAAAAATCATGCGTAATTTTTTTGTTTTTCAAAAATTTCAAAATCAAATATAATAATTGTTTTTGTACGTTTCTAAACTAAACGTAAATAAAATTTCATCAAACTCCAAAATGGATTAAAAAAATTATGACATTTTTCTGGTTAGAACTGGATTTTACCAAAATTGAAAAATCATGCGTCATTTTATTATTTTTCAAAATTTTCAAAATCCAATTAAAAAATTGTTTTGTAGACTTATAAACTAAACGTAAATAAAATTTCATCAATATTTAATTTGGATTAAAAAAATTATGCAATTTTTTGGTTAAAACTAGATTTGATCAAAATTGAAAAATCCTGCGTCATTTTGTTATTTTTCAAAAATTTCAAAATCTAATAAAATAATTAATTTTGTACATTTATAAACTAAACATAAATAAAATTTCATCAAGATCCAATTTGGATTAAAAAAATTATAAATTTTTTTTGGTTAAAACTGGATTTTATAAAAACTAAAAAATCATGCGAAATTTTTTTGTTTTTCAAAATTTTCAAAATCCAATAAAATAATTGTTTTTGTACATTTATAAACTAAACGTAAATAAAATTTCATCAAGATCCAATTTGCATTAAAGAACTTATGACATTTTTCTGGTTAAAACTAGATTTTATCAAAATTATGCGCAATTTTGTTATTTTTCAAAATTTTCAAAATTCAATAAAATAATTAGTTTCGTACATTTATATACTAAACGTAAATAAAATTTCATCAAGATTTAATTTGCATTAAAAAACTTATGACATTTTTCTGGTTAAAACTGGATTTTATCAAAACTAAAAAATCATGCGTAATTTTTTTATTTTTCAAAATTTTCAAAATTCAATAAAATAATTGTATTTGTACATTTATAAACTAAACGTAAATAAAATTTCAACAAGATCCAAGTTGCATTAAAAAACTTATTACATTTTTCTGATTAAAACTGGATTTTATCAAAACTAAAAAATCATGCGTAATTTTTTTGTTTTTCAAAATTTTCAAAATCCAATAAAATAATTGTTTTTGTACATTTATAAACTAAACGTAAATAAAATTTCATCAAGATCCAATTTGCATTAAAGAACTTATGACATTTTTCTGGTTAAAACTGGATTTTATCAAAATTGAAAAATTATGCGCAATTTTGTTATTTTTTAAAATTTTCAAAATCCAATAAAATAATTGTATTTGTACATTTATAAACTAAGCATAAATAAAATTTCATCAAGATCCAATTTAGATTAAAAAAGTTATGAAAGTTTTTTGGTTAAAACTAGATTTTATAAAAACTAAAAAACCATGCGTAATTTTTTTGTTTTTCAAAATTTTCAAAATCCAATAAAATAATTGTTTTTGTACATTTATAAGCTAAAAAGAAATAAAATTTCATTAAAATCCAATTTAGATTAAAAAAGTTGTGACGTTTTTCTGGTTAAAACTGGATTTTATCAAAATTGAAAAAATATGCGTCATTTTGTTATTTTTCAAAAATTTGAAAATCCAATAAAATAATTGTTTTTGTACATTTATATGTTATGTGTAACTAAAATTTCATCAAAATCTAATTTGGATTTAAAAAGTTGTGCTACTTTTTTGGTTTAAGCCAAATTTGATCAAAGTTAAGAAACCAAGCGCCATTTTGTTATTTATTTTTTTATTTTAAAGTTTATCATAAGAGTCATATTTATATATTTAAAGGTTAGAGGCAAATAACATTTTTTTAAAATCTGACTAAAATTAAAAAGGTTAATCAACTTTTTTGGGTTAAATCAAATTTGATCAAAACCAAAAAACCCAGCCCCATTTTGTTGTTTTTCAAATTTTTCAAATTTAACAATTAGTTCATGTTAACATATTTATAGGTTAGAAGTATATCAAATTTGACTAAAATCTGAGTTGAGTTAAGAAAATGATTCAATTTTTTTGGATTAAGTCAAATTTGATCAAAATTCAAAAATTGTGCACTATGTTGTTGTTTTAAAAAAAATTCTAAACCCATTAAAGGAATTTTTTTGTACATTTATAGGTTAGAAGCAATTAAAATTTCATCAAGATTCAATTTAAATTAAAAAAGTTATTTTAATTTTTTGATTCAAACCAAATTTTAACAAAATTAAAAAATTAAGCGCCATTTTGTTGTTCTTTTATTTTTTTTTAAATTTAACAAAAATGTCATTTTTATATATTTATTGGTTAAAAGTACCTAAAATTTTATTCAAATCCAACTTAAATTAAGCAAGTTATGCCACTTTTTTGGTTTAAGTAAAATCTTATTAAAACCAAAAAACCATGAATCATTTTATTATTTTTCAAAATTTTTAAAATTTAACAAAAGAATCATATTAACATATTTATAGGTTAAAAGTAACGAAAATTTTACTAAACTTTGACTTGAATTAAGAAAGTTATTACACTTTTATGAATTAAGTCAAATTTGATCAAATTTCAAAAATTGTGCGCCATTTTGTTGTTTACAAAAATTTCTAAATCCAACAAAAAAATTGTTTTTGTGTATTTTTAAGTAATACGTAAACAAAATGTTGTCAAAATCTAACTTAGATTAAGAAAGTTGTTGCACTTTTTTGATTTAAGCCGGATTTTATCAAAGTTAAGATACAACTTTAATTAAGCAAATAGTGTCACTTTTAACCCAAAAATCTGTTCCTAGCAATAAAAATGTTATAAAAAATAAGATTTTCAACAAAGTTTCTCTAAAAAATATTGTGTGAACAATAAGGAACAAACTTCCTTTGTAACAATTAAAAAAAAGTTGTACTTTAAAGCTGACATCCCGGCGCAGTCACCATTAGTAAAAGTATTAATAAACAAACCAAAAATTGATTTTTTTAAAACTAATTAATGTGTAATAATTTTAATACTTTACCTGGACGCTAAAAAAAATTTATCAGTCCTGGGCGCAACAACGACATGCTTTCCACTGGACTTGATTGTATTATCAGTCCTTCCATATCTCATCCCCATCATGAATGGCCTGTCTGTAAACAAAAATAACAATCGATCACACAAATATACTACACACAAATGCACTAGCAACATTTATTTATCATAATCTAATACCCCAAACACAATTAATTCAAGAAAATATAAACGTATAAAATATCAAAGAGAAATTTAATTATCCTCATTATTATAACTGAAATAATAATAATTTATATAAGCTTTATCCAATAGCATTTTTTTAAATAATGAATAGACATAAATTTGGTACAATCGATTGAGATCGGTAACAGTTTTATCTTTAAGCCGATCAGCACGTTCTTTTTTATTCGATAAAGATTACGGTAAAAAATGCGTTAGATTATGGCTATTAATCAGATCGGGTCAAAGAAATTTTAATTGAGCAAATACTTGCTTCGGTGTAATAGAGTAATATGATATAAATACGTTGACTGTTGTATATTTTTTGCAATCTACTTCCGTTTCAGTTTTCTTCAAAGAATATAAAAAGGAACATGCGGAATGATCAATGCGCAACGTGCAGATTGTATGGTATCACATCACAAACGGGTATCAATATAACTTGAATAAAATGCAAATATATATGTAGTAGATATCATGTAGTTTTCCTTTCATATATAAAAAAATATTAGTTTTAATATCTTTAGAAATAATTATGGATTGTAAAGTGAAACTATTGTTGACACATATTATAATAATATTGAACTACTGCGTAATATATTTAAACTATAAAAATATTGATTTATATTATGTTTTCTACTCTAATAAATTCAAACAGTCACAACTGTTGACCATTATGTTAATAATATGTTAATAAAATGTTAATTTTATTAATAATACAATTTTGTAGTCATAAAATTTACGTAAAAGATATAAAATGCTTAAGGTCTCTCATTAAACGTTTGGAAAATGTCATAAAATAAACTCTATAATCTAAATAAATATTATAAAATATTTGTGAACTGTCATAAATGTCATAAAATATTTCTGAACTGTTATAAACGTCTTAAAATGTTCCTAAACTGTCATAAGAAGTTTCTAAAATCTCATAAACGTCATAAAAATGTTTGTAAGATATCATAAATGTTATAAAATGTTTATAAACTGTTATAAACGTCTAAAAATGTTTGTAAACATTATAAAACATTTGTAAACTAACATTAATTGTTATTAAATTATCATAAATGTCATAAAATGTTTGTGAGATGTCACAAAAGTCATAAAATGTTTGTGAACTGGCATAAAAAGTTCCTGAATTACCATAAAACGTTTTTGTGAGCTGTCATAAAAGCTATATTACGTTTGTAAGATGTTATTAATTGATTTTCAGTTGTTATAAACATCATAAAATGTTTTTAAACTGTCATAAACGTCTAAAAATATTTGTGAACTGTCATAAACGTCATAAAATGTTTGAAATCTCTCATAAATGTTATAAAATGTTTCTAAACTGTCATAAAACTTTAAAAATGTTTGTAAATTGTTAAAAACGTTATAAAATGTTTGTGAACTATTATAAATGTCATAAAACATGTGTGAAACGTCATACAAATCATAAATGTTTGTGAACTGTCATAAAACGTTTCTAAATTGTTATAAAATGTTTTGTGAACTGTCATAAACGTCTCAAAAAGTTTCTAAACTGTCATAAACGTCAAAAAATATTTGTAAACTGTCATAAAACTTATAAAATATTTGTGAACTGTCATTAATTATTTTGATACTATCATAAATGTCATAAAACGTTTGTGAGATGTCATTAAAGTCATAAAATGTTTGTGAACTGTTATAAAACGTTCTTGAATGGTCATAAATATTTTCTGAGCTGTTATAAACGTTATAATGTGTTCGTAATATGTCAATAATTGATTCTCAGCTGTCATAAATGTCATAAAATGTTTTTAAACTGTCACAAACAAATAAAAGTGTTTGTTATCTGTTATAAACGTCATAAAATATTTGTAAATTGTCATAAAGGTTATAAAATGTTTCTGAACTGTCACAAACGTTTAAAAATGTTTGTAAACTGTCATAAACGTTATAAAATGTTTATTAACTATCATTAATTATTTTTAAACATCATAAATGTCATATAACGTTTGTGAACAGTCATAAATGTCATTAAATGTTTGTGAATTGTCATAAAACGTTCCTGAATTGTCAAAAAATGTTTTGTGAGCTGTTATAAACGTTATAATATGTTCGTAAAATGTTATTAACTAATTTTCAGCTGTCATAAATGTTATAAAATGTTTCTAAGCTGTCATAAACGTCTAAAAATGTTTGTAAATTGTTATAAACGTCATAAAATGTTTGTGAACTGTCATAAATGTTTGTAAACTGTCATAAACGTTATAAAATGTTTGTTAGTTGTCATTAATTGTTCTTGTAGTATCATAAACGTCATAATACGTTTGTAAGATTTCATAAAATATTTGTGAACTGTCATAAAACGTTTGTAAGATGTTATAAACACCATAAAATGTCCGTGATCTGACATAAGCATTATGAAATGTTTGTGAACTGTCATAAATACTATAAAATGTTTCTAAACTAGCATATATGTATTAAAATGTTTTTAAAAAGTCATAAAAATTTATAAACGTCATAAAATGTTTCTGAACTGTTATAAACTGTTTCCAAAATGTCATAAAACTGTCATCAAAGTTATAAAATGTTAGTAAACTATAATTAATTGTTCTAAACTATCAAAAACTTCATAAAACGTTTGTAAAATGTCATCAAAGTCATAAAACGTTTGTAAGCTGTTATAAACGTTATACAATGTTTGTGAGCTGTCATAAAAACCATAATATGTTTTTTAAACTTTCAAAAAACGTTTGTAAAACGTCATAAAGGTTATAAAATGTTTGTGAACTGTCATAAACATTATAAAATGTTTGTGAGTTCTCAAAAATGTCATAAAATGTTTGTGAACTGTCATAAGAAGTTTGTAAAATGTCATAAATGTCATAAAATGTTTCTGATGTATCACAAACGTTATAAAATGTTTGTGAGCTGTCATAAAAATTATAAAATGTTTTTAAACTCTCAAAAAACGTTTGTAAAATATCATACAGGTTATCAAATGTCCGTAAACTGTCATAAACAGTATAAAATGTTTGTAAGCTCTCATAAATGTTATAAAATATTTCAGAACTGTTATAAGAAGTTGTAAAATGTCATAAATGTCATAAAATGTTTGAGATGTATCATAAACGTTATAAAATGTTTGTGAGCTGTCATAAAAATTATAAAATGTTTATAAACTTTCAAAAAACGTTTGTAAAATGTCATAAAGGTTATAAAATGTCCGTAAATTGTCATAAATAATATAAAATGTTTGTAAGCTTTCATAAATGTCATAAAATGTTTGTGAACTGTCATAAAAAGTATGTAAAAGGTCATAAATGTCATAAAATGTTTGTGATGTATCACAAACGTTATAAAATGTTTGTGAGCTGTCATAAAAGTTATAAAATGTTTTCAAACTCTTAAAAACATTTGTAAAATGTCATAAAAGTTATAAAATGTCCGTAAATTATCATAAACAGTATAAAATGTTTGTAAGCTCTCATAAATGTCATAAAATGTTATTGAACTGTTATAAACGTCATAAAATATTTCTAAACTGTTATAAGAAGTTTGAAAAATATCATAAATGTCCTTAAACTGTTATAAACATGATAAAATGTTTGTGATCTCTCATAAATGCCATAAAATGTCTGTGAAATATTATAAACATTATAAAATGTTTGTGAACTGTCATAAATCTCATTAAATGTTTCTGTACTGTCATAAAAAATTTCTAAAAAGTCATAAACATCTTAAAATGTTTGTGAGCTGTTATAAACATTATAAATTGTTTGCAAGGTATTATTAATTGTTTCTGATTTGTTATAAACATAATAAAATACTTGTGAACTGTCATAAATGTTACAAAATGTTTTTAAACAGTTAGAAAACGTTTGAGAAATATCATAAACATTATCAAATGTTTGTGAGCTGTTATAGAGATTATAAGATGTTTGTAAAGTGTTTTTGAACTGTCATAAATATTTGTGAGCTGTCATAAACAAACTAAAAAGCTTCTGAACTGTCATAAACATATTAAAATGTACTTGAACTGTCACAAAAGTCATACAAAATTTGAGTTGTTCTAAAATGTTATTGAGTTTTCACAAAACATGTAAGAGATGTCATAAACGTCATCAAAAATTTGAGATAAAATGTTCCTCAACTGTGATAAAAAAATTGTTACTTCTTAACTTTGTAAGATATAGTTTTCATATTAACCGCGTCTGGTAATTTGTTAGAAAATATGCTTTAGAATTAATAAAATGTGTTCAAGAACTATCAAAATGTTCTACTAAAACTATCAAATTGATCTAAAACAATCAAAACGTTCTAAAACTGTTAAAATATTTTAAAATAGTCAAAAAATACGCATAAGCTCTTATAAAATACTGCAATTATATTTGTAAAATGTTATATTGCTGTGAAAAAAGGTTCTAAAACTGTTAAAATGTTAATCAATCATGCTTAAACTGGCATTAAACAACAATGCCCACCAAAACATTGGCCTGAAGTTGGCCATACTGACAGAAATAAGCATGGAACAAGTTTGTTGGAATAGAGTTGTATCCGCCATGTTCTTTTTTGCACGAGGTAACCCGATGTGATCCGAATAGTTGCAAACAAATAGTAGAAAATTATATCATTCATTTCATTCGAACAATTATTTATGTTAGAATATGTATCAAGTGCTAAAATTAAAAATGTTGTTATGCAGTAAACAAAACACAATTTGCTTTAATTTTATTAAATCTATACAACTAAATTAAAAACATATCTTTTTAAATGCATGGAATAAGTAAGTTAGAATAGAATTGTGGCTGCCATGTTTTTTTGTACGAGATAGCCCGATGGGCTCCGAATGGTTACGAACAATTATTTTATATTTTATTTAATTAACATATGCAACCAAATTAGCACCATTTAAGTTACGACATACGTTTCATGTATTTGTAATACAAAAATAAATTAATTAATTAATCAATTAAAATAAATTGGCTATAATACTATCGATAAACTAACCATGCCATTAAAAGCTTTTAATTAAAATTAGTAATTGTTAATAGAAAAAATAGAATAAAATAAATTTATTCTTACATTACTACTAAAACCTTCTATAGATGTAATAAGTTACATCATTTTAACAATACAAACGGAAAAATAAAACGTTTATCATATCTTGTAATTTAGTACAAAACACTGTTGCTTGCTTATTTAATCAATAACATGACTCGTATTCTATACTCAAATTAATTAAATTAAATTTTTAATTAAAGAATTAAGAATAAATAAACTGTGTACACTTTCAAATAATAAAAATCTTGCTTACTCAATAATGTAAATCAATAAATACACAATGAATTTACCTTATTACAATGTACAATATATGAAACATCTATCAAAACAAATTTAAAGTCTGCATTGTTCATTTCAACAATAATTCATACACTTTTCTACTTTAATAACATTTCCTGTTTGTATATTTCCATTACCTCATTGCTGCACACCGAACAAACGTAATAATAAAAGTGCA
Source organism: Tachinus rufipes (assembly GCA_963932245.1). Taxonomy (NCBI): domain Eukaryota; kingdom Metazoa; phylum Arthropoda; class Insecta; order Coleoptera; family Staphylinidae; genus Tachinus; species Tachinus rufipes. Next base: position 124,437,657 of record OZ010743.1, read on the forward strand.
CTTATAATTACGAAATACTTACCGTTCGCCCTTTTGTCGGTCTGGTAATAACCTTTCGTTGCTGTAACAGCAAATAATGCCGCTAGAAAATAAGCAACCAATATAATGATCTTCTGAGCATTCATCTGAAACAGAAAAAACAAAGTTAATGAATGAAATAATTATCCCTGTTGCATATTGGAAGCTTTTAATTAATACTGTGGAATTCACCATGTAACGAGTTACTACTACTACCGTTCAAATGAAATTCTTCAATTAAATACGAATTAATCTACCACTTTTGATTTAATTTAAAATAATTTAAATTTCAACAATATTTAAGTTCAAAGCAAAGATAATGGATGTGTGCTCATAGTGCAGATGGAATATCAATTCTTTTGTGATACATGTCGTTGTAATCAGTAATGTTGAATCAATATTTGCATTCGATTTCAAATCGTTGGAGACTTTTTCTCATTTATTTTATAGACAAAGAATTCAGGAATCAACTGACTTTGATTATATTACGATAGAAAGTTTATCAAAAGAATGAAATATGTTTATTATAATATTTTATTTGTTTGAAAATTATTTGATGATGATTTAGTAAATTTAAAAATGTCATAAAAAGTAAATGATTATTTAAGTATGTTAATTGGAGTGTTATCTATTTTTTATATTTCTATTTGCATTAACACAATCTGCTCAAAGACTAGGAAGTTAATTTGTAATCGGAATTTCTTACAAATTAAGCAGCGAAGCATGTTATCATTATACAGGTCAGTAGTGAGATCCACATTGTAGTTCAATCAATATGATAAAATCAGATTAAAGATTCATCATTTAAAATAAAAAAAAGTTATTGAAATAATACAAATGGTTTCTTTAATTGGATCAAATATTGTGATACTTTACAAAACAAATAATAACGAAAAAGTATTAACTTAAAAAAAGAATTTAAAATAACAAGTTTAATGCAAATATTATTCTTTCATGTGTGGGTGCTAAAATTGAATGTTTTCATAAGCCTAAAGTACTTAAATTGATTACAATTTTCATTCTATATCTTATTATTAATTGCTTTCTATCAAATGACGACATTACGGTTTATTTGATTTTGATATAATGAATGATTATTCAATGAATTAATACGTTGGATGGATTTAGGGTCAATTTATTGAGTAATTATTAATCGCCCCATCATGTTTAGGTTGGGAATACAATCAACAAAATGATGTATTTTCTAGCAGTCTTGATTAACTTTATTGGATTCACTAAGATGATATTTATGTTGAGCTTAAATTAAAATATTGAATTGCGAAAATGCGTATGCAATTGACATCAAATGTGGAATATTTTATATTTATTGTTGCATGTATATTTGTATGGATGGAATATAGCATTACACATTTTATGTAATGCCTGCAAGGTATATGTAATTAGAGAATGACTAATGTGATATTAATGGATTTATTTAAAAAAAAACATTTTTTTAAATAATTTTTAATTAATAATGAATTAAATGTCTGCCAATTAGTTTGAATTAGATTCATATATGAATAGAACAGACATTTTTTTTAAGCAATTAATAAAAAAATTGCCACCAGTTTGTAAACACAAATATTATTATGTTTTTGAAGCTTCCTTGAAATTGATTCATAACTTTGTAAATAATTGATTGAAATTAATGAAATTTTTACTAGATATGCTTCAAATATTCTTGATTAAGTTTCATAAAATGCTTCAACTAATTTGTTCTAATACTAAAATGGCCGCCAACTCATAAAACAAATAATATTAATAATTTTGCAGTTATCTTAAAAATTAAACTTACTTCTCTGCAGATTTCTTGTCATAAGTCTTAAAATAAGACTTTAATTCACTTTTATTATTTTAAGTAAGTTAGGAAGAATCAAATTAGCTTTAAAATAACATATTGAGTATCAATATTGCTGCAATATTAACTAAATTAAAACAAAATTTCAGTTTTTATTTAAATTACTTTTCTGCAGATTTCTTGTTATAAGTCCTAAAATAAAGCCTTAAACAACTTTTACTATTTTTAGTAAATTAAGAAAAATCAATTTAGCTTTAAAATGACATATTGTAAATCAATATTGCTGCAATATTAAACAAGTTAAAACAAAATTTTAGTTCTCATTTAAATTACTTCTGTGCAGATTTCTTGTCATAAGTTCTAAAATAAGGCCTTAAGCAACTTTTACTATTCTTAATAAATTAAGAAAAATCAAATTAACTTTAAAATGACATACTGGGAATCAATATTGTTGCAATATTAACCAAACTAAAACAAAATTTCAGTTTTTATTTAAATTACTTTTCTGCAGATTTCTTGTTATAAGTCCTAAAATAAAGCCTTAAACAACTTTTACTATTCTTAGTAAAATAAGAAGAATCAATTTAGCTCTAACATGACATATTGAAAATCAGTATTGCTGCAATATTAAATAAGTTAAAACAAAATTTCAGTTCTCATTTAAATTACTTCTGTGCAGATTTTTTGACATAAGTTCTAAAATAAGGCTTTAAGCAACTTTTACTATTCTTAATAAATTAAGAAAAATCAAATTAACTTTAAAATGGCATATTGGGAATCAATATTGCTTTTATATTTACCAAATTAAAACAAAATTTCAGTTTTTATTTAAATTACTTCTGTGCAGATTTCTTGTTATAAGTTCTAAAATAATGCCTTAAGCAACTTTTACTATTTTTAATAAATTAAGAAAAATCTAATTTGCTTTAAAATGACATATTAGGAATCAATATTGCTGCAATATTAACTAAATTAAAACAAAATATAATTTTTTATTTAATTTTTTTCTGTGCAGATTTCTTATCATAAGTCCTAAAACAAAGCTTTGAGCAACTTTTACTACTCTTAGTAAATGAAAAAGAATCAAATTAACTCTAAAATGACATATTAGAAATTAATATTGCTACAATATTAATCAAATTAAAACAAAATTACAGTTTTTATTTAAATTACTTCTGTGCAGATTTCTTGTCATAAGTCCTAAAATAATGCTTTAAACAACTTTTACTATTCTTAGTAAATTAAGAAAAATCAAATTAACTTTAAAATGACTTATTGAAAATCAATATTGCTGCAATATTGAACAAAATCAAACAAAATTTTAGTTCTCATTTTAATTACTATTGTGCACATTTTTTGTCATAAGTCCTAAAATAAAACTTTAAGCAACATTTACTATTCTTAGTTAATTAAAAATTATCAAATTAGCTTTAAAATGTCATATTAGAAATCAATATTGCTACAATATTAACTAAATTAAAACAAAATTTCAGTTCTCATTTAAATTACTTTTGTGCAGATTTCTTGTCAGAAGTCCTAAAATAAGTTCTTAAGGAAATTTAATTAGCTTTAAAATGACATATTGGGAATCAATATTGCTGCAATATTAACCAAACTAAAACAAAATTTCAGTTCTCATTTAAATTATTTCTGTGCAGATTTCTTGTTATAAGTCCTAAAATAAAGCTTTAAGCAACTTTTACTATTTTTAGTAAATTAAAAATAATCAAATTAACTTTAAAATGACATATTGGAAATCAATATTGCTGCAATATTAATCAAATTATAACAAGATTTCAAATTTTATAAAAATTATCTTTGCGCAAATTGCTTGTCATAACTTCTAAATTAAAGACTAAATAAAAGTTAAAATAAAAAACAATGTAAGCATAATTTAGTAAAACCTTAAATGATATAAAATATATTTTGATTTAGTTAATAATAAAAAAGTTATGCCAACATAACCAAATTCACTCAAATTGTTTTCAATCAAATTTCTTGTCATATGTCTAATTGAATCAATTTTACACAGTTGGTAGTAATGATACTGAGCTATATTAGTACCAAATTTCATCAATTTCCAACGCACCGCTTTTGAGTTATGGGTAATTGTGTTAGCTTCTACAACTTCTGTTTTTAATAGTGATGTTGTTTGATTTGAGGTTATGACAATATGAGCGTATAGATTTTATTCAATTTTGCATAGTTGGTAGTAATGATACTGAACTATATTGGTACTAAACTGCATCAATTTCTAACGTACCGTTTTTGAGTTATGGGTAATTATGTTAACTCCTACAACTTCTATTTTTGAATGGTAATGTTGATTGATTTGAGGTTATGACAATATGAGCGTATGGAATTTATTCAATTTTGCATAGTTGGTAGTAATGATACTGAGCTATATTGGTACCAAAGTGCATCAATTTTCAACGTACCGTTTTTGAGTTATGAGTAATTATGTTAACTCTTACAACTTTTGTTTTTGAATGGCGGTGTAAATTGATTTGAGGTTATGACAATATGAGCGTACAAAATTTACTCAATTTTGCATAGTTGGTAGTAATAATATTAAGCTATATTGGTACCAAATTGCATCAATTTCCAACTTACCACTTTTGAGTTATGGGTAATTATATTAACTCTTACAACTTTTGTTTTTGAATGGCGGTGTTAATTGATTTGAGGTTATGACAATATGAGCGTACAAAATTTACTCAATTTTGCATAGTTGGTAGTAATAATATTAAGCTATATTAGTACCAAATTGCATCAATTTCCAACTTACCACTTTTGAGTTATGGGCAATTATATTAACTCTTACAACTTCTGTTTTTGAATGGTTATGTTGATTGATTTAATGTTATGACAATATGAGCGTATGAATTTTACTCAATTTTGCATAGTTGGTAGTAATGATACTGAGCTGTATTGGTACTAAATTGCATCAATTTCCAACGCACCACTTTTGAGTTATGGGTAATTATATTAACTCCTACAACTTCTGTTTTTGAATGGTGATGTTGATTGATTTAATGTTATGACAATATGAGCGTATGGATTTTATTCAATTCTGCATAATTGGTAGTAATGACACTGAGCTATATTGGTATCAAATTGCATCAATTTCCAACGTACCACTTTTGAGTTATAAGTAATTATATTAATTCCAACAACTTCTGTTTTTGAATAGTGATGTTGATTGATTTGAGGTTATGACAATATGAGCGTATGGATTTTACTCAGTTTTGCAAAGTTTGTAGTAATGACACTGAGCTACATTGGTACTAAATTGCATCAATTTCCAACGTACCGCTTTTGAGTTATGAGTAATTATGTTAACTCTTACCACTTCTGTTTTTAAATGGTCATGTTGATTAATTTGATGTTATGACAATATGAGCGTATAGATTTTATTCAATTTTGCACAGTTGGTAGTAATGATATTGAGCTATATTGGTACTAAACTGCATCAATTTCCAACGTATCGTTTTTGAGTTATGGGTAATTATGTTAACTCCTACAATTTCTGTTTTTGAATAGTAATGTTGATTAATTTGAGGTTATGACAATATGAGCGTATGGATTTTACTCAATTTTGCATAGTTTGTAGTAATAATATTGAGTTATATTGGTACCAAATTGCATCAATTTCCAACGCACCACTTTTGAGTTATGGGTAATTATATTAACACTTACAATTTCTGTTTTTGAATAGTGATGTTGATTGATTTAATGTTATGACAATATGAGCGTATGGATTTTATTCAATTTTGCATAGTTTGTAGTAATGACACTGAGCTATATTGATACTAAATTAAATAACGATGTTGATAGATTTGAGGTTATGACAGTATGAGCGTATGGCTTTTACTCAATTTTGCATAGTTGGTAGTAATGATACTGAGCTATATTAGTACCAATTTGCACCAATTTCTAATGTACCGTTTTTAAATAATGAGTCTGAATATTTGACTTTTCTGCAAACTTCAGAAATTACAAAAAAGGTCATAACCCAATCTCTTGATAACGACCACTTGTAAAAATATTTTAACAAAATTTTCTCTGCTTAAACTTTACGTATCTCTTTATTTGTTTTATAAACCATTTAAACAAATTTGTTCTAATAACAAAATGGCCGCCATTCAAAGCTACTATTACAAACATTGTTTATATCTCTAAAATATAACTAATGCACTAATAATTTCAATAAATTTTCTATCAAATATTATAATAAAATTGTACCCTCATACACACGATATTTCATGTAAAGCAATTCAGTTCTTTGATATGTAAATGTGTTATGATTTTATTATAATCAAACTCATATCAAGGGTCATTACTTTAAAGTTTTTGAATAACTACAAAATCAAATTGTTTTAAAATTAATTAAATTCAATTTAATATTATAACTATTTCTATTTCACTTCAAAGCGAATTAATATCCTTTTGGTGTGTTTAGAAAACAAATAGCGCAGAGTAATATACCTCCAACAACTTTATTTAAGGCATGTGTGTTGGTGGTTCGTAATTACTTTTTTTATTTAACAAAAGTTTTCATCAATTCATATAAGGAAGCCATTTCTGCTTTAATTTAATTTCATGTGTGCGTTTACATACATAATGACTTAAAATGTAATTTACTACAAAGTAATTATTACACTCAAAATGATTTTCCCAGCAAAGGTTTTAAATTAAAATCATTTTCAAGTCTTCAAATAATATCAACAAATGTTTCTACTTATTAATTCCTTTTTTAACAACGCTTTCTTTGTTTTGCTGTAAGGGCGGATTTTTTTAATGTATAATTAACAGACTTTTTTGATTGTAGACTTTCGCACAATTGGATTGCCTGAATAAGCGTTGTTTTATTAAAAATAGCTGGAGATGTTTATGTGAATATGAAGACATCAATTTAAAATATGTAAATATTTGTTTGAGAGGATAATATAATCTGTTTTAATAAATAAATGTCAATATTAATATATAATAATAATAAATTTATATCAAATATTACGAATTAATTAGAAATATTTAAATTAAAGAATCTCAATGAATATTAGAAAGGAACGCAGAAAATAAACACGTTTGCTTAATATAGAACTCTTTTTCTCACTTAAATACACATTTTTCAAGTTCTAAAAATATTAAATTTGTGTGCCAATAGTATTGAAATTATGATTAATTTTGACTAATAAAACAAAAACTAATCAATTAATTTAATTAAATTATTATTTACCTGCCCAAGTGTTAGTCATCAAGAAATTCCTTGTTTTTCCCACCTTTTGTGTGCTTGAATTTAGATATGAGAGAACTGTTTACCAATAAATCTCTTGATAATTAACGCTTGGATATGTGAGGAGGAAACTAAGTTTAATTTGTGGCAAGTAGCTTTCTGTACTGTGAGCCTCCCACCCGCCTAAGTGTTAGTCATCAAAAAATTTCTTGTTTCTCTCACCTCATGTGTGCTTGTATTTAGATATCAAAGAATTGTTTAAAAATAAATCTAACGCTGTGGTGGGTGGGCGGGAACCATGTATAATTTGTGAGCGAGTAGCTTTTTCTACTGTAACCCACCCATTTGCCCAAGAGTTAGTTATCAAAAATTATATTGTTTTCCCACCTCTTGTGTGCTTGTATTTAGATATCAAAGAATTGTTTAAAAATAAATCTAACGCTGTGGTGGGTGGGCGGGAACCATGTATAATTTGTGAGCGAGTAGCTTTTTCTACTGTAACCCACCCATTTGCCCAAGAGTTAGTTATCAAAAATTATATTGTTTTCCCACCTCTTGTGTGCTTGTATTAAGATATCAAAAAATTGTTTAAAAATAAATCTTTGGATAACTAACGCTGAGGTGGGTGGGCGGAAACTAAGTTTAATTTGTGGGAAAGTAGCTTTATCTACTGTGACCAACCCACCCGCCAAAGTGTTAGTCATCAAAATATTTCTTATTTCTCTCACTTTTTGTGTGCTTGGTTGTAGATATAAGAGAATTTTTTAAATATAAATCTCTTGATAACTAACGCTTGGGTTTATGGGCGGAAACTAAATTTAATTTGTAGACAAGTAGCTATATCTACTGTGACCCACCCACCCGCCCAAGTGTTAGTCATCAAAAGATTTCTTATTTCTCCCACTTCTTGTGTGCTTAGATTTAGATATGAAAGAATTGTTTGACAATAAATCTCTTGATAACTAACGCTGGGGTGGGTGGGCGGGAACTAAGTATAATTTGTAGGCGAGTAGCTTTTTTTACTGTGACCCACTCACCGACCCAAGTGTTAGTCATCTAAAAATTTCTTGTTTTTCCCACTTATTGTGTGCTTGTATTTAGATATCAAAGAATGTTTAACAATAAATCTGTTGATAACTAACGCTTGGGTGGGTGGGCGGGAACTAAGTTTAATGTGTTAGTGAATAGTTTTTTCTACTGTGACCCGCCCACCCGCTCAAGTGTTAGTTATCAAAAGATTTATTGTTTTTCCCACTTCTTGTGTGCTTATATTTAAATATTAAAAAATTGTTTAACAATAAATTTTTTGATAATTAACGCTAGGGTGGGTGGTTGGAAACCAAGTACAGTTTGTGGGCAGATAATTTTCTCTACTGTGATTCACCTACCCGCCCAAGTGTTAGTCATCAAAAGATATATTGTTTTTCCCATCTCTATATCAATAAATCCGAACTATAAATTTTATTTTTACTAATAATAAAATTTGGTTATCAAATGATGAGTTTTGGTTTTTAAATAAAATAAAATCCAGCTTTTAATTAATAAAATCCGTCATTCAAATGTTAAAATTTGCTTTTTTGTATCAAAATCCGGCCAGTAATTGCTAAAATAAGTCTTTTTTATGCAAAAATTGTTTGAAATAAGAAAATTTAGTCTTTGTATAATAAAATCTGTTCTTAAAATACTTCTCAAATCCGGAATAAAAAAATTCAGTCTCCAAATAATAAAATCCGGCTCTAAAATATTAAAATCTTGTTTTTGTGAAGTAATCCGGCCTTCAAACATTAAAATCCGGTAAAAATTTTGCAGTGATAAAATTTAGTTTTTAGGATTTATGCATTATAATGCTAAAATTGTACATTTTTACGTTATTATGTATAAGCTGGTTAGTTAAAAAATGCAGCTAAGTTAATATAAATCCGGCCATCAAAAATATATTGATATTTATTTAAAAACTGTATGAATAATCAACAAAAAATCTTGAAATGTATTTGAGAAATAATAATATTAAAATTGTATTAATTTTGCAAAACATTGTTTCTAAATGTAAAAATCCGGCCATTAAAAATATAAATTAGACAACAAAAAAAGAATTAAGTTAATAATGGTTTAATTGAGGCTTTTAAAAGTATAAATAGGCTAGATTAAACTAATATAATACTGAAATTAAGAGTTTTTAAACAAAATTATGTTTAAAAGCCAAAAATTCAGACATACACGATTAACACATTAACGTAATAGCAACATTTTTTTTTGCATAAATTTGTTTTTAAATCCAAAAGTCCGGCCATAAAAGTAAAAAGCGAGCGTTAAAAAATGTTGAAATGTATCTGATGCACTATGATACTAAAAATGTAGAATTTTTGTAAAAAACCTAAAATTCGGCCACCAAAAACATATATTAAGCAGCAAAAAACAGTAAAATAATGTATTTTGTAGACTTGATTAAAAAAAAAAAAAAATGCAATAAATTGTTTTTAAATCTAAAAATCCGGTCATCAAAAATATAAATTAAGCAACAAAAAACAAATTAATTTATTAATAGCTTAGTTTTGGTATTTAAAAACATATTCAGCACTAACTTTCAACATTTATAATACAATTTTTTTTATTAAATTGTTTTTAGTTGCAAAAATCCGGCCATCAAAAACATAAATTAAAAATAAGAGAATAATTAAATTAAAAATTACACTATTTAGGCGTTTCTAAATAAATTTCAACATTTGTAAGCTAGACCAAAACAATGTAATACCGGAGTTGTAAAATTTTTGCTGTAAAATTGTTTTTAAATGCAGTCATCAAAAAGTTTTACTATTAAATTGTTTTTAAATGCAAAAATGTAACCATCTAAGATATAAATTAGGCAAGAAAAAACAAATTAAGTTAACAATAGCTCAATATGTGTATTTAAAATTTGATGCAGTACTTAACGGCCGGATTTTAACAATTGTAAGCTAAATTAAGACACTGTAATACAAAAATCTTAATTTTTTGCCATAAAATGAGTTTTAAAAGCAAAATCCTGTTATCAATAATATTAATTGATGAACAAAACACGGATTAAGTTTGTAATGGCTCACTTTAAGCGTTTAAAAATAAACAACCGGATTTTAATAATTGAGATAACGTAATACCAAAATTGTAAAGTTTTAGATACAAAATTGTTTTAAATGCCAAAATCTAGTCATTAAAATATACATTAGACAAGAAAAGATGATTTAAATTAATAATTGCCTAATTTGTGCGTTTTAAAGTATATTTTAATAATTAATGGCCGGATTTTATAACTGTAGGCCAGATTCTTATACAGTACAACTGAAATTGTAAAAATTTTGCCATAAAATTGTTTATAAATTCAACAAAAATATCAATTAGGCAAGAAGAGACAAATTAAAATAATAATAATTTAATTTGGGCGTTTTAAAATAAATTCAGTACTTGATGGCCGGATTCCAACATTTGTAGGCCGGATTGAGACACAATTATACAAAAATTGTAAAATGTTTGTTAAAAAAATATTTTAAAATGATAAATTCGGCCATTAAAATGTAAATTATAATTAAAAAAAATAATTAAATTAATTATGGCTTAAGAGCATATTAACCTCTACGTTGATTTGTAGTATTTTAACAAAAACGGCAACTTCCTCTTCATCGCTGCTTCTACAAATAATTTTATAATCGATTTATTTTTTTACCAGTACATTTAGAAAGGATTAAACTATGATATGTCGAAGTCTTTTAGTCAAATAATAGTTAGGAAATAGCCGAAAAAAACCATCAAATATAGAAATATATGCGTTTTTCTGTATTTTTGTATGCACTTTGTTGCTACTTGCAAATATAATTTCACAAAAAAGACTTTGACATATCATAGTTTAATCCTTTCTAAATTTACTGGTCAAATTATTTGTAGAAGCAGCAATAAAGAGAAAGTTGCCGTTTATGTTAAAATACTACAAATCAAGGTAGCGGTCGGTATGGTCTTAACATATATTCAGTATTACTCAACCGGATTTTTCAACATTATCACAATATTTTCTCCTGCAGTGTCTTATAAAAAAATTTCACCTCCTCCAGTACAAATAAATAAATTTGATTAGGTTTAATTTGTTGCAATTCTACTGCTTCTATTAATTGTTAACGTTAATTCGTAGCTCATTTCAATCTACAATTCAATAACTAACAATAACTAACATAAATTTGTTGTATATTTTTCTTATTAATTGTTAATTTTAATTCTCACCTTATTTTGTTCTATTTATTGACTTTAATTTGTTAAATAATTCAATCTATTTCTTTTATTAATTGCTAACTTTCGATATACTTCTCTTATTAATTATTGCTAACTTCAATTTGTTGTGTATTTGAATCTACTAATCCTATTAATTGCTAATTTCAATTTGTTGCATATTTTATTAAATTTCTCTTATCAATTACTAACTTCAGTTCGTAACTTACTTCATTTTACTTCTTAATGATTGCTAAGTTAAATTTTTTAACAATTGCTAACTTTAATTCGTTACATATTTCAATATATTTTTCTTATTTATGCCCGTATGACACTAATCTATAATTCTTTATTGAATTATATATATAAAAATATTTAAATCTTAAAAAATCTGTAAAATGCACAAATAATCGTCAATCTTATTGTAGATTGAAATTTTAAAAATATTTTTAGTTTTTCTTTAGAATTAACACAAAAAATGTACGAATTAACAGTTTTTTAAAAATAGTTAGGTTATATTATAAATGCTATTACTCACATGTTATGTGTTAATTATAAAGAAAACCTAAAAATATTCTTAAAATTTCAATTTACAATAAGATTGATGATGTTTTGTGCATTTTACAAACTTTTTAAGATTTAAATATTTTTATATATATAATTCAAGATATAATTATTGACAGTGTAATACGGGCATTGCTAACTTTCAAACTACTTTTCCTATTTTCAATTTGTTGCATATTTCAATCTACTTCTCCTATTTATTGCTAACTTCAATTTATTGCATACTTCATTATATTTCTCCTATCAGTTACTAACTTCAATTAGTATTTTACTTCATTCTGGTAACGATTGCTAACTTCAGTTTATTGCATAGTTTATTATATATCTTCTATCAATTGCTAACTTTAATATAAAAGTTTTTAATAACACCTAAATAGCATGATTAATTTATTAATAGTATTATGATCAATTAATTTTAATTAATTAATAAATTTACTTTTTTATAACAAATACAATAAGACGTATGTCGCAACTTAGGTGGTGCTAATTTGGTTGCATACGTGTTCGTAACCATTCGGATCTCATCGAGCCACTTCGTACAAAATAAAACATGGCGGCCACAAATCTATTCTAACTTACTTATTCCATGCATTCAAACAGATATTTTTTAATTCAATTCTATAGATTTAATAAATTAAAACAAATTGTGTATTATTTACTGCATAAAATGCCATAATAACGTTTTAATATCAAAATATTATTATTTAAACTGACAAATTAATTTAAATGTCATATTGAATTACTTAATTTCTGAAAAAATAAATACTAATTCATATTAAACTAGAGTAATTAGTTAAATTAATTCATGAATAATTTTATATTGTTTGTTCGTAACAATTCAGATCGCATCGGGCGCAATAAAAACATGGCAAACCTAATTGTATTCTAGCATTTAAAAAAATATATTTTGGTATGTTTATCCAACGAAATTAATATAAATATAAATTTGTTTTGTAAATTTTATTTATATTAATCATGAGTAATTAGTTGAATAACTAATAAATAATTTTATATTACTTGTTTGTAATAATTTGGATTCGATATTTATTTCAAAACATACATTTTTGCAACTTTATGCTGCTCAAAGCAAATAAAACATATTTTAACTTTTCTGATCTGTAAAAACTTAAAAAATACCTATCAATGTAACCTAAACTAACCTAACAACGTCAAAGTTCTATCACATAAAAAATATTAGCAAATAAAAGAATTTCTGTCAATTTTTATCTGTCATCGGTTGCAGTTTAAACTACAACAGTTAACAAATCTTTCATTTAATCTAAGTACCGTTAAAATGCTGCACAATATTGATCAAACTTTTATAATCTGTAAAAAATTTATAACCTGTCAATCTTTTAATAATAAGTTAACTTAAATCAATTATCAAAATTTTAAGAACGATTGTCAAAAACACTTAACATCTGTCAAAGTTTTGAAAACAATTTGACAGTTTTTGTTAAATATTTGACAGTTTTGAAAACAATTTGACAGTTTAAGTTAAAATTTGTTAACTCATAGTACAGTTTGACAGATTTAGAACTAATTTGACAGTTTAAAAAACTAAAAATTTTGAAAAACAATTAAAGAATATTTTTAACATAAAAATAATTTTTCAACCTTAGTACAATGTTTTTACATATTTTAAAAATATTTTCACAAAAATACTGAATTAATTTTGTAAAATTTGAGCCTACAGCAAGACGAAACGTTAATCGAGTTAAAAAAAAAATTAAAAAATTTCAAAATATGTTAAAAAATACTTTTAAATTGAAAATTTATTTTTCAACTATAACACATGTTCTAACATGTCTTAAAAATGTTTTAAAAAATATTAAATTAATTTTGTAAAAATTGTGCCTCTAACAAGACAATACGTAAGGTATTTATTTTGAGTAATTTTCAAAACTCTTAAAGAATTATTAAAAAATATTTCTGAAATAAAGTTTAATTTTCGAACAGTGGCACAACATATAAACATGTCTTAAAAAATGTTTTAAAAAGTATTGAATTAATTTTGTATAAAATATGTCTCTAACAAGAAGGATTTATTTTAAGTAATTTTTAATGTTTAGAAAAATTATTAAAAAATGTTTCTGAAATAAAATGTAATTTCCCAACATTAACACAATGTTTTTATGTTTTAAAAAATATTTTTAACAAATTTGAATTAAATTTGTGCTTTCACCAAAACTACACATAAAAGATTTATTATAATAAATTTTCAAAATTTTGAAAAATTATTAAAAAATATTAATTTTTCCACATTAGCACAATGAACTTGAATTTGTTTTAAAAAAATATTGAATTAGTTTGATAAAAATTGGCGTCCAGTAAGACTAAATGTAAGAAATTTGTTATCTTAAAAATTAAAAAAAAATTATTTCTAAAATAAAAATTAATTTTTCAATGTTCTTACATATCTTAAAAATGTTTTAAAAAAATATTGAATTAATTTCTTGAAAAAATGTATCCTCAACAGTACAAAACAAAAGAGATTCATTTTGAGCTATTTCAAAAATTAAAAAAAAAAATTATATTACAGAATTAAATTTACAAACATTTAACATTTGATATCGAAAATATTTAATTTAATTATTTTTAAAACAAGTTATAATTGAATTAAAATTAGTATCAATATTAAATTAATTACAAACCGCACGAACGTAATAAATAATCCATTGATAGCAGAATATGAATAATTGCATAAAATTATTATATGAAGTGACTTCACATGAAACTATATGAATTAATCAAACATTCACAGGGGTAAATAAATATGCGCTCAGTTTATCTAAAGCTGAATTAATATTTATCCATCTCATTCACATTACATTAAATAACACTTGAATAATTACCTAATAAATTAATAAAAAAACCAATCAAATTTTAATACAAAAAAATAATTTAAAACAAACAATCTTTGTTAGCTAAAATAAATTAAAGCAAATTTACATAATAAAATTGTACTGACCTGTGCTTTTATCAATTATCCAGGTTATCTCTTGTTGGGGACACTTGCACGAAGACAAAGTTTTTGGGATACGAGCGCCTTTATAGCACCTATCGGCAAGTGGCAGGCGCACTACCGCCCTCGTATTATACGCTCTCTATAATGTGTAGGTGAGAGATGCTGCATGCTGTGTGCTTATCACGCTTATCCTCTGACTCCTGATAAAGCTCGCTCGCACTTACTACCTGCTGGTTTCACTATATAATTTATCAATCGCACGTAAAGTCCACACCGCATTTTTTCAATTTTACAAGATTTTATAATAAGCTGGTTTAAATGTAATTTTATCAAAATATAATTAAAAATGCATACAACGTTGGCTTTCTGCTTTGCCACTCGTTAAATCTAAAACTTTATTTTAAATGTATCATGTTCAGTTAACTACTTTTTAACACTTTGATCCTTGCATAAATGATGCTTTTAAATAAAGTTTATATTTTCATCAAACAGCATATTATGCAATAAATGGCTTCCATTAGAGAATCAATAAATATATTTTTTGTACTGTAAACACTTTTATTATAATTTGATTTTAATTATAAAAGAAATAATCTTATTTATAAGCGAAGCAATTCATTTCACACTTGTTAAACTAACAGTTGACAGTTAATATAACTCATTTTCCAAAATAATAATTTTTAGTCAAATAGCTCATTTATGTCAGTTAATTTGTCAAAGTGAATATTAAAAAACTGTCGACAAAAAAGTTGACAATTTATTTGACAAAATTGTGCAATAGTTGTTTTGTATAATTGGCAGAATTCTAAAATAGTTAACAATTGCTTTGTCGAATTAACAGTTGACAGATTTGTCAAGACTAAAGTTGGCAGGTCATAAGTCAAATTGACAGTTTATAAAGCAGATTTGTTAAAAATAATGTTAACAATTCATATTCAAATTTGTAAAATAGTTGACAGTTATTTTGTCAAATTAACAGTAGTCAGTTCAAATGACTTATTTGTCTAAATTAAAATTGACGTTTTATATGAAAGATGTGTGAAACTGTTAACAGTTAATTTGTCAAATTAATAGTTGACATTTCATAAAACAAACAGCATCTATGACAGTTTTTTGTCGAACTGACAAAAATTTGTTTAGAATTTAAACGTCAAACTTGTAAAATAGATTACAGTTGCATTCTTAAACTGACGGTTTAATTGATAGATATTACTAAAAACATTATAAGTGTTCAGTACTTACGTGACACTTAAATTGAAATGAATATACCCATACAAACAAACAGATGAATATACCAACCCTAAATGACATTTTAATGACAATTATTGACATTTAATAGCAGTCATGTGACATTTACTAAATTTAATAAACATTTAATAGCAGTTGTAGGTAATAATGTGACGTTTACTAGTTTTATTGACATTTTAATGACAGGTAATGGCAGACAATTAACATTTAATTAAAATTGTTGACAGTTATGTGGCATTTATTAGTTTTAATAACATTTTATTAACACTTATTGGCATTTATTAGTTTTATAACATTTTAATGACAAAATTAATGACAGTTAATTGACATTTAATAACAAATGTAAACAGTAAGTAACGTTTACTAGTTTTAATAACATTTTAATAACAATTATTGATATTTAATAGTAGTTAATGTGACATTTATTAGTTTTGTGACATTTTAACGACAATTGGTAACATGTTAGTAGTTAATAGAAGTCATGTAACATTAGTTAATTTTAATGACAGTTTATTGACATTTAATAACAGTTTATGCAAATTATGAGACATTTGACAGTTTTAAAAGATGTTTTAATAACAATTATTGACATTTGTTAGTTTTAAATGACATTTTAATAAAAGTTTGCATCATTTACTAGTAGTTAATGACAGTCATGTAGCATTTACTAGTTTTTATAACCGTTTATTGACATTTAGTAACACTAGCTGCAAGTTGTGTAACATTTAATAGTTTTAATGACAATTAATAACAGACAATTAACATTTATTAATTTTAATGTCATTAAAATTTAAAAAATTGTTATTTAGTAGTTTTACAAACATTTTAACGACAATTAGTAACAGTCTATTAACAGTCCTGTGACATTTGTTAATTTTAATGACGGTCTATTGACATTTAATAGCAGTTGACGCAAATTATAAGACATTTAACAGTTTTAATTACATTTTAATGACGATTAATGACAGACATTTAATATTTAATAAAAATTGTAGACAGTTAGGTGACATTTTAATGGCATTTATTAATATTTACTAGTTTTATGATATTTTAACAACAATATTGACAGTCTAGTAACATTCGCTAGTTTTAATGACAGTTCACTGACATTTAATAACAGTTGTTGACAATTATATAACATGTACTAGACTTAATGACATTTTAATGACAGTTATTGACATTTGATAGCAGTTAATAATAACATGTAACATTTACTAGTTTTATGACATTTTAACTACAATTAGTGACAGTCTAATGACATTTAATAATAGTTAATGGAAGACTGCCATAACATTTACTAGTTTTAATAACAGAACATTGACGTTTAATAACGTTTGTTAACAATTAAGTAACATTTTATAGTTTTAATGACAACTAATGACATTTAATAGCAGTCATGTAACATTTACTAAATTTAACAACACTTTATTGACACTTATTTACGTTTACTAGTTTTATGACATTTTAATGACAACTAATTGACATTTAATAATAATTGTAGACAGTAAGCAACATTTATTAGTTTTAATGACATTTTAATGACAGTTATAAACATTTAATAGCAGTTAATGTGACATTCGCTAATTTTGTGACATTTTTACAACAATTGATGACATTCTAGTAATATTTAATAATAGTTAATAGCAGTCATGTCACATTTGTTAATTTTAATGACGGCTTATTGACATTTATCAGTTTTAATAACAGTTATATGACATTTATTAATTTTAATAACAATTTTTGACGTTTACAATAATTTAATGACAATTAGTGACAATCTACTGACAGTCGTGTGACATTAAACAGTTTTAATGACAGTTTATTGACATTTAATAGCTGTTATTGCAAATTATGAGACATTTAACAGTTTTATTTACATATTAATGACAATTAATCACAAACAATTGCTATTTGATAAAAATTGTAGACAGTTAAGTGACATTTTAATTACATTTATTAATATTTACTAGTTTTATGATATTTTAACAACAATATTGACAGTCTAGTAACATTCGCTAGTTTTAATGAGAGTTCACTGACATTTAATAACAGTTGTTGACAATTATATAACATGTACCAGATTTAATAACAAATAATTCAAATTTAACAATAGTTGGTTGATAGTTATGTGACGTTTACTAGTTTTAATCACCTTTTAATGACAGTTATTAAGGTTTGATAGCAGTCATGTAACATTTACTAGTTTTATGACATTTTAACTACAATTAGTGACAGTCTAATGACATTTAATAGTAGTTAATGAAAGACTGTTATGATTTACTAGTTTTAATAACAGAACATTGACGTTTAATAACATTTGTTAATAATTAAGTAATATTTTATAGTTTTAATGACATTTTAATGACAATTATTGACATTTAAATAGCAATTATGTAACATTTACTAAATTTAATAACATTTTATTGACACGTTTACAAGTTTTATGACATTTTAATGACAACTAATTGACATTTAATAATAATTGTAGACAGTAAGCAACATTTATTAGTTTTAATGACATTTTAATGACAGTTATTAACATTTAATAGCAGTTAATGTGACATTTGCTAACTTTGTGACTTTTTTACGACAATTGATGACATTCTAGTAATATTTAATAATAGTTAATAGCAGTCATGTCACATTTGTTAATTTTAATGACGGCTTATTGACATTTATCAGTTTTAATAACAGTTATATGACATTTATTAATTTTAATAACAATTTTTGACGTTTACAATAATTTAATGACAATTAGTGACAATCTACTGACAGTCGTGTGACATTAAACAGTTTTAATGACAGTTTATTGACATTTAATAGCTGTTATTGCAAATTATGAGACATTTAACAGTTTTATTTACATATTAATGACAATTAATGACAAACAATTGCTATTTGATAATAATTGTAGACAGTTAAGTGACATTTTAATGACATTTATTAATATTTACTAGTTTTATGACATTTTAACAACAATATTGATAGCCTAGTAACATTCGCTAGTTTTAATGACAGTTCACTGACATTTAATAACAGTTGTTGACAATTATATAACATACATAATTAAGATTTAGTTTGTTGACGTTTAGTAGTTTTAATCACATTTTAATGACAGCTATAAATAATCAAGTGACATTTACTAGTTTCTTAATATTTTAACAACAATTTGTGACATTTAGTAGTAGTTATTGAAAACCATGTGACAGAGTTGTTTACAGTTATGTAATTTTATGACATTTTAACAAAAATTTGCACAAATAGCTTCAGAAAGTTACCTAAATTATAAAAGTTATATTTGTAAAAATCATATGAATCCATTTAGGACCTTATCAAGGTTAGGTTAGGTTAGGTTAGGTTAAGTTAGGTTAGATTAAGTTAGGTTAAGTTCGGATAGGTTAAGTTAAGTTAGGTTAACTTAGGTTAGGTTAGAACAGGTTAGGTTAGGTTAGGACAACATGTTTAACAGTTCAGAAATATTTTGTCGCATATTTTTTGACACTATAAAAAAAATTAAATATTTGAACATGTTTGACAGTTCAGGAATAATTTGTTGTAATTTAGAACATTTTTCTAACATTTCTAAAAAAATGTTTGTACATTGAAACATGGTCAGTTTAAAAATTGTTGTTGTTGTTCATTAGAATGTTTTTGACAGTTTAGAAACATTTTGTGGTACACCCAAATTTATGCTTGACAATTTAGAAATATTTTATTGCACATAAGAACATGTTTGACAGTTTAGATACACACTAACAGAAAAAATAATGCTGTTGAGCTCAGTTTTGCTCTAAGCACTTTTAAATAATTTGATTGTATGCGTTGATGCTGAGGACACAAATACTGCAATAATAGTTTTAAATTTTGACAAAACATAGTTCACACATTGACTAATATAGCATTTAACTCAAAATTAAATTTTAAAAATTTAAATCATTTTTTTGAAATAATTTGATTTTATCTAAAATTGTATGCGTTCATGCTGAAGACACAATTGTTTTAATATTTATTCAAAATTTTGACTAAACGTAGTCCAACTATTGATTAATATGGCATTTAACTCAAAATTAAATTTAAAATAAAAAACATTTTTTATGGATTTTTAAATAATTTGATTTTACCAAAAATCCTGCTTTGCAAATGTTCATGCTGAAGACACAACTGAAGTAATGTTAATTTAAAATTTTAACAAAACATAGACTAAACAATACTCAAAAAGTGTAATAACTCAAAATTTAATTTTTGTGTTTGAAAATGTTTTTAATAATTTATTTGAAGCAATTATAATATTTCTTATTTAAGATTGAGCTTATATTACTGCTGAGGCTACAATTTTTAAAATAGCAACTCAAAGTTTTGACATAACATGGACTAAACTATACTTAAAAAGTGTAATAACTTAAAAATCATTAAGAATCAGCACTAACTATTCAGATCACTAAAAAACATTTCTAATATAAAAAATAAAAAAACATTTGCAAATTATTTTATTTTTATATTTATTTAAAACAGAATTATCCTTTAAAACATTTCATACTAAAAAACTATTATTAATAGATTTATCTAAAATGGTTTGCTTTAAACAAAGCCAATATTGAGTCTTAAATCTTTTTACTGGACAAGGATATACTGAAATCGTTATTTGATACAAAAATTGAAATTGATCGACACTGCCTTGAACTTTTCTTGTGATAACAAATTATAAATATAGCTTAATTGCGTAAATACAAACTAATTTTTATTTAAATACTATAATAAATATTAGTATATGAATCAAATCACGCTTTATATAGATAGAAAGATGACATATGTTATTGTCACAGCACTTATAGTACGCGATCACAAACTGATTATATTTGTATTCGCAGACAAGCTAATAAAATAAAAAGCTTTGATTCGATACCGACAATGTTAATCGTTCCATAACGTAAATTAATTACACTTTATTTTCTGCCTCCGCTTCTCGCATTTCATTTAATAAACATTCTAATGTTAAAAATGATATTTCAGTTGGTTCTTTGGCCACTATATTCATACAATTATCGACTATACGATTTGTTTTTTCTTTATACATTGGTGATAAGAATTCTTTCAAATTTTCAGGAATAAATTTACCATTTATATCTTGATATCCTTGTTTTTTATAACTGCAGAAAAGGAAGTTTTTATATTTTGGTGTATTTGGAATTATTTGTTTGGTGACTGCGTCTTCAATTACTTTAGATTCGATTCCTATTTGTTTTTGACATTGTCGGCCTATTTCATGGCGTTCTTTTGTTGTTAAAGGTTTTGCCTACAAACAAATTTGTTATTGATTTAATTTTTGATTAATATTAATTAATACTTACAAGCACCATTGCTGCGTATGTTAGGAAGATGATACATTTTAATGCATGGAGCGTCATTTTCGTTGTGTCTGTGTTTTCAATTTAGCCTTCTGGGTTATCACAATATTAAATAATTTTATCTGTTTTGTTATTATATGTTTTTTATTGCTTATTAAATGTTTTTGTATATGTTACGCAAATCATTGACGTATTTGAAATAACGTTTGCACAATAATATGATGATGACTAACAAATAGTTTGATTTTTTTTAATTAAGATGTTTGCACTTTAAACAAAGTTGCATTAAATTCCATTGTATCTGAGCTGTCGCTGTCGCCAATCTTTGTCGTTAGTTACCGGTCGTTGTCGCTAGCTAACCTCCATCTTCGATCACAGGCTAATATTGCTAACAACAAACTAAACATATTAAGTTTTTAACTTATCATTGTAGAAATCATTTTGATCTAATAAGCCTCAAAAAAAGTAATCAAAAAATTCATAATTCTTAAATCATTTATTGAAAATTGATGCAATTGAGAACTAATACACTGCAACACCATTAGTACCAACTGTGTAAATTTAATCAAAATTCATACGCCCAATTTTAAATAAGCTCAAATTGTTCAACTTTGGTTATATAAAGCAAGCCTCAAAGAAAGTTATTAAAAAATTTATAACTCTTAAATCATTTATTGGAAATTAATGCAATTTAGTACTAATATACTTTGACACCAGTAGTACCAACTGTGTAAATTTAATCAAAATTTATACGCCCGATTTTGCATAACCTCAAATTGTTCAGCTTTGGTTAAATACAGCAGACCTCAAAGAAAATAATTAAAAATTTATAACTCTTAAATCATTTATTAAAAATTAATGCAATTTAGTACTAATATACTTAAACACCTTTAGTACCAACTGTGTAACTTTAATCAAAATTCATACGCCCAATTTTGAATAAGCTCAAATTGTTTAACTTTGGTTAAATGAAGCAAGCTTCAAAGAAAATAATTAAAAAATGTATAACTTTTAAATCATTTATTAAAAATTAATGCAGTTTAGTACTAATACACTTTAATACTATTAGAACTAACTGTGTAAGTTTAATCAAAATCTATACGCCCAATTTTGCATAACCTCAAATTGTTCAACTTTGGTTAAACAAAACAAGCCCCAAAGTAATAAATTAAAAAATTTATAACTCTTAATTTATTTATTGAAAATTAATGCAATTTAGTACTAATACACTTTAAGATCATTAGTATCAACTGTGTAAATTTAATCAAAATTTATACGCCCAATTTTGGATAAGCTTAAATTGTTCAACTTTGGTTATATAAAGCAAGCCTCAAAGAAAGTTATTAAAAAATGTATAACTCTTAAATCATTTATTGGAAATTAATGCAATTTAGTGCTAATACACTTTATCATTATTAGTAGCAACTGTGTAAATTTAATCAAAATTCATACGCCCAATTTTGCATAAGTTTTAATTGTTCAACTTTGCTTAATCAAAGCAAGCCTCAAAGAAAGTTATTAAAAAATTTATAACTCTTAAATCATTTATTAAAAATTAATGAAATTTAGTACTAATACATTTAAACATCTTTAGTATTAACTGTGTAAATTTAATCAAAATTCATACGCTCAATTTTGGATCAAATTGTTCAACTTTGGTTAAATGAAGCAAGCTTCAAAGAAAATAATTAAAAAATGTATAACTTTTAAATCATTTATTAAAAATTGATGCAGTTTAGTACTAATACACTTTAACACTATTAGTACCAACTGTGTAAATTTAATCAAAATTCATACGCCCAATTTTGCATAACCACAAAATGTTTAACTTTGGTTAAATGAAGCATTAAAGCATTAAAGCTTGAAAGTAATTAAAAATGTATAATTTTTAAATCATTTAGTAAAAATTGGTGCAATTTAGTACTAATACACTTTGACACCATTAGTACCAACTGTGTAAATTTAATCAAAATTCATACGCCCAGTTTTGCATAAACTTCAATTGTTCAACTTTAGTTAAATAAAGCAAACCTCAAAAAAAGTTATTAAAAAATTTATAACTCTTAAATTATTTATTGGAAATTAATAAAATTTAGTACTAATATACTTTGACACTAGTAGTACCAACTGTGTAAACTTAATCAAAATTCATACGCCCAATTTTGGATAAGCTTAAATTGTTCAACTTTGGTTATATAAAGCAAGCCTCAAAGAAAGTTATTAAAAAGTTATAACTTTTAAATCATTTATTAGAAATGAATGCAATTTAGTACTAATATACTTTAACACCATTAGTACCAACTGTGTAAATTTAATCAAAATTCATACGCCCAATTTTAGATAAGCTTAAATTGTTCAACTTTGGTTATATAAATCAAGCCTCAAAGAAAGTTATTAAAAAATTTATAACTCTTAAATCATTTATTGGAAATTAATGCAATTTAGTGCTAATACACTTTATCATTATTAGTAGCAACTGTGTAAATTTAATCAAAATTCATACGCCCAACTTTGCATAAGTTTTAATTGTTCAACTTTGCTTAATCAAAGCAAGCCTCAAAGAAAGTAAT
This sequence comes from Tachinus rufipes, assembly GCA_963932245.1. Classification (NCBI taxonomy): domain Eukaryota; kingdom Metazoa; phylum Arthropoda; class Insecta; order Coleoptera; family Staphylinidae; genus Tachinus; species Tachinus rufipes. The sequence goes on from OZ010743.1 coordinate 124,461,634, forward strand.
TAAATAATTATAACTTTTAAACTATTTATTGAAAATTGATACAATTTAGTACTAATACACTTTAATATTATTAGTACTAACTGTGTAAATTTAATCAAAATTCATACGCTCAATTTTGGATAAGCTCAAATTGTTCAACTTTGGTTAAATGAAGCAAGCTTCAAAGAAAATAATTAAAAAATGTATAACTTTTAAATCATTTATTAAAAATTGATGCAGTTTAGTACTAATACACTTTAACACATTAGTACCAACTGTGTAAATTTAATGAAAATTCATACGCCCAATTTTGCATAACCTCAAAATGTTTAACTTTGGTTAAATAAAGCATTAAAGCTTGAAAAAAATTAAAAATGTATAATTTTTAAATCATTTATTAAAAATTGGTGCAATTTAGTACTAATACACTTTGACACCATTAGTACCAACTGTGTAAATTTAATCAAAATCCATACGTCCAATTTTGCATAATCGCAAATTGTTCAACTTTGGTTAAATAAAGCAAGCCTCAAAGAAAGTAATTAAAAAATTTATAACTTTTAAATCATTTATTGAGAATTAATGCAATTTAGTACTAATACACTTAAACATCTTTAGTATTAACTGTGTAAATTTAATCAAATTTCATACGCTCAATTTTGGATAAGCTCAAATTGTTCAACTTTGGTTAAATGAAGCAAGCTTCAAAGAAAATAATTAAAAAATGTATAACTTTTAAATCATTAATTAAAAATTAATGCAGTTTAATACTAATACACTTTAACACCATTAGTAGCAACTGTGTAAATTTAATCAAAATTCATACGCCCAATTTTGGATAAGCTAAATTGTTCAACTTTGGTTATATAAAGCAAGCCTCAAAGAAAGTAATTAAAAAATTTATAACTCTTAAATCATTTATTGGAAATTTATGCAATTTAGTAGTAATATACTTTGACACCAGTAGTACCAACTGTGTAAATTTAATCAAAGATTATACGCCCAATTTTGGATAAGCTCAAATTGTACAACTTTGGTTAAATAGAACAAGCCTAAAATAAAGTAATTAAAAAATGTATAACTTTTAAATTATTTATTAAAAATTGATGCAGTTTAGTACTAATATACTTTGACACCAGTAGTACCAACTATGTAAATTTAATCAAAGTTTATATGCTCAATTTTGAATAAGCTCAAATTGTTCAACTTTGGTTATATAAAGCAAGCCTCAAAGAAAGTAATTAAAAAATTTATAACTCTTAAATCATTTATTGGAAATTAATGCAATTTAGTACTAATATACTTTGTCACCAGTAGTACCAACTGTGTAAATTTAATCAAAGATTATACGCTCAATTTTAGATAAGCTCAAGTTGTTCAACTTTGGTTATATAAAGCAAGCCTCAAAGAAAGTTATTAAAAAATTATAACTTTTAAATCATTTATTGGAAATTAATGCAATTTAGTACTAATATACTTTGACACCAGTAGTACCAACTGTGTAAATTTAATCAAAATTCATACGCCCAATTTTGGATAAGCTTAAATTGTTCAATTTTGGTTATATAAAGCAAGCCTCAAAGAAAGTTATTAAAATAGTTATAACTTTTAAATCATTTATTGAAAATTGATGCAGTTTAGTACTAATATACTTTGACACCAGTAGTACCAACTGTGTAACTTTAATCAAAATTTATACGCTCAATTTTGGATAAGCTCAAATTGTTCAGCTTTGGTTATATAAAGCAAGCCTCAAAGAAAGTTATTAAAAAATTTATAACTCTTAAATCATTTATTAGAAATTAATGCAATTTAGTACTCATATACTTTGACACCATTAGTACCAACTGTGTAAATTTAATCAAAATTCATACGCCCAATTTTGCATAAGTTTTAAGTGTTCAACTTTGCTTAATCAAAGCAAGCCTCAAAGTAATTAAAAAAATATAACTCTCAAATCATTTATTGAAATATAAGTAATAATAATATAAGTACCAACTGTGTAAATTTAATCAAAATAAAAAACGTTACCTATTCCGTGTATACTTTTGCGCAACAAATATGATAAACATAATTTGAAAATTGATCCATATTTTTAAAAATGCAGACAACGCAACGTGAAATGCAATTTTCAGTGAGCGATCGTGGGGGATGTATTCCGTTAAAAAAAAATAACAAATTGAATTTAACTTCACCTGCTGTCGCACACTCGTGTTACACGATAAAATCGATTCATAATAATACAATTATTTTAATCATTTTTTATTTTTAGATTAATTGAACTAATTTTAAGCCACAATATAATATTAAATTGAACTGAACTGAACTAAACATACATATTTACCTGTAATTGAGTCAATTAGTTTTGCTTTGTAGATTGTAGCATTATAATACACCTACCTAGTTTAAAATATCCTTTTGAAAATATTTGCATTTAGATTTATTCTGTCTGTCACTTGGTCTTTTATATTTTTAAACATACTTTGCAGAATTCAACAAGTTGCAACTTTTTAAATAGAGAATTGAATCCAAGAATTTTCTAAGCATCGTTAACAATTTATATTTAATAACAAGTTAGCTTGTTAGAAATTTTATGCAAATCTGAGTGGGTATATGAAGACGTCTATAAACTTAAATATTTTCAATAAATTGAATTCGTAGAAATTATAACTCATTTGCATTTGCACTTTTAATACTACAATAGAGTTACATATTATTTTAGCACACACCATGCATATTAATTATCTTCAACAAACGTGGCTTGGTTTATGTTTACTATCTTCCCACGTAATATTATTCATTAATATTTTTCCACATAATAAAATTAAAATATTTAAAAAATCCATGCCTACAGCATTCTTTTAAAAATAATTACAGAAAATACAAAAATTGCAAACTTTATAATTCACTACAGCCCGAAGAAACGTATCTTGTTACTATTATAATTAAAATACATTTCAAACGTCGCTGGAAAAATAATCCTTAATTACGCTCTACATTTATGGTAAGCGCTTTGTTAATAAAAATACGTTAAAAAAACGCTTTAAATGTAGGAAATTTGAAACGTGTCCGAATTATCCACCTTTACACAAAGGGGTTTGTTAATTTTACAACTTTCGAATGAATTAAATGAAGAGTGTGAAAATTACGGTACGTCCTTTGTTTCGTGAATCCAATTAGTGATGCATCGTTGGTAATTAAGAGTTTGTAATTTGTTTTATTAATATTTGTTTGAATTATTAATTATTGAGAAAATTGAGCAAAAAAAATAAAGTGGGTTTTTAAAATGTTTAGAAAATACAAATTACAAATAAAATAAAATATGTAATATGTAGTAACTAGTTTCAATCTTTACAAGGCCATCATCGGGCGGTGATTCAAACAAGTATGAAATCAAAAGAAAATTTACAAATCAGATTAAGTCCTGTTATCTGACTTCTAGCCTTCTCCTAATGCCTACGTCCAGCTCTCCATTCATTTTTTAAGTGGTCTACTCGGATTTTTTACTTTAGGGTCTTTAACACATTTGGCAATTCTGTTGTGGTCAATTTTATCTGAGATCTGACTCATCTAGCTACGTCTTCAGTATTTAATTCTCTGATAACGCTGCTTCTGTTTTTATTACGTAGAGTTACTCTTTTTATTGTTTTAAAAGTTTTTATTGCCATTTGGTTTTAGATGTTTCTTCCCAAGTTTTTAGTAGATTCGGATCGACCGTACACAAGTTTTATACTTTGCCTTGTGTAAACATAAAGTCTAGTGCGCAAGACTGTTCACAAAAGAAAATGGTTGTAAACATGTTTACTGTGCACAAATTGTACACTTGTAAACTATCAGTAGTATCAGTGTAGGTTTGTAAAGTGTGTTTGTTTGTTAAAGAACTCTGTGCGGGCCTAAAGACTAGTGCGCAGAATTTTCCACGTCAAACTAATACTTTAGTGCAACCCCGAGATAAAAATAGGTCTGAATTCTTTAAAGAGCCTAATGAAAGACTTCCTCTTTCTCCAAAACAAACAAAAAAATAGGTTTGGTTTAATTTGTTACATATTTGATTCTACTTTTATGTTCTAAGCGTTTGAGTTTACCAAAAAGTTCTTTTAAATTACGGTTTAGCAAGACTTTTTTACTTATTAATTGCTAACTTCAATTCATAATTTACTTCAATCTACTTCTCCTATTAAGAACTGCTAACTTCAATTCATTATATATTTTAAGCTCCTATCAATTGCTAATTTCAATTCATAACTTACTTCAATCTGCTTCTCCTATTAAAAACTACTAATTTTAATTTGTTGCATATTTCTCCTATTAATTGTTAACTTTAGTTAACAACTAATTTTATTCTATTTTTTTATTAACGATTGTTAACTTTAATTTGTTGCATATTTTATTCTACTTTAATTAATTGTTAAGTTAAATTTGTAAACTTCTCCTGTTAACGATTGCTAACTTCAATTTATTGCATTCTTCATTATATTTCTCTTATCAATTGCTAACTTTAATTTGTAAATTATTTCATTCTATTTTTCCTATTAACAATTTCTAATTTAAAGCTTTCATTAACACAATAGTATTATTGTCAATTTATTTTAATTAATTAATAAATAAATTTTCTTTTGTATAACAAGTACTATGAGACGTATGTCGTAACTTGGAGGGTGCTAATTTGGTTGCATACGTTAAATTAAATTACTTGTTCGTAACTATTCGCATCTCATCGGGTCACCTCGTACAAAATAAAACATGGCGGCCACAAATCTGTTCTAACTTACTTATTCCATGCATTCAAACAGATATTTTTTTAATTCAGTTCTTTAGATTTAATAAAATTAAAACAAATTGTGTATTATTTACTGCATAAAATGCCATAATAACGTTTTAATATCGAAATATTATTATTTAACACTGACAAATTAATTCAAATGTCATATTGAATTACTTAATTTCTGAAAAATTAAATATTAATTCATATTAAACATGAGTAATTAGTTAAATTAGTTTATGAATAATTTTATATTGTTTGTTTGTAACAATTCGGATCGCTTCGAGTGCAATAAAAACATGGCAAACCTAATTTTATTCTAGCATTTAAAAAAATATATTTTGGTATGTTTATCTAACAGAATTAAGTGCTTAATATAAATATAAATTCATTTTTGTAAATTACATTTATATTAATCATGAGTAATTAGTTGAATAATTAATAAATAATTTTATATTACTTGTTCGTAATAATTTGGATCACATATTTATTTCAAAACATACATTTTTGCAACTTTATGCTGCTCAAAGCAAAGAAAAACATATTTTTAACTTTTATGATCTGTTAAAACTTAAAATCTAGCTATCAATGTAACCTAACCTAACCTAACAACGTCAAAGTTCTGTCACATAAAAAATATTTGCAAACTAAACAATTTCTGTCAATTTTTATCTGTCATCTGTTGCAGTTTGAACTATAACAGTTAACAAATCTTTTTATTTAATCTAAGAATCGTTAAAATGCTGCACAGTTTTGGTCAAACTTTTTTAATCTGTAAAAATTCCATATTATGTCAACTTCTAACAATAATTTAACTTAATTTTAAGAACAATTGTCAAAAACACTTAACAACTGTCAAAGTTTTGAAAACAATTTGACAGTTTTTGTTAAAAATTTGATAAGATTTGAAAACAATTTGACAGTTTAAGTTAGAATTTGTTAATTTATGTTATAGTTTGATAGATTAGAAACCAATTACATAGTTTGAAAAACAAATTGACATATGGAAATACAATTTGACATTTAATTTTATAATTTGACAGTGGTACATAGTATTTAAAATCAATTTGACAGTTTTTGTTAAGAATTTGGTTGTTTTAAAAACAGTTCGACAGTTTTTGTTAAGAATTTGACAGATTTCTAAATAATTTGACAGATTAAGTTAAAATTTGTTAACTCATAGTACAGTTTGACAGATTTAGAACTAATTCCACAGTTTAGAAAAGAAATTGACAAATGGAAATACAATTTGACACTTAATTTTATAATTTGACAGTTGTATATAGTATTTAAAATCAATTTGTCAGTTTTTGTTAAGAATTTTGAAAACAATTTTAAAATTTAAATTAGAATTTATTGATTTATAGCATAATTTGACAACCAATTCCTCAGTTTAAAAAAGAAATTGACAAATTAAAACATAATTTGACATTTATTTGTACACTTTGACAGTTATTTGTAATATTTTAAATTAATTCGACATTGTTTGATAAAAATTTAACAAGTTTGAAAACAATTTGCTGCAATTTTACGCGTTTAGGTATACTTTAATTAACAGCTGCTTCAATTTGACATATTGATTGACATTTCAATCACAAGTGATGGCATACTTCGATATTTTTGTTATAAAAATAATGCACCAAGTCAGTGCAAGATAGAGCTTTATATATTGATTCGATTCTGGAAGTAAGCAAAGCTTACATCCAAATCGTAGATGGTTTGTAGCTGAAATAAACTATCAGTGCAGTGTACATCACATCAGCTGTTTAGAAAATTACAATTTTCTTCCTTTATCATCAATAAAAGTGTAAGTTAAATTTATTAAATACAATTAACACAAAATAAATTGAAATAAGAATGCTATCATTGACTGTACTAATTTATAATAAATTAATTTCTTATAGCATTCTTTGTTTACGATTTGTTGCATATTTTGTACATCAGATGGAGTAATTGAAGCTTAATTTTAAACCAAAACAATATAAATTTCTCTAATTTGGTTCAGATACTCACTTTTTAAGTTCAGTAAGTACATAATAGATGGCGGCCTCAGTTTTTTTTATTCTCTATCCATTTCAATATATCATTTTCAATTAGATTAAATTAAAAACTATTATTTATTTACAGTAAATGGCTTTACCTGATACATACAACAATACTAAAACCTATTTCGAAGACTGCTTATCATTCCTGCAAACCTACAAATGGATTCATTCAACCCCAAACACACATATTTTAGTTAATAAAATTTTCAACAACATTTCAAAGGAATGGTTAAGCTATTTCCAGACTATATCTATAATCAATTTAAATAACATTGCTTTGGGCATCATTGATGTGAGTATTAATATTTATTCTATTATAAATCAAAATTAATTTTTATTTAGAATGAAGCTCCTGAAAGTTTTAAAGCTTTTATGCAAAATGCCATTAAATTAAAACCAAATTATTTGGTTAAAGGGCACACAACGATTTCTCAAAAGAATATTAAATTGGGGAGGAAGAAGGCGCATGAAATATATAACTTGGCACCAGTTATTCATAAGAAATGTGTTGAAAATGGAGTTCAACATGTTGTTGATATTGGTGCTGGACTTGTAAGTATTTTAATTTAAAATCTGTAACCTCAGTTGCAAAATAGTTTGAAAAATTTGGAAAAAATATTATTTTATTTAAAAATTTAATTTTGATTATAAAAGTTTACAAAGTATTAAATGGACTATGTTTTGTTAAAATTTTGAGTGGCTAACTTGAAAATTGTGACCTCAGTACCAATTTAAGCAAAATAGTTATTTAAGAAGTTTTCAAAATTACAATAAATATTTTTGATTTCTAAAATTTAATTTTGACTATGACACCTTAAAATGTATAGTATCGACTATGTTTAGTTAAAATTTTGAGTTGTTAATTTGAAAATTGTGACCTCAGTATTAATTTAAGCAAAACTGTTATTTTAAAAAATTTCAAAAAATTACAAAAAATTATTTTGATTTCAAAACTTTAATTTTGACTTTAACAACTTACAAAGTGTTATATGGACTGTATTTAGTCAAAATTTTGAGTTGCTAGTTTAAAAACTGTGACCTCAGTATCAATTTAAGCAAAACTGATTTTAAAGAAATTTTTATAAAATATTTTTGATTTTTAAAATTCAATTTTGACGATGACCTTAAAATGTACAGTATAGACTATGTTTAGTCAAAATTTTAAGTTGTTAATTTAAAAAATGTGACCTCAGTATCAATTTAAGCAAAACCGTTTTTAAAGAAATTTTCAAAAAATTAAAAAAAAAAAATTATTTCAAAAATTCAATTTTGACTATGACACTTTTTAATATATTATGTGGACTATGTTTAGTCAAAGTTTTGAGTTGCTAATTTTAAAATTGTGACCTCAGTACTACTTTAAACAAAACTATTATTTAAAAAAAATTCAAAAAATTACAAAAAATGTTTTTGATTTTAAAACTTCAATTTTGACTTTAACAACTTACAAAGTATTAGATGGCCTATGTTGAATCAAAATTTTGAGTTGCTAATTTAAAAATTGTGACCTCAGTACCAATTTAAGCAAAATTGTTATTTAAGAAATTTTCAAAAAATTATAAAAATTATTTTTGATTTTAAAAATTTAATTTTGATTACAACAGCTTATAAAGTATTATATGGACTATGTTTAGTCAAAATTTTGAGTTGTTAATTTAAAAATTGTGACCTCAGCATCAATTTAAGCAAAACTGTTTTAAAAGAAATTTTCAAAAAATTCCAAAAAAAAATTGATTTTAAAAATTCAATTTTGACTAAAACATTTTACAAAGTATTATATGGACCAAGCTTAGTCAAAATTTTGAATGGCTAATATGAAAATTGTGACCTCAGTATCAATTTAAGCAAAACTGTTATTTAAGAAATTTTCAAAAAATTATAAAAAATCTTTTTTTTCAAAAATTCAATTTTGATTATAACATCCTAAAATGTATTGTATGGGCTATGTTTAGTCAAAATTATGAGTTGCTAGTTTAAAAATTGTGACATCAATATCAATTTAAACAAAACTCTATTTTCAGGGTTATCTACCTCAACTACTAAACGAAAAATTCAATTACAACATTCTGGGAATTGAAGGGAACCCAGATTACGTCAAAACAGCCACCAAAAATAACAACAGCTCTTCAATTCATTACAAACACCATTTTGTAACACCAAATTCAACCAAAATTATAGAAAATTTATTCTTTGAATCATTCCCTAATGTTAAAAATGGAATTTGCTTAACAGCCTTGCATGCATGCGCTGATCTTACAATAGAAATTTTAAATCTATTTAAAAATTTAGAAATAGCCAAATGTGCCGTTGTAATGCCATGCTGTTATCATAGAATCAAAGGCTGTGATGAAATTTTTGATAACTTTCCCTGTAGCGATGAATTAAAACTAATTTATGCAAAACCATTTTTGACAAGGCCTTTTTTACGTTTGGCTTGCCAACAAACTGATTCTATCTGGAAAGAAATGGATGAAAATAAGCATAAATTACATTCAAAAAATTGTTTGTTTAGAAATATATTTCAGGAAGTTTTGGAGGAAGGTATTATTTAATCAAACTAAATTGTAATAATTTATTAATTTTTTTTTTATTTAGGTAATTTTAAAACAAGCAGGACCAAACGCAAAACAGGAACAAAGAATCTTGATTATACAATAGAAGAATATGCTGAGGATCTTGAAAATTCCTATAAATTTTTTGATAATAAAGATATTGAACTTGGTGCTGATAGTGTTGCTTTGATTAAGAGTAATGTGTGTAGGAAATATTATGATAATTATGTTGGAAGTGATTGTTATATTGAGGCGTTGACTGCAATGCAAGGATTGATTCAAAGTGTTTGTGAAAATTTGATTTTGTTGGATAGATGTGGTTATGTTAAACAATTTGGGATTGAGTGTGTTACTGAAAAGATTACTGATGATTGTATATCGCCCAGATGTTATGCTTTTGTTTTAAATAAAATTTGAATTAATTGTGATACTTTTATGATAGTTCTATGACATTTAATGACTGTATCTGATAGTTTATGATTAATTTATCACTTTAATAACAGTTTATGGCAAATTTGCAACATTTATGACACTTAGTTGGGCCGATGGTTTGATATTGGATGTTACTACGATATGCTGCGTTCCTGCACCTAACAAACATGACAGAATGGCTGACAGATGTCATTAGATTTGAAGAATGAGATGACGTTACTAATTACTTGATCACAAACACTTGGGCGGGTGGGCAGGAACACAGTTGATGAATATTGGGCCTGTGGTTTGATATTGTGTTCTCGTCCACCCGCCCAAGTGCTTGTCATAAAATAATTAAATGTTACAACCACCGCCAGGTTAAAATAAACTTACATTTATAAAAGCAAACAATTATTCCGTTGATCATAACCATTTTAAAAATTTATATCTTCTTTTTATCTTCTCGCACTTTTAGTTTAGATTATTATTTCATAACAATGCCTGCAACTGAGCGGCACTACATTATACTTAACACTCGCAGTGGGAATCAATGATAGAAAATGTTAAATCAGTGTTTTACATTTAATAAATAATAAATGCATGAATCAATATTTCACAATATTAAACAATAACTAATGCGTAAATTCAATGTATGTTTACTTCGATAACATTCTATTTTTAAACTAAAACAATCCAAATAATCGCATTTACCTACAAAGCCAGGCGGAGATATTTTTTTGCTTGCGTGCTGTTATCTCAAGAAAGGAATGATTTTTATCATCGATATTTTTATGCAGATAACAATTTATTTCTGCATCGAACCTTCTAGAATAATTCCGTACATTTTATTTTATATATTGATGGTTACATTTTATATTGAAAATAATTTGGATGCAATAATTTACAAAAGGATACAAATATACCAAACTAGATCTTAATTTAAGGCACAAAATGTCTTCATAAATTATTGCTATACAATAAACAAATTTAGATCAATTTCATTTAGTTAATGTCTAACCAGCAGTATAAAGAATGAGGCTCATAACGTAAGCTAAGACTATGTAAGTCCTCATTTGCATCAGATCTTTAAACAAAATATTATTCCTCCATTTTAAAAATAGAGTCAAGACAAAGACCAAGTTTTGCAATTTGCAGGAAAGAAGCGCAAATGCTCTCCCCTTCAAATATATTAATAATTTGTGGTTTAGTCAAAATTGAATTATAATAAAATAGTATTAAACTCCCAACAATGTTCTAAGCTTCTGAACTGAAAACTGTTTTTGATTTCTTGTAATAAAATTGTAAAAATGTCAGTCACAATTAATATGTAACGTTGCTGAACTGTTGCTGCGTTTATGAATTGTCAAATTGAAATTATTTATTTTAAAATGAATTTTTAGTTTTAATAATAAAATAATAATTTCTAATTATCATTGGAATCAATTAGCTTCACAAATATCTTACACTAATTAATTCATTACAAATATATTTCAGATCAAATATTTAACTCATTTGTAAAACTAATACGCAAATTCAATGAATGTGTACTTCGATAACATTCTATTTATACATTTATGGGATTTACCTATAAATAAGACGGAGATTTTTTTGCTTTTTATGTGCGTGCTGTTATCTCAAGAAACGAATGATTTTTATCGCCGACCTTTTCATGCAGATAACAATTTATTTCTACGTCGTACCTTCTAAAATAATTCCGTACATATTATTTATATTATTGATGATTTTATATTATAATTTTAAGAATACAAGTATTATAAATTGGATCCAAATTTTAAAGCACGAAATGTCTTCATGGATTATTGCTATACATTCACACATAAAATATTCCTGACCTATAAGAAATATCAAAAAGTGTTCATAAATTATCAATAATAATTCTACTAAATATTATAAAACATTTATAATCTGTAGTAGAGCCATGATAAATTCCGCCGCAAATGTCATAAATAGTTCTTAAGCTGTTGAAATGACATAAAATATTCCTAAACTGTAATAGATGATGATATGACATTTTTAATTCTTGAATTGTTATAGATGACAAATTTTTTTTTTTAGTTTGTCAAAAATGTTCATAAACTATCACAAATTGCGAGAAAGTAGTTTTAATTGAAATTACCTACCCTAGGTTGTTTTACACCAAGAACCAAAAATTTAAAAAAAAAAATATTTTTTTTTAGGAATTCATTCAAAAAAAGTCTGAAAATAATCCAAGCAACATTTTTATTTCATATTCTTAGATACTATTGGAGTTTTTGGTACTGAAATTAGTCAAAAATTAAATTTCCATTAAAAGGCAAATACACTAAACAAATCAATCTAACATTTCTTCAACAAACTTTAATTAATAAAATTGTAATTAAGAACCAGTTGTTTTGCCTCATATCCTATCTGGTGTGGTGAATGTACTTACTTACGTAGTTGGGTTTGACTTGTCGTTTGGGTTTGTGGTTCAGCCATCTGGGGTACGTACTAAGACAGTGGAGTAGCTTCTTCTAGTTTGAATAATAGAATACAAAACTATAAATTTATTAAAATGTTAAAATTCCACCTCATTCACAACAATCAATGTTAACATTTCCTATGTTTGATACATTCCTAAAGCAAAAATAGTTACCAATTTAATACTCACCCTTTTTCGTTAAATTTGAAGCTTCTACTAAAGTTGTTCTAAAACATTTAAATTATTTTATTAATTATATATAAAATAAACTAATTGGCTGTAAATTAAATCTAATAATTACACAAAATTGAAGAAAAGTTTGAAGAAAAGAAAAAGTATAAAGAGAAGAATAAATTTCCCCTCCTCATTCTTACATCCGGGCTTGGGACCGTCTTCGGCTGAGTTAGAAAATGAAAAAAAGGTGGATAGTCAGAGAGAAAACAACTAAATCAAGATCTACAAGAGAAAGAACAAGCATGGTAGGTGAGCTGTAAAAAAAGTAGAAGATATTAGTGCATAGTAGTAGCGAAAATTAAGAGAAAGCCTGACTGTTATTATAAATTCAATTATAATCAGCTCAGGAACTGGAAATGAAATTAGTTTAGGAAAGAATAGTAACGAGATATAGAGGAATGGCAAAATACAGGAACTTCTCGCGGGTTTTTCAGGCGTAGAGACAAACTTTATAGAAGACGAACAGACTGTTCTTTTGGTGCGCCCTCTAACAAGTAGAGAAAACGTGCTGGCGGTGCCACACACGGTAATCTCTACAAGTCTTCAAATGTGCTTCTCGTAACGAACTAAATCTGATACATAAAGTTTGTAAATCCGTTCTTTTTTTTATATTGAAGCAAACAACTGGAAATAATCTTATTACAGTTTAAACAAAGCTAAATAAAAAATAAATCAACCCCCACCCATCCTGACTGAGTAATAATCTAATCAATAAAATATTTTGGTTAAATCGCAATTGGGTAAAGTAATTAAATTAAAGTATTATGGAAATTTTTTGGGGACTGTAAAAAAATTAGAATTAATATATAAAATAGCCTTAGTGTTCCTTATTTATTTCATTCCATAGCTTAATAATAAATTTTCCAAACAATCCAATTCATTTATTGCTTTGTGAACTAAGGCTATCATTACAAGCTGAAATAAAAGTACAATACAATCCATTCAAATTTTTTTGAAAAGAATATATTGCTGTTATAACTGAAATAAAAATTTATTAAATCTTCTGTTCTAGTTTGCTTCAATTATTCCATTGAGGTTTTCTTATCCAAATAACACAATTCAAATTTTGTCCTTAGTAATTTTGTTTGTATTCTAGAACTTAATCTGAAATAAGCAATAGAATCTCTTCATTTTAAAAAGATCCTATTGCTATCAGCTGGAAAGTAATTAAAATTGATTAGATCTTCTGTTCTAGATTTTAAAATTATGTATCCAGTGGATTCTTTTATTAGAATAATCCTTTCATGACAAATTTAAATCCTGGATTCTAGAACGTAACCTGAAATAAACAATAGCATCTCTTCATTTTGAAAAGATACTATTGCTACCAGCTAGAAAGCAATTCAAATTGATTAAATCTTCTGTTCTATTTTTTTTAAATTATTTATCCATTAGTTTCTGTTATTCAATGCTTATTACAATAATCCATTTATGACAAAACAGTTTAAACTCTGGATTCTAGAACATAACCTGAAATAAGCAATAGAATCCTTTCATTTGGAAAAGATTCAATTGCTATCTACTGGAAAGCAAATTTAGATTAGTTTTGGAGGAATTATTTTTTGTAGAAAATTTCCATAATAATACAATAAATGTTGATCAAAAATAAAACAATGTAACCATAATATAACAAATTTGTTGAACCCCTTTGAATAACAAATGTACCATAAGCAGAGCTACATAGAGGGAGTTGCTTATAGTACCTAATTAAAATAAGCAAACCTTTACAAATAAAATGAATCTACTTCTGGAAAAATCTAGCCATAACATAAGGAAAAAATTTGAATCCAGTTTTTCTGGAGGATTTAATGTTGAAGCAAAACATTTATCCTTAATTTTGTGCAAAATAGTTATTATATAAAATTTTATGAAACAATTAAAGAAATATTAATATATAAACATAATGCCATGCAAATTAATCTATTGTAGACTGATGCTGAAACCTAAAAAAATACATTTCTATTTGGTTCTCTCAGTTGAAACGCTGAGAAATAAATCTAAAAATAAATCTATCTAAATAAAACCTAAATGAATTCAAAATATTAAAACAATGTTTCAGTATAAACTCTGAAACATTTTTTCAAATTCCCTAAAATTATGTTAGATTGAACCACACTTATGGGTAAATTTGTGCTTAATCTTCAAATGTTGAAGAAAGCTTTCCCATTTGCATTTGATGAATTTACTAAAGTCTATTATGTCTTATTCAGTTTAAACTCTGAAATAAGAAGGTTAGTAACGTTTGTCAAAATTGTATGAATCAACCTATACTTCAATCGAAACTTTGAAGATATAAGAAGATTTCTCTTATGCCTAAATTGAATGTCAATTGTTTCTTCTTTAGTTTAAACTCTAAAGTAAGAAGACTAATAACGATCGTTAAAATTGTCTGAATCAACTTATTCTTCAATCTAAACTTTGAAGATATTAAGAAGATTCTTTTTTATGCCTAAGTTGAATGTCAAGTGTTTCTTCTTTAGTTTAAACTCTAAAGTAAGAAAGTTTGTAACGTTTGTCAAAATTGTCTGAATCAACTTATTCTTCAATCTAAACTTTGAAGATATAAGAAGATTTTCTGAATGCCTATATTGAATGTCAATTATTTCTTCTTTAGTTTAAACTCTAAAGCAAGAAAATTTGTAACGTTTGTCAAAATTGTGTGAATCAACTTGTTCTTCAATCAAAACTTTGAAGATATAAGAAGATTTCTCTTATGCCTAAATTGAATGTCAATTGTTTCTTCTTTAGTTTAAACTCTAAAGCAAGAAGGTTTGTAGCGTTTGTCAAAATTGTCTGAATCAACTTATTCTTTAATCTAAACTTTGAAGATATAAGAAGATTTTTTGTGCCTAAATTGAATGTCAATTATTTCTTCTTTAGTTTAAACTCTAAAGTAAGAAAGTTTGTAACGTTTGTTAAATTGTGTCCATCAACTTATTCTTCAATCTGAATTTTGAAGGAATAAGAATATTTTCTGTATGCCTATATTGAATGTCAATTATTTCTTCTTTAGTTTAAACTCTAAAGCAAGAAAGTTTGTAACGTTCGTCAAAATTGTGTGAATCAACTTATTCTTCAATCTAAACTTTGAAGATATAAGAAGATTTCTCTTATACCTAAATTGAATGTCAATTGTTTCTTCTTTAGTTTAAACTCTAAAGTAAGAAGGTGTGTAGCGTTTGTCAAAATTGTCTGAGTCAACTTATTCTTCAATCTAAACTTTGAAGATATAAGAAGATTTTTTGTGCCTAAATTGAATGTCAAGTATTTCTTCTTTAGTTTAAACTCTAAAGTAAGAAAATTAATAACGTTCGTTAAAATTGTCTAAATTAACTTATTCTTCAATCTAAACTTTGAAGATATAAGAAGATTCCTTTTTACGCCTAAGTTGAATGTCAAGTATTTCTTCTTTAGTTTAAACTCTAAAGTAAGAAAGTTTGTAGCGTTTGTCAAAATCTAACAATATTCTTCAATGTAAAATTAAAGAAACTAAAATTATATTTTAAATAAAATTAAAAAAATTAATTTGTCATCAGTTGAAACGCTGAAGACAGTAACCTAGATGAACAATTTTTCATAAAAAAAAACTTAAACTATCTCCAGTTGAAACGCTGGAGATATTGTCATAAAAATAGCTAACCTAACCTAACTAGTGATCAATGTATTTTAGGATAACTTTGTTGTATCTATAGGACATGATGCAGCACACAATAAAACATCAATTAAGAGAAAATGATCATTGAAGAAAAATACCTTGAAAAATTAAGGTTGATCATATAAACAGCAAATTTAACAAAAAATCAAACAAACAATTTCATACAACAAACTGAATGAGACTCCAGTTTACATCCATACCAACATCAATTTATCCCCAACCAGAACAAATCAAACAGAAATCCAACCAGTAGAAACAAAGCAAATTAGAAAACCAACAGAATACTTTTCAAAACCATAAACAACAAGGAACATCATTCATGATAACTTTTGCTGGACCAGCTACATTCATACCAAACAATAAAATTCAAAACAAATCGAAAACTTTTTCAATTCAAATATGAAGATTTAGAAACAGCCCAAAAACCAATATTTCTTGCAAGAAATGTTTCGAACATTCACTATAAGCTAGACCCACCAGCTTCATTCATACCAAAACACATCAGTAAAACCAACAAATTCAAATAAAATTGAAATATTGAAGAACAGATAGCATCATATCCTGTGATACAACATAGTTATCCCAGTTTATTGTCACTTATAAAATTTGAAATATAAATTCAACTATTTAGTCCAAAAAATAAACTTATACAAGTAATGATTAAGCAGTCATAAGGTATAAAATATAATTAATTTTTGTCTCGGTAGATTTTCAGTTGTAATTATTGATATAAAATGTAGAACACAAACAGTTTCAATTAAACAAATTGTATTGTACAGTCAAAAGAAAAATTCTAGAGTGGTTATACAAAACAGTCATAATTAATCCTAAAAATGTATATGCAAGTCAAATTCTAAGTTAAAAAAATTAAAAAAATGGTTCAAGTCATTATTGAGAGTATAAATAAAGCAAACTTAACTAAATTACTCAGTAAAAACAGTCATGGTTCGTCATGATTTAGTATAAATATCTTAAATAATGTCAAAATAATTCTGTAATAATATATTCAAAGAAATTAGTCAATATCAAGTTTAAAATGATGTATGTAAGTAAAGTAATATAATAATACAATGTAAAATCGGTGATAATTAGTAATGATAAACACAAGAAAAATAAGATTATTCAGATAAAACACTGAATAACCTTTAAATAAAATACAAGTCTCACAATAAGTTAAATAAAAATATAAAAAGGTGCTTCAACCTACACATAATTTATTACAAATCAATATTAAAATAAATTTATTAGATTGGAAAGCAAACTTAACCTACCCCACATGGCATTATGTAAACATATTAATTTATTAATTAATTATTAATTAACAAACCGAACAAATAATAACAATTCTCTACAAAACTGCAGATAAATTGTAATAATATTGAAGACAATAAAAACAATTTTTTTCCAAATAATTACAACATATTTAATTAAAAAAAACCTGGGATGCTTATGCAAAATAATTAATTAAAATTAACATAGCAACAAACCCCTGAAAATTATGTTGATTTATATAATACCCTAATAATCCATCAATCCTGATTGAATATTAAGAATGTTTCAGTTGTAATTTCTTTGAATGAGAACGGATTTACTTACCTTAAGATCGCCGATTTTTCATGAAATTCCGGTTAAATTGCTCCCTTTTGGAGGCATTGGTGAGGGATGAGGCACTACCTTTCCTAGGAAAGTCTTCTCTAGGGCGCACGAAGATACACCCCTGATTTATGCGACCTTCTATAGGCGGCCGGCCTTCGCACGTTCATCGGAACCCGTACCGTACCAAACTGAGGCAATATTGGCAATATTGCTCAACGCAAGTAATGGTGCATGGAGGGGATGCGTATCGATAGATACTCCGTGATCGGGTTTACGGATTGAAATAATGATTTTAAATATTGTTTGTACATTATTAAAATTAGAATTAATTATTTATTAACATAGAAATTATTAGCTTTTTGCAGATAGAGAAAAATATAAATTAAAAAATTATATTTAAATCTTTATGTCTAATTAATTAATTAGTTAGATAAAAATTTTAATTATTGCAGCTATTTAGCTTAATTAATTTTAGTTATAACTAGTATTATGTATTAAATTATTATTTGATTATCAAAAAACTAATATAATCTCAATTTATAGACTTAGAGCAATATCTTTGTTAATATCATCTTTAGTAATTAAATCTATATAAATCATGTTGTGTATAAAAATTTTTTCTGTTAATTTTATATAAACAATTTTCCAATACTACCAACTGTTTTTAAATTATTAAGAAAAAACTAAAATAATCTTATTTGGTAGAATTAATGCATTATCTTTGTTAATACCAACATTATAAAATAAAACTATAAAAATCATTTTGTGTAGAATCAAATTTCCTAATAATTTTATATAAATCATTTTTCAATACTACCAACTGTTTTCAAACTGTTAACAAAAAACTAAAATAATTTTGTTCTTTACACTTAATGCATTATGTTGGTTAATACCAACCTAAAGAAATTAAATTATATAAATCATTTTGTGTAGAATAAAATTTGCTATTAATTTTACTTAAATTATTTTTCAATACTACCAACTGTTTGCAAATGGTTAACAAAAAACTAAAATAATTTTGTTTTTTTCACTTAATGCATTATCTTGGTTAATACTAACTTTAGGAATTTAAATTATATAAATCATTTTGTGTAAAATAAAATTTGCTAATCATTTTACTTAAATTATTTTTCAATACTACCAACTGTTTGCAAATGGTTAACAAAAAACTAAAATAATTTTGTTCTTTACATTTAATGCATTATCTTTTTTAATACCAACCTAAGGAATTTAAATTATATAAATCATTTTGTGTAGAACAAAATTTGCTATTAATTTTACTCAAATTATTTTTCAATACTGCCAACTGTTTTCAAATGGTTAACAAAAAATTAAAATTATTATGTTCTTTACACTTAATGCATTATCTTGGTTAATACCAACTAAGAAAATTAAATTATATAAAACATTTTGAGTAGAATAAAATTTGCTATTAATTTTACTTAAATTATTTTTCAATACTACCAACTGTTTGCAAATGGTTAACAAAAAACTAAAATAATTTTGTTTTTTACACTTAATGCATTATCTTGGTTAATACTAACTTTAGGAATTTAAATTATATAAATCATTTTGTGTAAAATAAAATTTGCTAATTATTTTACTTAAATTATTTTTTAATACTACCAACTGTTTGCAAATGGTTAACAAAAAACTAAAATAATTTTGTTCTTTACACTTAATGCATTATGTTGGTTAATACCAACCTAAGGAAATTAAATTATATAAATCATTTTGTGTAGAATAAAATTTGCTATTAATTTTACTTAAATTATTTTTCAATACTACCAACTGTTTGCAAATGGTTAACAAAAAACTAAAATTATTATGTTCTTTCCACTTAATGCATTATCTTGGTTAATACCAACCTAAGAAAATAAAATTATAAAAATCTTTTTGTGTAGAATAAAATTTGCTATTAATTTTACTTTAATTATTTATCTATACTACCAACTGTTTGCAAATGGTTAACAAAAAACTAAAATAATTTTGTTCTTTACACTTCATGCATTATCTTGGTTAATACCAACCTAAGGAAATTAAATTATATAAATCATTTTGTGTAGAATAAAATTTGCTATTAATTTTACTCAAATTATTTTTCAATACTACCAACTGTTTGTAAATGGTCAACAAAAAACTAAAATAATTTTGGTTTTTACACTTAATGCATTATCTTGGTTAATACTAACTTTAGGAATTTAAATTATAAAAATCATTTTGTGTAAAATAAAATTTGCTAATCATTTTACTTAAATTATTTTTCAATACTACCAACTGTTTGCAAATGGTTAACAAAAAACTAAAATAATTTTGTTCTTTACATTTAATGCATTATCTTTTTTAATACCAACCTAAGGAATTTAAATTATATAAATCATTTCGTGTAGAACAAAATTTGCTATTAATTTTACTCAAATTATTTTTCAATACTGCCAACTGTTTTCAAATGGTTACCAAAAAATTAAAATTATTATGTTCTTTACACTTAATGCATTATCTTGGTTAATACCAACTAAAGAAATTAAATTATATAAATCATTTTGTGTAGAATAAAATTTGCTATTAATTTTACTTAAATTATTTTTCAATACTACCAACTGTTTGCAAATGGTTAACAAAAAACTAAAATAATTTTGTTCTTTACATTTAATGCATTATCTTTTTTAATACCAACCTAAGGAATTTAAATTATATAAATCATTTTGTGTAGAACAAAATTTGCTATTAATTTTACTCTAATTATTTTTCAATACTACCAACTGTTTTCAAATGGTTAACAAAAAACTAAAATTATTATGTTCTTTCCACTTAATGCATTATCTTGGTTAATACCAACCTAAGGAAATAAAATTATAAAAATCTTTTTGTGTAGAATAAAATTTGCTATTAATTTTACTTTAATTATTTATCAATACTACCAACTGTTTGCAAATGGTTAACAAAAAACTAAATTAATTTTGTTCTTTACACTTAATGCATTATCTTGGTTAATACCAACTAAGGAAATTAAATTATATAAATCATTTTGTGTAGAATAACATTTGCTATTAATTTTACTCTAATTACTTTTTCAATACTACCAACTGTTTGTAAATTGTTAACAAAAAACTAAAATAATTTTGTTTTTTACACTTAATGCATTATCTTGGTTAATACTAACTTTAGGAATTTAAATTATATAAATCATTTTGTGTAAAATAAAATTTGCTAATCATTTTACTTAAATTATTTTTTAATACTACCAACTGTTTGCAAATGGTTAACAAAAAACTAAAATAATTTTGTTCTTTACATTTAATGCATTATCTTTTTTAATACCAACCTAAGGACTTTAAATTATATAAATCATTTTGTGTAGAATAAAATTTCCTATTAATTTTACTCTAATTATTTTTCAATACAGCCAACTGTTTTCAAATGGTTAACAAAAAACAAAAATTATTATGTTCTTTACACTTAATGCATTATCTTGGTTAATACCAACCTAAGGAAATTAAATTATAAAAATCATTTTGTGTAGAATAAAATTTGCTATTAATTTTACTCTAATTATTTTTCAATACTACCAACTGTTTGCAAATGGTTAACAAAAAACTAAAATAATTTTGTTCTTTACACTTAATGCATTATCTTGGTTAATACCAACCTAAGGAATTTAAATTATATAAATCATTTTGTGTAGAATAAAATTTGCTATTAATTTTACTCTAATTATTTTTCAATACAGCTAACTGTTTTCAAATGGTTAACAAAAAACTAAAATTATTTTGTTCTTTACACTTAATGCATTATCTTGGTTAATACCAACCTAAGGAAATTAAATTATAAAAATCATTTTGTGTAGAATAAAATTTGCTATTAATTTTGCTTTAATTATTTATCAATACTACCAACTGTTTGCAAATGGTTAACAAAAAACTAAACTAATTTTGTTCTTTTCACTTAATGCATTATCTTGGTTAATACCAACCTAAGGAAATTAAATTATATAAATCATTTTGTGTAAAATAAAATTTGCTATTAATTTTACACTAATTATTTTTCATTACTACCAACTGTTTGCAAATGGTTAACAAAAAACTAAAATAATTTTGTTCTTTACACTTAATGCATTATCTTGGTCAATACCAACCTAATAAATTAAAGTTATATAAATCATTTTGTGTAGAGTAAAATTTACAATTAATTTTACAGAAATCATTTTTTAATACTACCAACTGTTTTCATATTATTAACAAAAAACTAATATAATTTTATTTGTTAAACTTAATGCATTATCTTTGTTATTACCAACATTACAACTTAAAATTATATAAATCATTTTGTGCAAAATAAAATTTTCTATTAATTTTATGTAAATTATTTTTTAAATACTACCAACTGTATTCAAATTGTTGATAAAAAACTAAAATAATTTTATTTGTTAGATTTAATGCATTATTTTTATTATTACTATCAGTACGAACAAAAACCATATAAACCATGTTGTGTAGAATAAAATTTTCTATTATTTTTATATAAAACATTTTTTAATACTACCAACTGTTTTCAAGTTGTTTACAAAAAACATTAGAAATTTAAAATACATAATCAAAGTGCTTGGCATCTCTTAATTCTGAACGTACTCTTAAATAATACATTGGTTTAATATTCTAAACACACTCCTAAATTATCATGTGCTACTATCTATTAAATTTTGTTTAAACTTATTATTATTCATTTAATTTACTGAGTCATAATAGTAATCTGTAATGAATTATAATGACATGATATAAATAATGTGCTGTCATCTACTGTATTTTATTTAAATTTCTTAATAGCGCCATCTTTACTTTCTTCAATTAACTGAGTCATTAAAGTAATCTGTAATGAATTACAGTGAACTGTTGTAAATGACGTTAAGTGTTGCCATCTATTGTATTTTATTTAAACTTATTATTAGCGCCATCTTTACTTCATTTAATTAACTAAGTTATAATAGTAGTCTGTAATTAATTATAGTAAACTACTATAACATTAAAAAATTAAATTTATGAAAAAATATTCTAAACTAAAAAACATCCATATTTAAACTACTATAAATGACGTCAAGTGCTGTCATCTATTGTAATTCATTGAAACTTTTTATTAGCGCCATCTGTACATCTATGAATTAACTGTGTGATAAAAGTAACCTGTGAAGATAGCGCTAATTAACTTCACTTAAGTGCCGCTATCTATAAAAATTATGTTAAACTAAATAATTAAGTAGCGCACTCTAACGTGTAATTTCTATATTTTATTCAATGAATTAAACAAATATGTAGCTCCATCTTTTAGTATGCTTTAGAACTTATTAATAGAAGATTTAAAAAAAAGTCCCAATTATTTGATTGTTAATCCATATTAATAAACACAATTTTAGGATATTAATTTAAATTGTTTGAAGCATGTTTAGTGAAAATTTCATTATTATGTCATTACGTTTCTTCAAGTTACGAGTGTATTACGAGCTACATTTGAGTATTCCAAACATTCACTATTGGCAGTTAATGTACAATAATTTTGTTATTAATAAAAATTAATGAACACAAATTTGGGATATTAATAAGAAATAATCAAAGCATATTTTGTATAATTTTCATCAATTCAGTTTTACATTTCCGTAAGTTACAACAAAATTACGAACAAATTTTATATTTATAAATAATCAACTAATGACAGTTATTCTGCAACCATTTTGTTATTGATATGAATTAATTAACACAAATTTGGGATATCAATAAAAGATTAACAAAGCATATTTTGTGCAACTTTGAACAAGTTAAGCTAATTTTTGTTCAAGTTATAACAGAATTACGTGTAACGTTCATATTTGTAAATAATCAACTAATGACACTTAATAAGCAGCCATTTTGTTATTAATACAAATTAATTAACATAAATTTGAGATAGTAATAAGAGGTTAACAAAGCATATTTTGTAAGAATTTTATCAAATTAGTTTCAATTTTGTTCAAGTTATATCAGAATTACGAGCAATGTTCATATTTGTAAATAACAAACTAATGACAGTTAATATGCGGTCATTTTGTTAATAATGCAAATTAATTAACACAAATTTGGAATATCAATAAAAGATCACCAAAGCATATTTTGTACAAATTTCATCAAGTTAGTTTCAATTTTGTTCAAGTTATAAAAGAATTATGAGATACCTTCAAAAGTATTAAGATTAGCTTAGTCGCAGTTAACATTTTGCTATTTTTTTATTAATACGAGTTAATCACTACAATTTTTGCATATGATTTAGTCTTAGTTGAAGTATATTTGGTAAAAAAATCATAAATTTATTTTCACTTTTCTTCAAGTTATGCGTATATTACGAGCTACCACTAAAGATCTTAACATTTGCTTAGAGGCAGTTAACTTCGTGCTATTTTTTTGTTAATCCACATTAATTGCTACAATTTTTGGATATGTTTAAGTCTTAGTTGAAGCATATTTGGTGAAAATATAATTAATTTATTTTTACTTTCCTTCAAGTTATATGAATATTACGAGCTACCTCTTCAACTTTTAATATTTGCTTGGTTGCAGTTAACTTTTTGCTATTTTTTTGTTAATACAAATTAATTACTGCAATTTTGGGATATGCTTTAGTCTTAGTTGAAGCATATTTAGTGAAAAAATCATTAATTTATTTTAACTTTTCTTCAACTTATGCGTATATTATGAACTATCTCTAAAATTCTTAACATTTGCTTAGAGACAGTTAACTTCTTGCAATTTTTTTGTTAATGCAAATTAATTGCTACAATTTTGGGATATGATTAAGTCTTAGTTGAAGCATATTTGGTGAAAATATCATTAATTTATTTTTACTTTTCTTCAAGTTATATGAATATTACTAGCTACTTCTTAAACTTTGCATATTTGCTTGGTTGAAGTTAACTTCTTGCTATTTTTTTGTTAATTCAAATGAATTACCACAATTTTGGGATATGATTAAGTCTTAGTTAAAGCATATTTGGTAAAAATATCATTCATTTATTTTCACATTTCTTCAAGTTATAACAAAATTACGAACTACCTTCAACATTTTTAATGTAAATCGCAGTTAAAGTCAAGCGATTTTATTATTAATGCAAATTAATGAATACAAATATGATTAGTTGAATATAATTTACACATTTAAAAATAAAACTAATTAAATTGTTCTGAAAAAACTAGTCAAAATAAATAAATTTAACATAAGTGCTGCAGTGGGATTGTTATTTTGAGAACGCTCATCGCTCTTTGTCGTTGAAGTTGAATAGAGTTAAAGTCGGCAACACATAATCGCTTGATTAATGAACGAACACACGCACCCTACGGCCCCGCCGCACCACACCACACCGCACAGAATATAAATAAATACGTTTACACAGTATTGCCCCATGCCGGTGCATTACACATAAATGTATGTAATTACCGTCCATTTATCTATATTATAATCGCGATGATTTTATCTAATTAAATGTGAAAATCCACTTAAAATGTAAATGCGAATCATTTGCGTCCACGCTATTGCTAATTGATGGCAGCTACGCGGAAAAAAAGGGCGATAGCAATTATTAATTACTTTAATATTGAGACATTACTTATTATTCCATAATGTCGTCATTATTAAAATTTATTCATGAGTTTAGATACATATTTCGTTTTTATTATCATCAAGTGGCAGCCATAAAAATAAAGTATTTTAGCAACGCCATTAGTAAGCCTTCAATAATTATTGCTTGCAAATTGGATGAATTAATAAATTGTTAACATTTTTCAGTAGTGAAAGTGCCATGCAAGCAAATAAGTTTTATACAGGCAAGTAAACTAAATATAGAGCAAACGTAAAATGTTTCAAATGTGAAGTTTAACTTAGTTTAAATTTAACTATTTCATCAATGTAAGAGCACCAAAGTTTAACCCAACCTTATAGTAGAATGATACAACATTGCTGAGACAATAGTAATATTGTTCCCTTTAGCTATGTTTGCTACAAACTAGCAGAAGGTGTGGTTTTATTTTATAACATTCATGATGATTTATGATAGTTTGGAAAGTAGTGAGATGGTTGATGACAATTAATTTTAATGATTTTAATTGATTAAAAAGCATTTTATGAATTAAATTGAAACGGTAGCGCTACGCGTTTTGAATTTTCAGCGAACTACGTAAATTTGACCACAATCAACTGTCAAAAGTAATATGTGCACAGTCACTCAATAATTGCAGTTTTATTTTTTTAGGTTATGTAAGTACCTAACCTTTAAACTTTTTTTTGTAATTTTTTATAAAAATATTGTTCAAACTATAACGAAATAGTCATCATTTTTAATTAAATTGTTATCAGCATAACAATTTAGCTATAAATAAACTAATCTCTTACATTACGTTTATTCTTTAATGAATATATTATTTAATAATATCCTTCAATAAAAGCAAAACATGAAATATCAAACAGTGCTCCCAGTGGGAACCACGATCCATTTCCACTTGAATGCGAGACCGAATTGAACTTGGATCCCCATGCTATTGCAACTCATTTACTTCTTAGCACACACTACACTCAATTTGTGTTCGATTTTCCAGAATTATATAATATTCTCAGGTCAATTATATTATTTTAGATTCTATAACAATTTATTATAAGTTACGTTAACTTTTTGGTTTGATTACAGACGTTACATTAAATAAGGTTTTGCAAAATTGAGTTCATAAATGTTTCTTATTTTTTTAGTACTAGTACCTATGATGTAAAACAGATTAATACTAAATTGCATCAAAATTTAATGCACAGTTTTAGAATTACACAATACTATACAAACCAACAAACTATTTGCTTTGATTACAGAAGATCTATAAGTTGAGGTTATGCAAAACTGAGCGTATTATTTTTTATCAATTTTACAGTATTGGTATCTATGATAGTATTGTAAATTAGTACCCCTTTGGATCAAAATCAAATAAATGGTTTTAAAGTTACAAAATTATTTAATCCAACACACTTTGAGCTTTCATTTCAAAAGGTCATATAAGTTGAGGTTATGCAAAATTCGGTGTATTAACTTTTATCAATTTTTCAGTATTGGTAGCTATGATAGTATTACAGATTGATACCAAATTGGATCAAAATCTAATGCACCGTTTTGGAGTTACAAAACTTTATTTAATTCAAAAAACATTTTGCTTTGATTACAGAAGGTCACAAAACTGAGGTTATAGAAAATTGGACGTATTAGTTTTTATAATTTTTTTACTATTAATAATGATATAGGTTTGGGTCTTTAGGATTGAACATTGGCGTTTCAATTTTGAAACAAATCGTGTTTCTGAGAGCATCTACTCTCTAGAGGTGCGTACGTAGGCTTTAACAAAATGTTTTTCTGCACTTACCTTTTTTGTGATTTTTTAAATCTCTTTTTGCGTATGCTCTATAAAATTATAAAACTATTATTATTCTTGAGAAGTTCTGAAATTCAAAAAAAAAACATCAATACTCAGAAAGACACTAAAGATTCCAGAAAGACACCAATGTTCAAAGGAATACTAGCCTTTAGAAAAACATTAAAACCTTTATAATTGCCATATATTGTTTCCAAAAAAACTCTAGCTTATGCAAGAACATTTAAAGAGTCGTTAAAACCTCTACAATTACAATACAAAAGGTTCTAAAAACGCCAGTTTTTGGAAGGACACTATAGGTTTCAAAAAGTACTTATAGTAGTGAGGTATTTAAATACTAAATTGTATCATTAACCAATGTACGGTTTCAGAATTATGTATTTTTAAGTTGTCTTATAGAATTCTCCGTTGATTTTGGTGAGAGTAGTTAAAATGGTTTAATTTTAAATTAAGTGTATACTACTGAGGTATATAAATACCAAATTGTATCATTATCCAATGTACGGTTTTAGAACTAGGTATTTTTAAGTTGTCTTATAAGACACTTTGTTGATATTGGCGAGACTAGTTAAAATGGTTTTATTTTAAATTGAGCGTCACGATTTTGTTTGTTTTTTTTACATTTTGTACGGTTGTAAAGTTATGTACTTTTAAGTTATCTTATAAGACACTTTGTTGATATTGGCGAGACTAGTTAAAATAGTTTTATTTTAAATTGAGCGTATAGATTTTGTTTATATTTTTACAGTTCATACTTATAGTATTGAGGTATATAGACACAAAATTGTAGCATTATCCAATGTACAACTTCAGAGTTATGCATTTTTAAGTTGTCTTATAAAACACTTTGTTGATATTGTCGAGACTAGTTAAAATGGTTTTATTTTAAATTGAGCTTATCAATTTTGTTTATTTTTTGACACTTTGTACTTGTAGTATTGAGGTATATAGACACCAAATTGCATCATTATCCAATGTATGGTTTCAGAGTTATGCAGTTTTAAGTTGTCTTATAGAACTTTTTGTTGATATTGGTAAGACTAGTTAAAATGGTTTTATTTTGAATTAAGCGTATTAATTTTGTTTATTTTTTTACAGTTATTAGTTATAATACTGAGGTGTATAAATACTAATTTATATCATTATCCAATGTACGGTCTCAGAGTTATGCATTTTTAAGTTGTCTTGTAGAACTTTCTGTTGACTTTGGTGAGACTGGTTGAAATGGTTTTATTTTGAATTGAGCGTATCAATTTTGTTTATTTATTTACACTTTGTACTTATAGTATTGAGGTATATAGACACCAAATTGCATCATTGTCCAATGTATGGTTTCAGAGTTATGCATTTTTAAGTTGTCTTGTAGAACTTTCTGTTGACTTTTGTGAGACTAGTTAATATGGTTTTATTTTAAATTGAGCGTATCAATTTTGTTTATTTTTTTATACTTTGTACTTAAAGTATTAAGGTATATAGAAACCAAGTTGCATTATTATCCAATGTACGGTTTCGGAGTTATGCGTTTTTAAGTTGTCGATTAGAACTCTCTGTTGATATCGGTAAGACTAGTTAAAATAGTTTTATTTTAAATTGAGCGTATCAATTTTGTTTATTTTTCTACAGTTATTAGTTATAGTACTGAAGTGTATAAATACTAAATTATATCAATATCCAATGTGCGGTTTTAGAGTTATGCATTTTTAAGTTGTCTTATAAGATTCTCCGTTGATTTTGGTGAGAGTAGTTAAAATGATTTATTTTAAATTGAACGTATCGATATTGTTTATTTTTTTATAGTTGGCACCTATACTACTAAGGTGTATAAGTACCAAATTGTATCATTATACAATGTACGGTTTCAAAGTTATAAATTTTTAAGTTGTCTATTAGAACTTTTCGTTGATATTGGCAAGACTAGTTAATAAAGTTTTATTTTAAATTGAGCGTATCAATTTTGTTTATTTTTTTACAGTTAACACATATGGCGTTGAGGTTTATCGGTGCTAATTTTCATTAAATTCCAATAAATTGTTTTTGATTTAAACACTTTTAAATTGTCTCTTAAAAGTATTGATTAATTTCAGTCATTTCAATTAATTTGAGGTTATGTTAAATTGAACGTATCGATTTAGTTTATATTTACACAATAGATACATATATTGTTAAGGTCTATTAGTGCCAATTTGCATTAAATTCCAATAAATCGTTTTTGACTTATACACTTTTAAGTTGTGTCTTAAGATTATTCATTTAATTCAGATCAATTAGTTTGAGGTTATGTCAAATTGAGCGTATCAATATTGTTTATTTTTACACAATCAACACATAAAGTATTGAAGTTTATTAATACCAATTTTTATCAATTTTTAATGAATAGTTATGGAGTCATCAATTGTTAAATTGTTTCTAAATGCTACTGATTGAGGTGGATTAGTTAAATTAATTTGAGGTTATATAAAATTGAGCGTATCGATTTTGTTTATTTTTACACAATTAGTACTTGTTATGTTAAGGTCAATTGGTGACAATTTGCTTAAATTTCCAATGAATCGTTCTCAAGTTATGCAATTTTTAGTTGCCTCTTAAGTCTATTGATTAATTCAAGTCAGATCTAATAAGTTGAGCTTATATTGAGTTGAGCGTATCGGTTTTGCTTATTTTAACAAAGTTGATACCTAAAGTGTTAAGGTCTATTTGTGACAATTTGCATAAATTTTTAATGAATCGTTATCGAGTTATGCATTGTTTAGTTGTCTCTTAAGACTATTGATTAGTTTAAGTCAGACTAAATAAGTTGAGCTTACGTTGAGTTGAGCGTATCAATTTTGTTTATTTTAACATAGTTTGAACTTATAGGTTTGAGGTTTAGTTGCAACAATTTGCATACATTTTCAATAAATCGTTTTCGAGTTATGCACTTTTTAATTGTCTTTTAAAACTATTGATTGATTTAAGTCAGATCAAATAAGTTAAGCTTATATTAAGTTGAGCGTATTGATTTTGTTTATTTTAACACAGTTGGTACTTGTATTGTTGAGGTCTATTAATGACAATTTGCATAAATTTACAATAAATCGTTTTTGAGTTAAACATTTTTTGCTTTTTCAGGTTATTGATTGATTTAAGTTGAATCAAATAAGTTGAGCTTATGTTAAGCTGAGCGTATCAATTTTGTTTATTTTAACACAGTTGGTACTTGTGGTATTGAGGTCTATTGGTGCTAATTTATATAAAATTCTAATAAATTGTTTTTGACTTATACATTGTTAAGTTAACTCTTAAGACTATTGATTGATTAAAGTTAGATCAATTAATTTGAGGTTATATAAAATAGAGCGTATCGATTTTGTTTATTTTTACAGAATTGGTACTTGTTATGTTAAGGTCTATTGGTAACTATTTGCATAAATTTCCAATGAATCATTCTCAAGTTATGCATTGTTTAGTTGTCTCTTAAGACTATTGATTGATTTAAGTTGGTCAAATAAGTTGAGCTTATGTTAAGTTGAACGTATCGATTTTGTTTATTTTAACACAGTTTTACTTATGATGATATTGAAGTCGGATTCAGCGTTATTAATTGTTGAATTGTTTTTAAATGTTTATGATGATATATAATCAATTTATCCAAGTCGCAAACCTTAAGAAGTGTAATTTTCTGCGCAAAAAAACAAACGTTTATGTAACTTATAAGTTCTAAGTGCAATTTTAATTAAGAACTAGTATTTAAGCCAAGTTGCAAATCACAAATTAGTTTTGTAACAAACCATACTTATCCCAGCCGCAAACCTCAAAGCTACAAATTATCCTGTAACTTTTTGCATGCATTAAATAAATTTCAATACAATTTAGTCAAGTTGCAAACCAAATTTAGCCAAGTTGCAAACCACCAAACTGCCAATTTAACCAGAAAATGAATATTAATGAATGACATGTCAATTATTTAGTTTTGTGACAAACCTTTTTTTTTTACTTTAGCCGAGTCGCAAACCTTTTTAAATTACAAATTAATCTTAAAACATTATTTTGGATGCAATAAATGAATTTTAATGCTAATTTTAAACCAACTTACAATATAGCTAAGTTACAAACTAAATGTAGCCAAGTCGCAAACCACTAAATTGCAAATTCAACTAACACCATTAATTGCTATACGCACAAAAGTTATGAATTTAGTCCCGCCCACCCGCTCGAGTGTCAAAATTAACAAAAATCAAAATTGGATAACTTCAAAGTTAAGAAACGTCAAAAGTACAGAATGTCGAAATAAAAAAATGTCAAATCTAACAAGTCATAGTTCACAAACGCCAAGTTAACGAACATCAAAGTTAAAAAATGTCACTGTTTACAAACGTCAAAACTGAATCATTTAAAACTTTAAAAACGTCAAAATTAAAAAATGTCAAACTAATAAACGTCAAAGTTGATATAAGTCATTTTAAAAAATGTTAAATTTATCAAATGTCAAATTAACAAAAGTCAAAAACAACAAACGTCAAAGTTGATAAATCTTAAAATTAATAAACATCAAAATTAAATGTGAAAATTACAATTTGTGATGAAAATCAAATGAAAATATGTTCCGATTTCCCTAAGCATTGCATGAAAATAGTTAAAATTAGATTTGTTTCAAGTTATTATGAATATTGTGGCGTACGTAAAGGCATAAATTAGTTGAAACTGTACTTTGTATTAGGTCATCATAAATTTATCTTGTTGATAGGTTGAGTGGAATATATAAAAACATTATTTTTGCGTATAAAAAGTTAAACATTGTTATCAATAGCATTACATAAAACTATCTAAATTCCTAAATCAACAGAATGGGAATATTTATGTTTGAAACTATTATAAATAACAAGAAAAAAAGTTAATTGCTATTTTATGATGGTATATGCAGTAGCAATAAACAGGCAAGAAATTTATCGGTTGAATATTAATTAGTTTTATATTTTTTGTGTAAGTTTGTAAAATGTAGCGGGTAATCCACGGCATGGATGATACGTAATCCAATCTAAACTCTGTGCGTTTCTAGTTGAGGTAGATTGACACTCGTTAAGAGGGTTATATGATGAGGGGAAAGAAGTGAGCGCCCGGGTTAAAATAGGGTGGCGGGGATGATGAGGTAGAGTGAGCTGGAGAGTGAGCGGCCCTCCGCATCGGCTCGGCACGGTTTGGTTCACGCATACTCACGGCACGACACGTACAAAATTCCGAGGGAACAACAGCCGACTCGGCTCTTGTTCCTACGGACAACTTCAATCCGACTCACATAAAACCTCTTTCATCTCCTTTGCCCGTCTATCTCCATCTCCTGTCTCTATCTCTACACTTTCTGTGTCTTTTGCCTCTCGATACACCTCCCCTGCCCCGAAAATAAAATATGTAAGTTTGCCGTGTAAACGACGATGATATTTCATATTTACAGATTATGCTCCATGCACACTTGTACTCAACTGACTTCGTATATTTCAAATAATTAATGCGACCATATCAGATAGCAGAATATAGTAATAGCATAATACACTTCCACACTTGCTTCGTTTCCCAACTCCACTCAATACCATACCATACATTCGCCGCCTTTGATTTCTCTCTATTTTTATAATACATATTTAATAGTGTCAACATGAACAATAACAACATCACAATTAATTAACTCGATGATTATTCACATTCTCAACAATACAATTTAAATGGGAGTATCGCCAACAATTACTACTTTAATGATTTAATTAATTTAACTTATAATCGTAGCTGCCATGCATTTATCCATTATGCATTTCACTGCTGAATCTAGAGCTCGAACAAATTTATTTATTTTTCGTTGCTTGGCAATGTTTGTTTATACACATACTACAAGTAATTGCAATGTAAGTACAGCTGTTTCTCTTACGAATGTAATTATTTATTCCACTATTTACATCTGAAAACATAAATACATTCAAAGCACAAAGAAAACTTGCTAAAAGCTAATTTATTAAATCAAAGGTATCAACAATTTTTATTTATTTCATGGACTTTCTTTTGGTAAGAGCTAATAATACTATACTAAACGTCAAATTATTTGTTTTTATTGCCTGGTAGATTGATTTTGGTATTGCTTTATAGAATTTGATTCATTGAGTGCAATAAAATTTTAGTCCTTTTGTGTCTTTGTATCTGCTCTAGATTCATTTTATTTTAAGCAAACTAAATAATTTTCTATGCATATTGCTACATAACAACATTGTTATCAAGCAAGTTTACAATATTGCTATCTATCAATATGCATAGAGAATTGGCAGATTATTTATTTATGTTCAATGTTTACAGATACAGTTTGGATGGCGTAAACAGATTGGGAAAGTTCAAATGTCTGAAGCTGACAATTTATCGTGTATTTTCCAGTTAAAACTGTTGAGGATGGGGATAATTCCTATGAACAACAACCCACCGATGATTTTTAATCAATTTTTTCAATAAATTGATGTACTAAGGTATTTTTGCGCAGTTTTTTGGTTATTTTTTGGTATTTCTCTTGGTTTAAATCTATTTGTTTCTGGTTTTTTGCTATTTTCATATTATAAATGTGTTTTCTGTACTGTTTTTGCTCAAATTTTAATAATTTCAAATAGAAAACTTATGTCCGATTGAATTTTATGCAGAAAATGAGTTTTTTGTGCGGTTTTTACGTTATACATGATGTTTTTGTGCAATTTTAATGTTTTCTAAGCAAATTTTCTGATATATTAAACGTGTTTTTCAAGCAAATTTTATGCTCAAAATTAATATTTTGTGCTATTTTTGATAATATAAGACATTTTTGAGCACATTTTAAGGTTTTAGAGGCAAATCTTATGCTATAAATTGGTTTTTGTGCCAATTTTGATGCTCTAAATCTGATTTCTGTACAAATTTTGATAAAATTTATATAGTAAACATGATTTCCAACCTATTTTGATGCCAAAAATGAGTTTTTTTGCAATATTTACGTCTATTACGCTAATTTTGATAAATTTCTTGTAGTAAAACTGATTTTAAAGCAAATTTTATGCTGAAATTGTGTTTATTTTGCAATTTTTACGTTAAAAATAACGTTTCTGTGCAGTTTAAATATTTTCTAAGAAAATTTGATCTTATAAATAGATTTATTGTGCCAATTTCTATAAATTTAGGTTATTTCTGAATTTTTTACGTTGTAAATGCGTGATTTTGGAGAATTTTTTTTGTAGTTTTTTCAATTTTTGTGCAACTAAATAAATTTTTTTGTGTAATTTAAAAAAATTCTAACTTTTTTGTGCTAATTTTGATAAATTTAGTGTAGTAAAGTTTGTTTTTGAGCATATTTTATGCCAAAACTTGTTTTTTGTGCCATTTTTACGTTTTCTGTGCAGTTTTAAAGTTTTTAAAGTCAATCTTATGCTATAAAATGGTTTTTTATGACAATTTTGATAAATTTCACAAAGTAAACGTAATTTCTAAGCAAATTTTATGCTTGAAATAAGCTTTTTTGTGCAATTTTTACAATTTTAGAGCTTTATAAGCAAGTTTTATGAGTTTTTGTGTCAATTTTTCCACATATTTTATGGTAAAGGTGGTTTTCAAGCAGGTTTCATGCTACAAACAAGGTTTTTGTGCAATACTTACGTTATAACGCTTGTTTTTGTGCAATTTAAATGTTTTGTAAACAAATTTTATGCTTTTTTGTGCAAACTTTCATAAATTTCAGATGATGAACGTTATTTTTAAGCTAATTTTATTCTAAAAATGATTCTTCTTTGCAATAATTACGTTTTCTGTGCTAGTTTTGATAAATTTTGTCGGGTAAAATTAATTTTAAAGGGAATTTTATATTGAAAACTAGTTTTTTGTGCAATTTTTAAGCCAATTTTATACTAAATATGAGTTTTATTTGCGATAATTTGAAATAAATGTTATTTTTGTGCAAATTTTAAAATTTTATAAGCAATTTATGCTTTAAATGGGTTTTTGGTGCCAATTTTGTTGATTTTCAAGCAGGTTTGATGCTAAAAATTAGTTTTTTGTGCGATTTATACGTTATAAATGGTTTTTATGTGCAATTTTAAAGTTTTCTAAGCAAATTTTAATGAATTTTAAGCAATAAACTTTATTTATAATCAAATTTTGTGCTTAAAATAATTTATTGTGCGATTTTTAGGTTATAAATGATATATTTTTTTAATTTTAAGGTTTTTTATCAAATTTGTATGTTATATACGTGTTTCCTGCGCTAATTTTAATCAATTTTATTTAGATAGTAAACATAATTTTTGTTAAAATTTTATCTCAAAAATGAGTTTTTTTTGTGATTTTTACGTTACAAAAGATCGTTGTGTGCAAGTATTATGTGATAAACGTAATTCCAAAGCAAATTTGATGCCAAAAATAAGTTTTTCCGTTATAAATCATTTTTTTGTGTAATTTTAATGTATCCTAAGCAAACCTTATACTGTAAATGAGTTTTCTGCGACAATTTTGATAAAATTCAGGTAGTAAATGTGATTTCCAACCAAGTACGCTAAATTTGATGCTATAAATAATTTTTGTGTGCAATTTTTACGTTATAAAGTATTTTCTGTGACAAATGAAGTCAAACTATAAATGCAAATGCGTTAGTTATGATACATTTTAGGTAGTAAACATGATTTTTAAACAAGTTTTACGCTAAAATAAAGTTTTTTGTGCAATTTTAATGTAATAAATGTATTTTTGTGTAAATCTTATGCTATATTTTGTGTGGTAAGGTGGTTATAAACAAACTTTATGCTGAAAATGAGTTTTTTGTGCAATTTTTACGTAATAAATGACTTTTCAATGTAATTTTAACGTTCTATAAGCAAATCTTTCTAATGTCATAAGCAAAACTTTGCACTTTTGATACATTTCAGTGATAATCAACATATTTTATGCTCAATATAAGTTTTCTGTGCAATTTAAAGGTTTTTCAAAATTAATCTTTAGCTATAATGAGGTTTTCTGCCCCATTTTTGATAAATTTTGGCAATAAGCGTGTTTTTCAAGCCAATTTTATGCAGGAAATGAGTTTTTGAACAATTTTTACATTATAAATGACTTTTTTGTGCAGTTTTAAGGTTTTTAGAGTAAATTGTATACTATAAACGGGTTTCTGCGCTTATTTTGATCAATCTTAGGCAGTAAACATTGTTTTCAAGCAATTTTTAAATTAAAAATATGTTTTTTGTGTAATTTTCAAGATATAAATTACTTTTCTGTCTAGTTTTAAGGTTTTTTGTGCTAATTTCAATAAATTTTAGGTAATAAACCTAATTTCTAAACAAATTTTATGCTGAAAATGAGTTTTTTGTGCGGTTTTTGCGCTTTAAATAACCTTCCTGTGCAGTTTTTATATTTTTTGTGCTAATTTTGTTAAGGGAAGAAACTTGGTTTAAAGAAAATTATGCTGGAAACTAGTTTTTGTGCCATTTTGACGATTGAATGACCAATTTTAATGTTTTCAAAATTAATCATATGCTATAAGTAAGTTTTTTGTATAATTTTTAAAACATTTTATGTTATTAACATGATTTTTGATCAAATTGATTTGAGAAAAATTTGTTTTAGGTCAATTTAATCAAAATAACTTGAGTTTAAAGCGAATTTTATGCAGGGAATGAGTTTTTTGTGCGATTTTTACGCTATAAATGATCTTTTTGTGCAATTTTAATGTTTTTCAGCAAATGTTATGCTACGAAGACGGAGTTCCCAGATGTCATTTGTCAATATATGTCATTTAGTTCAGTTTTGACAGCCATTAAAACCAGACATTTCATCGTATTTTTGCAAACATGGAAAAAAGTGAATTTCGTGTGTTAATTAAATATTTTGCATGGAAAAACCATTACTCAAACCAAAACAAAGCTTGATAAATATTATGGGATTCTTTACTATCGATTAAAATGATTTACAAGTGGTTTACTGATTTTTGTTGTGGTCGTACAAGCACAACTTATGCCGAACGTTTAGGACGCCCAAATGAAGGTATTGCAAGACCGCAGAGTGAAAAAGCGCAAGATAGCTGAGATAGTTGGCATCTCAGATGAACGTGTGCGCAATATATTACACAAACATTAAATCTATCCGCGCGATTTGCTTACAATCGACCAAAAACGCGTTTTTTGTGCAATTTTTAATTTTATAAGCAAGTTTTATGATCTAATTAGAATTTGTGTGGGTAGTAAACGTGATTTTAAAACTAATTTTACGCTAAAAATGAGTTTTCTTTGCAATATTTACGCTTTCTGTGTCAATAATAAAAATAAATTTTGCATGATGCTGATTTTAAACTAAATTCGATATTAAAAATAAGTTTTTACATTATAAAAGACCTTTATGTGCTATTTTAAATATTTATTATGCTAGAGCGGAAGCGTGGGTTATAGTTGCTTCTCATGCTGGGAGTACTGAGTTCAAATCTTACTCTACGGTAATTTGTAAATTTGTTCAACGTTTTAACCGCTTTGGAATTCAGTAAGTACACCTGTGTGAGTACTTTTCACACATTTTTATACATAAAATGTATAATAGTTATTGTTATTTTATGTAAATTGTCTCTCCGACAGGGGAGATGCTAGGCACACCGATGATGAGTGCATACCCTGAAACACCACTGTACGTGTAGTACACTGAAACATAAAATACATTATTTATTAAATTTAAATAATCAATCTTATGCTATAAATAGGTTTTATGGTAGTAAACGTTATTTCCCAGCGAACTTTGTGCTGCAAATAAATAATAATAATAAACTTTATGTAAAATTTTCACGTACATTATTTGTATGTACAATTTTAAGGTTATTAAAGTCAATCTTAAGATTTCTGCGCAATTTTTGATAAGATTTGGATAGTAAACGTGATTTTTAGACCAAACTTCTTACTGGAAAAGATTGAAATGACATTTCTTGTTGGTTTTTTGTGCAATTTTTACGTATTCAATCAATTTTCTGTGCAGTTTTAAGGTTTTATAACCAAATTTTTGTTCAAATCTTTTTTTTTTTTTAATTAACATAATCTTCAAGCTATATTTACGATAAAAATGAGTTTTAAGAATGATAGCTCAATGGTAGAGCACTTGCATATCATGCGAGCAGTCCCGGGTTCGATCCCCGAAATATGACTGAAATGATAACTTGCTCTTTATCCACCAGCGTGGTTCGGAAGTCACGTTGTTGGTCCCATCAAACCACTTTAAACAAGTCGTAGACTTACTGTGGCGATGTAAAATAGCCGTAAAAAGCATAAAGCATATTTACATAATAAATGGTGAAGTTTTGATTTTCAAACAGATTTTATGCCAAAATTAAGTTTTTTTGCGATTTTCACGTTATAAAAGATTTTTCTAAGCAGTTTTAAGGTTTTCACAGCAAGTTTTATGCTATAAATGGGTTTTCTGCGTTAATTTTAATAAATTTTATGCGGTAAATGTAAATTTTATGCTGAAAATGAAGTTTCTGTGCATTTTTCACTTTATAAAAGATCATTCTCTGCATTTTTAATGTTTTTGAAATAAATCTTAGCCTATAAATGAGTTTTTGCGCTAATTTTGATAAACTTCTAGTAGTAAACGTAAATTCTAAGTCAATTTTATGCTGTAAATTAGTTTTAAATGCTATTTTCATGTTTTAAATTAACTTTTTGTGTAGTTATAATGTTTTTAAAGTCAATCTTATAACATTAAAAAATTAAATTTATGAAAAAATATTCTAAACTAAAAACATCCATAGACGCGTTTCGAGGTTTACCTCTCATCAGTATGGCTTTATTTATTTAAACTTAATAATTGATTTTTAACTTACTTACAACTGTCTCATTTAAGGACATTGCGACTCTTCTTTATATATTTTATATCAATCTTATACTATAAATGGGTATTTTGCGCTATTTTTAATCAACTTTAGATAGTTAACGTAATTTTTGAGCAAATTTTTTTCGGTAAATAAGTTTTCAGTACAATTTTTACGTTATAAAGAACTTTTATGTGCAGTTTTAAGGTTTTTAATTAAATTTTATGCTATAATTTAATTTTTTGTGTCAATTTTTGATCAATTTTGTGGGGTAAACGTAATTTTTTAACAAATTTTATTTTGAAAATGATTTTTTTATGCAGTTTGTACAATATAAAAAACTTTTTTGTGCAATTTTTAGGTTTTTAAAGCAAATCTTATGCTATAAGTAGATTTTCTGCGCCAATTTCAATAAATTTTGGATAGTAAACGTAGTTTCCACTTCAACTTTATGCTAAAAATTAAGTTTTCTGTATCATTTTTAGGTTTTAAGTATATTTTGTATACAATTTTAAGGTTTTGTAAGCTATAATGATTTTTTTGTTGCTAATTCTTATAAATTTCGTGTTGTAAAGGTAATGTTCAAGCAAAATTGATGCTGAAAACAAATTTTTGTGCTGTTTTTACGATATAAATGTCATTTTTGTGCAATTTTTTATATTGAAAATAGTTATTTTTGCAATTTTTGATGAATTTTAAATAGTAACGTAATTTTCAAACAAATTTTATGCTGGGAATGAGTTTTTTGTGCGATTTTTACGTTATAAGTAATCTGTAAACAATTATTTTATTGATTTTGATAAATGTTTCTGCAATTTTTACGTTATAAATAACAATTTTGTGCTAGTTTAAGGTTTATTAAGCAAATCTTTGTGCAATTTTAAAGTGTTCAAAGATAATTTGATACTATAAATGGGTTTGCTGAGTAATTTTTGATAGTAAATGTTATTTCCAAGCAAATTTTATCTTAAAAGTATGTTTCTTTGGACCCTTTGGCCCTTATAGGCCTTTTGTACATTTTAAAGTTTTCAAAGTTAATCTTTTGCTGTAAACTGGTATTTTTGCGCATTTTTGGTAAACTTCATGTAGTAAACGTAATTTTTGAGCAAGTTTTTGGAAAATAGTCAACTTTATTTATATTTTATAATGGGTTTTCTGTGTCATTTTTGATCAATTTTGGGTAAAAAACTTAATTTCAAGCTGGAAATAAGTTTTATGTGCAAGTTAACATGTTATAAATGGGTTTTTGTTATAATTTTAATAAATTTTGTGGTAAAGATGTGGTTTTTATGCTGAAAGTAAGTTTTCTTTTGCAATTTATGTTAATTTTGATAAATATCAGCCAGTAAACTTGATTTTTAAGCAAATTTTATGCTGAAAATAGGTAATTTACAAGAAAATTTGATAGTTTTCTGTATAATTTTAAAGTTTTTTGCACTAATTTTGATCAATTTTATGTAATAAACGTATTTCTGAACGAATTTCATGCTTTTTTATGCGGTTTTCACATTACAAATGACGTTTCTGTTAAATTTTAAGGGTTTTTAAGCAAATTTTATGCTATCATTGAAGTTTTTATGCAAATTTTGATACATTTTACGTGATTTCTGAGCTAAAATAATGCCATAAATGATTTTTTTTAGTGATACTTAACGTTATAAATATAATTTCTGTGCAATTTTGACGTTATATATTATTTTTCTGCAATACAATTTGAGCGGTTTTAAATTAAATTTTTATGCTGCCAATAACAACTTTTGCGGGTTTTTTGCAACATTTATAGAGACTGTGTGCATATTTGTCAATTACAGAGCAACAATTATATAAAAGCAAACAATGTTGATTGAATAGCTCAGTGATAGAACGCTACCTTAGCACGCTAAGGCGATTTGTTAGTCACCCAACTAGCCGTTAGTCCCATCAACCATCAAACAAGTTGTAAGACTTGTGTGGTTGTTTGAAATAGCCGTAAAACGAAGTGATACAATTATCAAATTTATAAAACTCGTCTAGCAACTTAAAGTTAATCGAAAATTGCTCAATATTTAACATGAATCACTACTTAAGTTTTATCTAATAAATTTAAAAACAATGTAACCCTAAGTTCTATAGAGTGGAAAATAAGGGGTGATATTTTATATCAACGACTAGACACAATCATGCCCATCTGTGTTGCAAACCCGATACGATAGAATCCCTCTAAATACATGTTATTTTAACACATATCAAGTCTATGAATTACATTAACCCTTTTCGTATTGCCACTAAGTTTCGAGGGGTGAAAAAGCGGTTAAGAGCAAACCTTAAAAAGGGCTATCAAATTGTATGTAATTAATCATGATTGGATACAGAGAATAATAATCTTATAAATTTAATTTTTAATATTACTAATCCTCCACACAAGTAATTATGCTGGTTTCATGAGTGGGAGGAGTTCTGACCACTGTTAAGACAACCGCCGAGGATACAATGAATTGTTTAATACAGCATTTAACTACAAGCAGACTAGCGGCAATGCTCGCTATATGGTGTATAACCCGAGGCAATATACAGTCGGTGTATGTGTATAGTATATGTACGATTCCGTTTTACTAATTTGCAAGCAGCAACGTGCTTATAATGATAATAAAAAAAATACAAACGATGTTTTAAAAGCGACCAGAAGCGATGTGTAGGCAGAAGTGATATAGCAATTTATAATGTAATCTAATTAGTTCTCATCGTAATAAAACAATTTTTAATGTAAACATTATGTTGATTAAAATATAATTAAGTGAAGGTTTTTTTTTAGATTAATATTCAATTCACAATCTGCATCGCTAAAATAATGTCACGTAAAGATTTAGGATTGTTTTGAAGTTGTTCAGGGACCATGTGCACATTAACTGTGTTATCGAGGTCATTTTTAATCAAGAAATGTGCCATTTGCTGATTTAATTAAAAAATATTAATATAATACATTTAAATTCTATATAGAACTTAACTAGATCATTCTGCTGAAATTTGGAAAACATATTTCGTAAGCAATTTTAGATGTATTTTAATGGAAAAAATAAAACAATTTATTATGTTTTTTATCACAAATTTATTCTTATTAGTTTTCGCCTCTACTAGAGCCTTCTAGAAAACATTAAAATTGCATGTACGTCATTTACATATATGAAGAAAATTGCACATAAAAACTTATATTCAGCATAAAATTTGCTTGAAAATTAACTTTACCACAAAAACTGATCTCAGAAAACTCATTTATAGCATAAAATTTGCAAAAAAAACTTTAACATTGCATAGAAAAGTCATTTATAGCTTGAAAATTGCACAGAAAAATCATTTCTAGAATGAAATTTGCTTGAAACACTTTTTAAAATATTTTCTACATTATAAAATTACTTATGTAACGTAAAAGTTGCACAGAAAACTCACACGTAAAATTTATTAAAATGAACACAAAATTAATTTCTTTTAGCAGAAGATTTGGTTAGATAAAACTGCAAAAAGGGTCATCTGAAGTACCCTTTGTTTGTCAAAACCCAAACTTCTGATGAGTTTTCTATCAAAAATGTTTTTTTCTGTAAAAAAATGCATGTATAGTAAATTTTTTTAACAAAAACTGCATTTTGGTAACTTTTTTGTTTTTTATGTAAAATGCATTTTTGTCAAACTTTTTTTAACTGCATTTTTGTTAAATTAATTGGAAACACTGTTTTTTATGCAAAAAAATGCATTTCTGGTAAGTTTTCTGTGAAAAACTAACTTTTATTGTTTTTTTTTTCTAAAAAAAAAGAGTTTTTAACGAATTTTTGGTCAAAAAATAATCTATTAGTGTTTTTTTAGTAAAAAAATACATTTCAGTTAAGTTTTTAATAAAAAACTGCATTTTTAGTAACTTTTTAGCAAAAAAAAGCATTTTTAGTAAGTTTTATGTTAAAAACTAATCTTTTAATAGTTTTTTTCTGTAAAAATGCATTTTTGTTGAGTTTTTTTGTCAAAACCTGGATTTTATTGAGTTTTCTCCTAAAAATTGGGTGTTTTGTAAATTTTATTGTTGTAAAAATGCATTTCTGGTGAGTTTTCTATCAAAAACTAGTTACAAAATGTTTCAAACTCTTGGAAATTTGTTTTCAACTGTCACTAGTTTGTGTAAAACATTAAAAATAACTTCATAAAGTTAAAAATAGCTATAAAAGATTGTTACAAAGCATTACAATTTGGCCATAAACTGTTGAAAAGTGTAATATTCAATTAATAAATTGTTAAAAATAGCAAAACCCGAGTTTGAAACATCAAAATATTGTTAGAAAGCACCAAAATTTGGCAACAAACTAAATCAGGCCAAAACAGTTAAAAAGTGCAAAACTTTGTTTATAAAGTAAAAAATAGCTAAAATATTGTCAGAAAACACTACAGTTCCGCCATAAACTATTAAAAAGTGTAATATTTAATTCATTAAATGTCAAAAATAGCAAAATCCGACCTTGAAACATCAAAATATTGTAAATAAGCATTAAATTTTAGCAAAAATTGGTTTAAAAATGCAAAGTATTATTTATAAAAAAGTTAAAATAGCAAAATACCACGTATAAAATATAAAAATATTGTCATAAACTGCCAAAAAGTGCAAAATTCTATTCATAGAATGTCAAAAGTTACAATATCTGGCAATAAAGTATAAAAATATTGTCAAACAGTATCAAAATTCACTATAAACTGTTAAAAACTGCAACATTTTACTAATAAAAAGTAAATCATGGCAAATATTTTCAAAATGAACCAAAATCTGCTACAAACGCTCGAAAAAATGTACAAGTTTTGATGAAATTACAAACATAGCAAAAGCCAGCTATAGAATACCAAAAAGAAAGTTAGAAAGAACCAAAATCGGGCTATAAATTGTTAATAAATGCAAAATTTTTTTTATGAAGCAAAAAATAGCAAAATCCGGCTTTGTATGAAAATATTCTCAAAAAACACTCAAACTTAGTCATTAATTGTTAAAAACTGCAAAATTCTATTCAGAATAAGCTTTTGCCGCATATAAAACATTAAAATTTTTGCAGATACAATCAAAATTTGATCAAAAACGGTTAAAACGTCCAGAATGAATAATATTTGGTTAAAAATAGCAAATTTTGGTTTTAATATTTCAAAATATTTTTGGAA
The DNA here is from genome assembly GCA_963932245.1 of Tachinus rufipes. NCBI lineage: Eukaryota > Metazoa > Arthropoda > Insecta > Coleoptera > Staphylinidae > Tachinus > Tachinus rufipes. Next base: position 124,505,720 of record OZ010743.1, read on the forward strand.
AATACCAAAATTTTGCCATAAACTGATAAAAATGTTATGAAATTCAATGAGTATTAAAATATTGTCAGAAAAATTCAAAATCCGGTCAAAGACTGTCAAAAACTGCAAAATTCTATTTATTGAATGTAAAAATAGCAAAATTCGGCTATAAATTATAAAAATATTGTCAGAAAGTACCAAAACACAGCTACAAACTGTTAAAAACTGCAACATTGTATTTATGAAAAGCTAAAAACGGCAAATTTTAGTCATAAAATGTTAAAATATTAAAAAAAAAACAAAATTTGACCAAAAACGGTTGAAAAGTGTAAACTTTTGCTTATAAAATGTTAAAAATAGCATAATTTGGTCATGATATTTCAATCAATTGTCAGAAACTGGCAAAATCCGGCCATAAACTGTTGAAAAGTTGCATAGAATGTCAAAAAAATTGCAAAATCCGGCCAGAAAGTATAAAAATATTTTCAGATAAAATCAAAACTTGGCCAAAAACTATTGAAAAGTTTAAAACTATATTTATAAAATGTCAAAATAGTAAAATCCGGCCTTGAAACATCAAAATATTGTTGGAAAACACAAAAAATTGGCCAAAAACTGTTCAAAAATGTAAACAAAATATGAAATTGCAAAAATAGTAAAATCCGGCTATGAAATATCAAAATATTGTCAGAAAGATTCAAAATCTCATCATAAACTGTCAAAAAGTGCATAGTTCTATTTATAGAATGTCAAAAATAGTCAAATACGGACATAAAGTATTTAAATATTATCAGAAAGTACTAAAATTATTCATAAACTTTTAAAAACTGTATGAAAAGGCAAAAATATCGAAATTCAGTCATAAAATAGTAAAATATTTAACAAAAAAACAAAAAAACAATTAAAAAATGCAACATTTTGTTCATAAAATATCAAAAACAGCAAAATTTAGCTATAATATATCAAAAACATTGTTAGAAAAAATCAAAATTTAACATAAACCAGTAAAAAAAGCAAAATTCTTTTAATAAAATGTAAAAAATAGCAAAACCTGGCCATGAAATATTAACATAGTTAAAGAAAACCTAAATCCGTTCAAAATATGGTCAGAAAACAGCAAAATCCGGCTATAAATTGTTGAAAAGTGCAAATTTTTGTTTATGGAATGTCATAATAGCAAAATATGGTTATAAAATATAAAAATATTGTCAGAAAGGACCAAAATTTAGTCATAAACTGTAAAAAAGTGCAAAATCCGGTCATAAATCATTAAAATATTTTCAGACAAATTCAAAATCTAGTCATAAACTGTTAATAAAGTGTACACACTTTTATGAAATCTTAAAAATAACATAATCCGGCTATAAAATATCAAAAACATTGTCAGAAAGCGTCAAAATCTAGCCATAAAATGAGTAAAAAAGCAAAAATCTTTTAATGGATTGTAAAAAATAGCCAAATCCGGCCTTTAAGTATGAAAATATTCTCAGTCAGATAGCACCAATTTAGTCATTAACTGTAAAAAAGCCATTTTTATGTCATAGAAAGTTAGATAGCAGAAATGATTTCGCAAAATAAAAAATTTAATCAAATGATTTTTTAATTTTATTTTTTAAATTAATTTTCATTCAGTTTCAGTTTGTTTCATCTTAATTTACTACAATTATACTTGAAATTGCAGTAATTTTTGGTAATTTCAATTTAATTGCAGCAACAATTGAACAATCGCAATTTAAGCGAATGTCAGTATTTGCGTGAGTGTTGGTATCTCCCATTAATAGAGTGCCAGTTACGTGTGTGATTGTGTGTGTATGATACAGATGTATTATGGAGGGCTACCATTCCATCATTTGTAATGGAGTAAAACCGCTGGAACAAAAGAAACTCGTAGATTTGCAGTTTGCGTGTATATTGGAGAGTGCTGTGGGATCCCATAGTAGCGATCGGTTCTCGTTTCGTCGTCGCTCGTGCAAGTTCGGTGCGGAGAGAACTGACATGGCCGCCACATTTGTCCATTTGTCGAGTGGCTCCGGCAGTGTGTAAATGTATAGTATGTGGTGCTGCTGATGTTGAATGAGTGATAGCCAAAGAGAGGGTGTTATTGTTATTGTTGATTTTTTGATCGCCCGTGTTTACTTACTGGCGCGAAGATGATGTGGCAGTGTCGAAAGAGTGTTTGTCGCCACAAGACCACGACGACGTAATAAATGTCCGATTTCGGGTGTCGGCTTCGGCTGTGTTTCAAATAGCGCGTCCCCGCATATTAGTGATATCTCCATCTGTGGTTTTAGTTCTTTTTTTATATTTAATATATTTAATTTAGTGAGTTAGCTTATATTATTTCTGTGTTTTGGTGTGCGAGCAACGCGAGAGTGTGCTTTGTGTTGAGCAGTGCAAATCACATACTGGATTTATTATTATATTTATTGCTGCATCAAAACTCTAGTGGATATCACACAAAAACATCTTACGCTGGTAAGTTTGAGCTTTGTTCAAATCTGTTTATTATTATTCTCCTGTTACATCGTTCTCTTTTGTTTCTGACTGAAGTATCGCGTTGGTTGGTGTCATCTCCTTCTAATTTTCCTTCCTTCTCAATCCAACCGTGTTTACATCGTTTGAGTGACGGTTTGCCATCTTTCTTACTAAATCTGTCTCACATTTGTTCCTTACGTATCTCTCACCTCGTCTCACTTCTACAATATCGTTCTCTCGCTTCATATCGCTTCGATTCTTGTCCGTAGGAGCCATTTTGTGATTGCAAGCGACTCAGACTTTTAGCGCTGTTGCCATATCTGGTACTTTTCCGTCAACAATCATTTCTAAATTATACTTGAACCTTTGTTTGTCAATATTGATGTATTAAGAAAAAATATCAAATGTTTAGGTATTTAATTTAGTTAATAAAATTCAATTGTTCTATATTTTATTAAAATCATTTAAAACAATTAATCAATCTTTTGTTTTTCATTAATTAAACCAATATTATATTATGAATTTTAATTCAAATCTGATTATGGTTAAACGAAATTATAGTATGGATTTAATATAATATACAGAATTGAGTTTTTTTTAATAATTAACTAATTTCAACCACTGCTTGCTATTTTTGTTTATACCTACTTAAATTTAAAATTTATAAATAACTTTTTCTCCACAAATCTTTGTATGTTAATATTTAGAAATCATGTAAATATTTGTGGCAACGTTGCATTTACAGTAGCGTACATAAAGAGTTCTTTCCAGTTGTAAGCGCGGGGGGACGGACGGGCCCAGCCCAAGGCGATGTAATGGAATTCACTCACTATCTATCATATAATCAAAATAATTAGTTTCACTTGAGACGGATTAAAAGTTGTACGATATATTATTAAGTTTTTTTTTTGTATATAGTATAGGAAACTGGTATTTAATTTATGCGAAAGCATACACCACATCGTAATGTTTAATGCATTATCAATTTTATTTATTAATGTTATTACCTTGTTATTGTAATAAACGATTTCTATCCTTTCTATTAATATGTTAGAATGGTTTTGATTGGGTCGTTGACTGATGGTTTTATTGTAAAAATTGCTTACAATTTTGTATTCTTTGAAGCATCAATTCAAGATTGTTTGTTACAGATTTGATCGAAATTTTAGGATTAGATTTTGTTTTATTTAAGTTTTTCAACAAATTTTGCGTTTTGCAAAATTAAAAATGACAAAAAACAATTTTTGGAAGCAGAGTTTTGAATTCATAGCAATATCAGTTTTTGAAGCACCGATTGAAGATGCTATGTTGCAAGTTTGATCAAATTTTAGCGATTTGTTTGTTTTATTGCATGTTTTTCATCAAAATTTGCGTTTTGCAAAAAATATATTTTTGGGAACAGAATTTTGAATTCCTAGCAATATCAGTTTTTGAAGCACTGATTGAAGATGCTTTATTACAAATTTTATCAAATTTTACTGGTTCGTTTTTGTTTTATTAAAGTTTTTTATCAAATTTTGCGTTTTGTAAATTAAAAACCAAAAAACAACATTTTTGGATGCAAAATTTTGAATTTCCAGCATATCAATTTTTGAAGCATTGATTGAAGATGCTTTTTTGCAAGTTTGATCAAATTTTAGTGGTTCATTTTTATTTTAATAAAGTTTTTCAGCAAATTTTGCGTTTTGCTAATTTAAAAATGACAAAACCGTCAATTTTTGGAAGCAGAATTTTGAATTCATAGCAATATCAGTTTTTGAAGCACCGATTGAAGATGCTATGTTGCAAGTTTGATCAAATTTTAGCGATTTGATTTTGTTTTATTAAAGTTTTTTTACCAAATTTTGCGTTTTGCAAATTAAAAACCAAAAAACAACATTTTTGGATGCAGAATTTTGAATTTCTAGCATCATCACTTTTTGAAGCGCTAATTGAGGATGCTTTTTTGTAAGTTTGATCAAATTTTAGCGATTCGTTTTTGTTTTGTTAAAGTTTTTTTAGAAATTTTGGTATTTTGCAAATTAAAAATGACAAAAATCAATTTTTGAGAGCACAATTTTTAATTTCTAGTAGATCAGTTTTTGAAGCATCAATTGAAGAAGTTTTTTTGCAAAATTTGATCAAATTTTAACGATTTTATTTTGTTTTGTTAGTTTTTTAGAAATTTTGGTATTTAATTTTAGTAATACCAGGATTTGAAGCATCAATTGAAGTTTGTTTTTGTTTTAATTGAAGAATTAGCACAGAATAACTTAAAGGAAGTGTGAAAAACTTTTTGTTTTGTTTCAACACGTGAAGTACAAATTGCATGGTCAACGATTTTTAACTTTGGAAGAGGTGGTTGATGTGTGATTTTACGTCATTTCTATGAGAAAGTCACCGATGACAAAAATCACTGCTATCAGAATAGCACCTGTAGACCTGGAATGAATGACACTTCGCATGCATTATAATCGAATCAAAATGACGTCAGTTTTGCCTTGCTTTACTAAATGCTATCCTAGCGATCGGTATGCCGTATGGCCTGATTCACCATGGAAAATACATTTTATTTGTTTTTCTTGCATTTCATGTCGATAATAATGGGTTCTTGGAAGTTCGGATGTGGTTTCACAAATTCTTGTTAAGTGCTTATTGTTTTGAAATGATTCACATGATTTTTTTTGTATGTAATCCGGTCAGATATTGTTAATATGTGACACCAAATGGCTTAAATATAGGAAATTAAATAATAAAAATTCAGTTTTTTAAAGTTTTTTGAAAATTGACATCAAAATTTGTTTTAATGAAGGAAAATTCGGCTTTAAAATATGAAAATACGGTCGCATATCATGGAAATTTGGTCACAAATTATTATAAATCTTTTTTCAAAACATATCAACTTGGATTTCCAATGTTTCTTGAAAAAATGACAACGAAATTCAATCTCTTAATATATGAAAATTGAGCTTTAAAATTGAAAATCTGCTCAAATAATGTAAATCCGGCTTTAAAATATGAAAATCCGGCCGAATATTATGAAAATCCGGCCGAATATTATGAAAATCCGGCCACATAATATTATAAATCTTGCTTCAAAACAAATAACTTTGGTTTTTATTGTTTTTTGAAGATTGACAACGAAAAATTCGTTTTAATATAAGAAAATCCGGTTTAAAAAAATATGAAAATCTGGTCGCATATTATGAAAATCCGGCCACATTATTTAAATCTTGCTTCAAAACAAATACACTTGGGTTTATATTGTTTTTTGAAGATTGACAACGAAATTCAATTTTATTATAAAAATGAGGTCTTAAATTTTGAAAATCCGGTTTTAAAATATAAAATTTTATATTTTTTTAAATTGTTTTAAAAATATCTAAGTTTAATTGTCATTATTTAAATATAAAATTGGCCGGACAATGCAAAATTGGTTTCAAAATTAAAAGAAAAAATGAAATCTGATTAGGAACATTTTTTCTCAAAACAATCCGGCCATATATTAAGAAATTCCGGCCATATTAAGAATATCCGGTTACTTAAAAAAAAAACTGTAGTTGATATTATTTGTTGCCATTTCTATAACTTTTACACTTTTTGTTTTTGCGTTGGGTAGGACTCATTAAGAACTTTTTAACGATATATAATGAGTATCAAGGTCATTTTGACGGTATCAAAATATTGTTAGAAAACACCAAAATCCGGTCATAAACTGTCGAAAAGTGCAACATTTTGTTTATGAAATGTCAAAAATAGCTAAATCCGGCCACAAATTGCTGAAAAGTGCAAAATTCTATTAACGAAAGGTCAATAAAAGCAAAATCTGGGCCAAACCACCGAAAAGTGCAAGATTCTATTCATGAAATGCCAAAAAATAGCATAATCTATCTTTAAACTACCGAAAAGAAGATGTTTATGAATTAATAGCAAAATTCGGCCACAAACTGTCGAAAGGTGCAAAATTCTATTAACACGAAAGGTCAATAATAGCAAAATCTGGTCTTTAACTACCGAAACGAAGATTATGTTTATGAAATAATAGCAAAATCTGGCCACAAACTGTTGAAAGGTGTCAAATTTTATTTATTAAATGTCAAAAATAGCAAAATCTGGTCTTAAACTACCAAAAACAAGATTATGTTCATGAAATAATAACAAAATCTGGCTACAAACTGTCAAAAGGTGCAAAATTTTATTCATGAAATGTCAAAAATAGCAAAATCCTGCCATAAACTGTTGAATGGTGCTAAATTCTATTAACGAAAGGTCAAATGCTTTAAAAATTGGCCTTAAACTACCGAAACGGAAGATTATGTTTATGAAATAATTGCAAAATCCGGCCACAAACTGTTGAAAGGTGCAAAATTCTATTCACGAAATGTTAAAAATAGCAAAATCTGGCCTTAAACTACCGAAAATAAGATTATATTCATTAAATAATAGCAAAATCCGGCTACAAGCTGTCGAAAAGTGCAAAATTCTGTTCATGAAAAGTCAAAAATGGCAAAATTTGGTTATAAACTGTCAAAAAGTGCAAAATTTTATTTATGAAAGGTTAAAAATTGCAAAATCTGCTCTTAAACTACAGAAAAGATTATGTTCTTGAAATAATACAAAATCCGGTCACAAACTGTCGAAAGGTGCGAAATTCTATTCATGAAATGTTAAAAATAGCAAAATCTGGCTTTAAACTACCGAAAAGTGCAAGATTCTATTAAAGAAATGTCAAAAATAGCAAAATCTGGCCTTAAAATATGGAAAAGAAGATTATTTTTATGAAATAATAGCAAAATTCGGCCACAAACTGTCGAAAGGTGCAAAATTCTATTTATGAAACGGCAAAAATTACAAAATTTGGCTTTAAACCACCGAAAAGTCCAAGATTCTATTCATGAAATGTCAAAAACAGCATTAAACTACCGAAAAGAAGATTATATTAATGAAATAATAGCAACATCTGGCTACAAACTCTTGAAATGTGCAACATTTTATTCATAAATAGTAAAAAATTACAAAAATCCGGCTATAAACTGTCAAAAAGTGCAAAATTCTATTAATGGAAGATCAAAAATTGCAAAATCTGGCCTTAAACTACCGAACATAATTATATTTATGAAATAATAGCAAAATCCGGTTACAAACTGTTAAAAGGTGCAAATTTTTAATCATGAAATGTCAAAAATAGCAAAATCCTATCATAAACTGTCAAAAAGTGCAAAAGTCTATGAATGAAAGGTTAAAAATGGCAAAATTTGGCCTTCTACCGACAAGAATATTATGTTTATGAAATAATAACAAAATCTGGCCACAAACTGTTGAAAGGTATTCATGAAATATCAAAAATACCAAATCCGGCCATAAACTGTTGAAAATAGCAAGATTTGGCTTTATATTACTGCAAAAATGATTATGATTATGAAATAATAGCAAAATCTGGCCACAAACTGTCGAAAGGTGCAAAATATTATTCATGAAATGTCAAAAATAGCAAAATCCGGCCATAAACTGTCAAAATGTGCAACATTCTATTAACTAGCTCAAAAATTGCAAAAATTGGTCTTAAACTACCGAAACGAAGTTTACATCTATGAAATAATAGCAAAATCTGGTCTCAAACTGTTAAATGATGCAAAATTTTATTCATGAAATGTTAAAAATAGCAAAATCTGGCTTTAAACTACCGAAATGAAGATTATGTTCATGAAATAATAGCAACATCCGGCCACAAACTGCCGAAAGGTGCAAAGTTTTATTTATGAAAACTCAAAAATTGCAAAATTCGGCCGTAAACTGTCAAAAAGTGCAAAATTCTATTATCAAAGGGTAAAAATGGGCAAAATCTGGCCACAAACTGTGGAAAGGTGCAAAATTCTATTTATGAAAAGAAAACAATTTCAAAATCCGGCCATAAACTGTCAAAAAATGCAAAAGTCTATTAATGAAAGGTTAAAAAAGGTAAAATCTAGCTTTAAACTACCGAAAAGAAGATTATGTAATAATAATAATATTTATAATATTATTATGTTTATGAAATAATAGCAAAATTAGACTATAAACTGTCGAAAGGTACAAAATTCTATTCATCAAAAGTCAAAAATTGCAAAATTTGGCTATACACTATCAAAAAGTGTAAAATTCTTTTAATGAAAGGTTAAAAATGGCAAAATCTGGCTTTACACTACTGAAATGAAGTTCATGAAATAATAGTATCCGGCTACAAACTGTGGAAAGGTGTAAAATTTCATTCAAGAAATGTCAAAAAATGCGAAATCTGGCCTTAAACTACGGAAAAGAAGATTATATTCATGAAATAATAGTTAAATCTGGCCACAAATTCTTAAAAAGGGTTCAAAATTTTATTCATGGAAAATAAAAAATTGCAAAATCCGGTCATAAACTGTTGAAAGGTGCAAAATTCTGTTTATGAAAACTTAAACAATTCAATTCATCCGGCCATAAACTGTCAAAAAGTGCAAAATTTTATTAATGAAATGTTAAAAATGTCAAAATCTAGTCACAAACTGTTGAAAAGTGCAAAATTTTATTCATTAAAAGTCAAAAATTGCAAAATCCGGCCATAAATTATCAAAAAGTGCAACATTCTATTAATAAAAGATGATGTTCATGAAATAATAGCAAAAATCTGGCCACAAACTGTTGATGAAATGTTAGAAAAATTGCAAAATCTGGCCTTAAAGTACCAAAAAGAAGATTATGTTAATGAAATAATAGCAAAATCCGGCCACAAACTGCCGAAAGTTGCAAAATTATTTTTAAGAAAGGTCAAAAATTATAAAATTTGGCCTTAAACCACCGAAAAGTGCAGGATTCTATTCATGAAATGTCAAAAATAGCAAAATCCGGCCAAAAACGGCCGAAATGTAAAAAATTCTATTTATCAAAAATCTGGCATAAACTCTTAAACTTTAGTTTTTAATGTTTCTTCAAGATCAACACCGAAATCAAATTCGGTCTTAAAATAAGAAATTTTTAAGAATTATGAAAATCCGGCCACATATTATGAAAATTAGACATAAAATTATAAAAATTTGACTTTATAATAAAGCTGGTTATAAGTTCCAATCGTATAATGATAAAAAGTTTATTTAGATAAATATCCGATTACATGTTACAAAAATCGTGTCTAATCTAATCAAATATGTATCATGAACTTTATGATATCGGCCAAATATACGAAATAAATTGATACAAAAAAATTATTACTCCATTTCATCCGACAGCAATTTAACCGTAAAGTTTATTAAAACTATCGTTCCGGTTTGAAACGTGTGATAAATTTATAATTACCATATAATCATCGATTGATGATAAATCCATTAGGATTATTATAATATGAAATAATGTTCCACAATTTATATATGAATTAATTTAATAACTCTCGTTACGAACGACCGCCGGCTGGCAGTCCGGTGTAATAAATCTTGTTGTATGCCGTTAACAATCGAATGTGAAATAATTGGATTCATTTGATTAAACTAATATCCAGTCATGGCCGCCTGCCTTCATACGTTATTGTGCTACAATCAATTAAAATTATAACAATATAAAAAGTTAATTGTATTTATTTTATTACCACTATGTCATGTACGTAATGTATATATCATGTTTTATGGATATTAAAAAAAATTATATTATTTTTAGTGCTTCGTTTGAATTTGCAATAACTTTTTTTTTAAGTGGGTATATATAAACGATTCGTTTTTGTTTTATTGAAGTTTCTTATTCAAACTTTATAGTTTCTCAATTAAAATGATCAAGAAACATTTTTAGGGCGCAGAATTAGAATTTTTAGTGATTTCAAAGTTTGAAGCATCAATTGAAGATGATTTTGTGCAAATTTTAGCGATTCGTTCTTGTTTTATTGAAGTTTTTTCTTTAAATTATATATTTTACAAATTAAAATGACTAAGAAACATTTTTTTGAATTTGAATTTTGAGACCAGAATTTGAAGCATCAATTGAAGATGATTTTGTGTAAATTTGATCAGATTCCTTTTTTTTTCTTCTAATTTTGCAAATTAAAATGACCATGAAACATTTTTAGGGTACAGAATATAAATTTTTAATAATACCAAAGTTTGAAGCATCAATTGAAGATGATTTGTTGCAAATTTGATCAAACTTTAGCGATTAGTTTTTGTTTTATTGAAGTTTCTTCTTCAAACTTTATAGTTTGCAAATTAAAATGATTGAGAAAAATTTTTAGGGCGCAGAATTTGAGTTTTTAGTAATACCAAAGTTTGAAGCATCAATTGAAGATGATTTTGTGCAAATTTTAGCGATTCGTTATTGTTTTATTGAAGTTTCTTCTTCAAACTGTTAAATTTTCCAATAAAAATGACCGAGAAAAGATTTTATAGCGCAGAATTAGAATTTTTAGTGTTACCAAAGTTTGGAGCATCAATTGAAGATGATTTGGTGTAAATTTGATAAAACTTGAGCGATTCGTTTTTGTTTTATTGAAGTTTCTTCTTCAAACTTTATAGGCTGCAAATTAAAATGATCAAGAAACATTTTTAGGGCGTAGAATTAGAATTTTTAGTAATACCAAAGTTTGAAGCATCAATTGAAGATGATTTTGTGCAAATTTGATCAAACTTTAACGATTAGTTTTTGTTTTATTGAAGTTTCTTCTTTAAACTTTCTAGTTTGCAAATTAAAATGGCCAGGAAACATTTTTAGGACGCAGAATTAGAATTTTTAGTGATACCAAAGTTTGAAGCATCAATTGAAGATGATTTTGTGCAAATTTGATCAAACTGTAACGATTAGTTTTTGTTTTATTGAAGTTTCTTTTTCAAACTTTATAGTTTGCAAATTAAAATGACCGATAAAAATTTTTAGGGCGCAGAATTAGAATTTTTAGTGATACCAAAGTTTGAAGCATCAATTGAAAATGATTTGTAGCAAATTTAATCAAATATTTTGTTTTTCGTTTGTTACCTCAAGAATAAAAGAACTAATCACTGAAATTTAAACTGAATACTTTTAAAAGGTTTCAAAGAATAAACGCAAAGTACAAACATTGTAAGACACTAAGGCACAAAAATAAAATTTATAATTCAATCCGAGTGGCTTCAAAGATTAAAGTAAAACATTTAAAATGTATTTAATTAAACATTAAATAATCTAAATTTTTTTTCAGAACCCGTCAAGAAAGTATGCTAGTTTTAGACAGTAATCCTATAAAACAATAGAAACTCTGTGATTGATGTAAAACTTAAATCTTAGATTATCCATACTAATCTAGATCTAGAACATTAGATAATAATAAAATAATGCGATTAAATAGAACTTTTTAGTTTTTACAAAAAATGTTAAATAACTCATTTTTATTGCAGTATAATTTAATTAACGTTGCACCAAACGGTAAGCACGTATAATTGAAAGATCAACGCTTGTATAGTTTGTAATTAATGGGCGGTTTTGATATTTGACGTTATCAAAGCAAGCGGTTGAAATGCGTTTGCATTGAGGGCAATTAACCGGCTGTTTGTCTCATTTGCACCTCTGTAAATTTACCCACATGAATGGAGCCCTATTAAGAGTAAATTTGCAACAGTTTATAGTAGAAAATAATAAATATAAAATTTCACAAATTTAAAAAAAATATTACATTCAGAAGCGATAAATAAATAAAAGTCGGCATCACGCACGGATAGCGGTCTAATTATCATCAAGGCCTTCGAGTTGAACGACTGTCTTACACCGCATAATACAATCGTGCTTACATATACATTTAATGGGTAATCCATCTGCTGCTTATACCAACCGGGTAATTAGAGTAATGAAACAATTTTGACATTGAATCTTCTCGGAATTTAATATCAAGCATAAAATTATGATAAAAGAAACCTGATTTAAACAAGTTTGTTTTGTGCGTACTTCATCATCATACCTGTTTTATGGAATATTTTTAGTTATTAGCAAAAAATGATTTGTGCCCCTATGTATCATACGAGAAGTATGTATATATATATATAAAAAATAATTTTCTAATTATAGCTAATGGTTTGCTGTGCATATTATGGAATTAGTGAGTGTATTAACGAGTTCGCTAAGTAGGCAGTAGTTTATATCGATCAAGTGGTGTAGTTGTCGGTGCGTGTAGAACACGGGCATTACGTGGTCGAGAGTCGGACGACGGTACAATTAACATCGTTGGACTGAGAAGCAATCCAGTATAAGCAAGCAAGCAAGCAAGCGACCCAACAAGGACGTAAATGAAAAGAGAAGAGGTGTGTTATAAAGGGGAACTGAGATAAAAGTTTCTCGGACGGTTGAATGCACGTATGTCTCTGGCCAAGGACTTCTACAGCCCGTTTGTTTGTGAGAGTGAGGGGCAGGTATCTACACCGCTGGTACATAGACATATAACGTATATAATCGGTGTTGTCATCAAACTAATTGGTCTCCGATCCAACGCTAACAGACTTTACTACCACTTTTGGTATTATCATATTATGTTCCCTACAACCGTTTACATTCATCACGGATGTTTCTTACATTTTTATTCCTAGTCATATCAATTTTATTTCAGATTAACCGATCAACCAGATAATCCGGATTTAATAAAGCTTGAATTTTGTTCAGATTAGCTTCATACATTAATGCATCAAATCACAAATACTTGATAAAATTTGCAACAAATGTATCTTAATTTGCAAAAATGCTTTTTGATCATTTTAATTTGCAAAATTCATCATTTAAAGAAGAAACTTCAATAAAACAAAAACGAGTTGTTACAATTTCGCTTCAAATTATTTTTTTTTGAGGTTTATTTTATTCTCCGAGGTTTTACATTATTCTTCGAGGTCTGAAGAATGATATGTGAAGTTTCAGATTATTCTTCAACTTCTCAGGTTGTTTTAAAAGTCATCAATTTTTTTTAAAGTCTCAGAATGATCTTTGAGGTTTGAAGAATGTTTTGTGAAGTCTCAGAGGTTTTAGATTATTCTCTGAGGTATGAAGAATGTTCTGTGAAGTCTCAGATTGCTCTACAAGCTTTTTGGTTATTCTAAAAGGTTGAAAATTGTTTTGTAAAGTCTCAGAATTAGTGTTTGAGGTTTTACATTATTTTTTGAGGTCTGCAGAATGTTCTATGAAGTTTTAGATTCTTCTGAAAGCTGTCAGGTTATTCAAATTGTATTGCAAAGTCTCAGAATTGTTTTCTGAGGTTCTATATTATTTTTTTTAAGTCTAGAGAAATGTTATGTGAAGTTCAGGTGATTCTAAATGGTTGCAAATTGACTTGTAAAGTCTTGGAATGCCTTCTGAGGTTTGAAGAATGTTTTATGATGGTTTACATTATTCTTTGAGGTTTAAAGTTTCAGAATGTTGTCTGAGGTTTCAGATTATACTATGAGGCCTGAAGAATGTTCTAAGAAGTCTCATATTAATTTGTCATATTTCATGTGGATTCCTAAGATTTAAATGGTTTTCTAAGGTAATCATCTGAGAACGCAGAGAACAATTTTAGAGGTTTCAGTATATTCTGCGAAGTTTCAAAATGTCTGGGAAGTTTCAAAATGTCTGTAAAGTCTCAGATTGTTCTCTAAGGTTTTATAATATTCTTTGAGGCCTGAAAAATGTTTTTCGAATTTTAAATGTCTTACAATATTCTGCGAAGCTTCTGGTTTTTCTGTTATCTCAGATGGTTCTGTAAAGTCTCAGATGATTGCTTTATGACTTTTTAAATGGTTTTGCGAATCTCTGATTATTCTGAGAAATCAAAGAATTCAGAATATTCTGCCTGAGGTTGGTCTAAAATGTTTTAGATTTTTCTTTCTCTGTAAGGTCTCATATTGTTTTGTGAGGTTTTTAATTATTCTATTCTGTGAAATTTTAGATTATTTTCTAAATCAGAATATTCTATTAGCTCAGATTATTCCTAATGGTATTTCTACTATTATTTCCTTGAAATGTATATATTTTCTAATGGTAATTCCATCGACTTCTAATTGTATTTTCAAAGAAAAAAGTCCACAATGTATGAATTATGGCTTAAAAATTTAAATGAGCCGATATTATTAGTGTTATTACATATATTTTTTATTGAAATAGAATTCCGCGAGTTATTCCATAGATTATGTCAATTATTCATGAGCTTATCTCAATATTTGAATTATGTGAAGGCTGTGTATAAATATATCACTGTTAGAACACATTGCTTATGTAAATTGTGTGGCAGGCACACACGTTGCACTTTTATTTATTTATTTATTTATTATAGTAAGAAATCCAGGCCACTGAAACATGGTGCAGCTAGTCATTAATTTTATTATAAATTCCGTTTATAATTATTTATTTTATTACAAAAAAATAACATGTAAGTAGATATCAAGTTTTAACATTTATTAGTGCAAATTTATTTATTCAGAACCTTGTAACCAGATATTGTTGTTTTAAATTACTAAAAATGTTGGACGAATGCAACTCGGCAAATTAGTTTGATAAATTATGCAAACACATCTTGGCTGTTATAATTAAGATGTCAACATTTTTTATTGAAATTGTTGTCGTTTCCTGGTGTTACGTGACGTATAATTGATGTATTCTTTGTTGCTTTTAATTATTCAGACGTATTTTCATGCTGCAATATGTAATATTATTACAAAGTTTGCCTTGAATTGAAATGGAATGGATTTTTAAGCTTTAAAATTCAAAAATTGTTGCTTAAATAACAAATTTTATAAAATGAAATTATGCAGTTTTTGAAATTTTAGTAAATGCTTTTAGGATTTTTTTGAAAATACCTTTTTTTGAAAATTGATAAAACTGGTCAAGTAAATTTGAATCAATTTTTCAAAAATTGTTGCTTTTTTAGCAAATTTTGTAAAATGATAATAAAGCAGTTTTAGTAATTTTAGAAAATTTATTTAGGATTTTTTGAAAAATATCAAATTGTAGAAATTGATAAAACTGATCATTAGCAATATATATAAGAAAATTTGAATCATTTTTTTTTAAATTGTTGCTTTAGTAGCATAAATTTCATTTAAAAAAATTTAAAATGAAATTTATGCAATTTTTGAAATTTTAGAAAATGCTTTAGTGATTTTTTGAAAATGACCAAATTTTGAAAATTGATAAAACAAGTCATTAACAATATGTGTAAGAAAATTTGAATCAATTTTTCAAAAATTGTTGCTTAAATAGCAATTTTGTAAAATGGAATTTATACAATTTTGGAAATTTCAAAAAATTCTTTTAGGATTTTTTGAAAATTACCAAATTTTGGAAATTAATAAAACAAGCCATTGGCAATATGTGTAAGAAAATTTGAATTCATTTTCCAAAAATTGTTGCTTTGGTAGCAGTTTTTGTAAAATGAAAATAAAGCAGTTTTTGAAATTTTAGAAAATGCAGCTAGGATTTTTTGAAAATTACCAAATTTTGGAGATTAATTAAATAACTCATTGACAATCTGTGTACAAAATTTAGAATCTATTTTTTGAAATTGTTTTCTCAATAACAGTTTTTGTCAAATGAATATTATGCAATTTTTGAAATTTTAGAAAATGCATTTACAATTTTTTGAAAATTGCCAAGTTTTGGAAATTAATACAACAAATCATTGACAATATGTGTAAGAAATTTTAAATCAATTTTTCAAAATTGTTGCTTAAATAGCAATTTTGTAAAATGGAATTTATGCAATTTTAGAAATTTTAGAAAATGCTTTTAGGATTTTTTGAAAATTACCAAATTTTGGAAATTGATAAATAAAGTCATTTATAGTATGTGTAAGAAAATTTGAATCAATTTTTTAAAAACTGTTGCTTAAATAGCAATTTTTGTAAAATGAAAATTATGCAATTTTTGAAAATTTAGAAAATGCATTTACAATTTTTTGAAAATTGCCAAGTTTTGGAAATTAATACAACAAATCATTGACAATATGTGTAAGAAAATTTAAATCAATTTTTCAAAAATTGTTGCTTTGATAGCAATTTTTGTAAAATGAAATTTTTGCAATTTTAGAAATTTTAGAAAATGCATTTAGGATTTTTTGAAATTTCCCAAATTTGGGAAATTAATAAAGAAAGTCATTGACAATATCTGTAAGAAAATATGAATAAATTATTCAAAAATTGTTGCTTAAATAGCAATTTTTGCAAAATGAAATTTATGCAATTTTTGTAGTTTTTGAAAATGCATTTAGGATTTTTTGAAAATTATGAAATTTTGGAAATTAATAAAATAACGTATTGACAATCTGTATACAAAATTTAGAATAAATTTTTCAAAAATGGTTGCTTAAATAGTAATTTTTGTAAAATGGAATTTATGCAATTTTTGAAATTTTAGAAAATGCGTTTAGGATTTTTTGAAAACTACCAAATTTTGGAAATTGATAAAACAAGTCATTTACAATATGTGTACGAAAATTTGAATCAATTTTTCAAAAATTGTTGCTTTGATAGCAATTTTTGTAAAATGAAATTTATGCAATTTTAGAAGTTTTAGAAAATGCATTTAGGATTTTTTGAAATTTCCCAAATTTGGGAAATTAATAAAGCAAGTCATTGACATATTGTCAGAAAATTTAAATAAATTATTCAAAAATTGTTGCTTAATTAGCAATTTTTGCAAAATGAAATTTATGCAATTTTTGTAGTTTTTGAAAATGCATTTAGGATTTTTTGAAAATTATGAAATTTTGGAAATGAATAAAATAATTTATTGACAATCTGTGTACAAAATTTAGAATCTATTTTTTGAAAATTGTTGCTTTAATAGCAATTTTCGTAAAATGAAAATTATGCAATTTTTGAAATTTTAGAAAATGCAATTAGTATTTTTTGAAAAATAATACTACCAAATTTTGGATTTTTATGAAACAAGTCATTGAGATTGTGTTTAAGAAAATTTGAATCAATTTTTTGAAAATTGATGCTGTGATAGCAATTTTTGCTAAATGAAAATTGCGTCATTTTTGTAAATTTAGAAAAATGCATTTATGATTTTTTGAAATTTACCAAATTTTGGAAATTAATAAAATAACTCATTGACAATCTGTATACAAAATTTAGAATAAATTTTTCAAAAATTGTTGCTTAAATAGTAATTTTTGTAAAATGGAATTTATGCAATTTTTGAAATTTTAGAAAATGCGTTTAGGATTTTTTGAAAACTACCAAATTTTGGAAATTGATAAAACAAGTCATTAACAATATGTGTACGAAAATTTGAATCAATTTTTCAAAAATTGTTGCTTAAATAATAAATTTTGTAAAATGGAATTTATGCAATTTTTGAAATTTTAGAAAATGTTTTTAGGATTTTTTGAAAATTACCAAGTTTTGGAAATTGATAAAACAAATCATTGACAATATGTGTAAGAAAATTAGAACAAATTTTTCAAAAATTGTTGCTTAAATAGCAATTTTTGTAAAATGAAAATTATGCAATTTTTGTAATTTTAGAAAACGCATTTAGGATTTTTTGAAAAATACAAAATTTTGTAAATTGATAAAACAAGTTATTAACAATATGTGTAAGAAAATTTGAATTAGTTTTTCAAAAATTATTGCTTAAATAGCAATTTTTGCAAATCGAAATTTAAGCATTTTTTGAAATTTTAGAAAATGCTTTTAGGATTTTTTGAAAATTACCAAGTTTTGGAAATTGATAAAACAAATCATTGACAATATGTGTAAGAAAATTAGAAGAAATTTTTCAAAAATTGTTGCTTAAATAGCAATTTTTGTAAAATGAAAATTATGCAATTTTTGTAATTTTAGAAAACGCATTTAGGATTTTTTGAAAAATACAAAGTTTTGGAAATTGATAAAAGTGGTCATCGGCAATATGGTTAAGAAAATTTGAATTTATTTTTCAAAAATTGTTGCTTACATAGATAGCAATTTTTGTGAAATGAAAATTATACAATTTTGGAAATTGCTTTTAGGATTTTTGGAAAATTACCAAATTTTGGAAATTGATAAAACTGGTCATTGGCAATACGTGCAAGAAAATTTGAATAATTTTTTTGAAATTTGATGCTTTGGTATCAATTTTTGTAAAAATTTTAGAAACTGCTTTTAGGATTTTTTGAAAATTATCAATTTTTGGAGATTATTAAAACAATTTATTGACAATATGTGTAAGATAATTTGAATCAATATTTTAAAGTTTGTTGCTTAAATAGCAATTTTTGTAAAATGAAATTTTAGAAAATGCATTTAGGATTTTTTGAAAATTACCAAGTTTTGATGATGCAACTAATTGATAGCCTGTTTACAAATTTTTGGATTAATTTTTCAAAAATTGTTGCTTTGGTAGCAATGTTTGTAAAATGAAAATTATGCAATTTTTGAATTTTTAGAAAATTCTTTTAGGATTTTTTTGAAAATTACCAAATTTTGGAAATTAATAAAATAACTTATTGGCAATCTGTGCATAAAATTTAGAATCTATTTTTTGAAAATTGTTGCTTTGATAGCAGTTTTTTTAAATTAAAATTATGCAATTTTTGAAATTTTAGAAAATGTTTTTAGGATTTTTTGAAAACTACCAAATTTTGAAAATTGATAAAACAAATCATTAACAATATGTGTACGAAAATTTAAATCAATTTTTCAAAAATTGTTGCTTAAGTAGCAATTTATGTAAAATGAAATTCATCTAATTTTTGAAATTTTAGAAAATGCTTTTAGGATTCTTTGAAAATTACCAAGTTTTGGATATTAATAAAACAAGTCGTTGACAATCTGTGCACAAAATTTACAATTTTTTTTTTGAAAATTGTTGTTTCAATAGCAATTTTTGTAAAATTAAAATAATGCATTTTTTGAAATTTTAGAAAATGCATTTAGGATTTTTTGAAAATTACCAAATTTTGGAAATTAATAAAACAAGCCATCGGCAATATGTGTAAGAAAATTTGAATATATTTTTCAAAAATTGTTGTTACAGTAGCATTTTTTTGTAAAATGTAAATTATGCAATTTTTGATTTTTCAGAAAAAAGCATTTAGGTTTTTTTTGAATTTTACCATATTTTGGAAATTAATTATGCAACTAATTGGCAGACTGTTTACAAATTTTTGAATTTATTTTTTGAAAATTGTTGCTTATATAGCAATTTTTGTAAAATGAAAATTATGCATTTTTTTAAATTTTAGAAAATGCTTTTAGGATTTTTAGAAAAAATACCAAATTTTGGAAATTAATAAAACAAGTTTTTGACAATATGTGTAAGAAAATTTGATCAATTTTCCAAAAATTGTTGCTTTGGTAGCAATTTTTGTAAAATGAAAATTATGAAATTTATGAAATTTTAGAAAATGCTTTTAGAATTTTTTGAAAATTACCAAGTTTTGGAAATTAATAAAACAAGTCATTGGCAATATGTGTAAGAAAATTTGATTTCATTTTTCAAAAAGGGTTGCTTATATAGCAATTTTTGTAAAATGAAAATTATGCAATTTTTGAAATTTTAGAAAACGCATTTAGGATTTTTTGAAAAATACAAAATATTGGAAATTGATAAAAGTGGTCATCGGCAATATGTGTAAGAAAATTTGAGTTTATTTTCTGAAAATTGTTGCTTACATAGCAATTTTTGTGAAATGAAAATTATACAATTTTGGAAATTTTAGAAAATGCTGTTAGGATTATTTGAAAAATAGCAAATTTTAGAATTTAATAAAACAAGTCATTGGCAAAATGTGTAAGAAAATTTGAATCAATTTTTAAAAAATTGTTGCTTTTATAGCAATTTTTTAAAAATGTAAATTATGCAGTTTTTGAAATTTTAGAAAATGCCTTTAGGATTTTTTGAAAATCATCAAATTTTGGAAATTAATAAATCAAGTTATTGGCAATATGTGTAAGAAAATTTGAATTAATTTTTCAAAAATATGTTGCTTAAATAGCAATTTTTTAAAATGAAAATAATGCAATTTTTGAAGTTTTAGAAAATGCTTAGAGGATTTTTGGAAAATTACCAAATTTTGGAAATTAATAAAATTGGCTATTGGCAATATGTGTAAGAAAATTTCAACTCATTTTTCAAAAATTGTTGCTTTGGTAGCAATTTTTGTACAATGAAATTAAAGCAGGTTTTGAAATTTTAAAAAATGCTGTTAGGATTTTTTGAAAATTACCAAATTTTGGAAATTAATAAAATAACTCATTGGCAATCTGTGTACAAAATTTAGAATTTATTTTTTGAAAATTGTTGCTTCAATAGCAATTTTTGTCAAATGAAAATTATGCATGTTTTGGAATTTTAGAAAACGCATTTAGGATTTTTTGAAAATCATTAAATTTTGGAAATTAATAAATTAAGTTATTGGCAATATGTGTAAGAAAATTTGAATTAAATTTTCAATAATTGTTGCTTTGGTAGCAATTTTTGTAAAACGAAATTTATGCAGTTTAAAAAAAAATGCTTTAGGATTTTTTGAAAATTACCAAATTTTGTAATTTTTTTAAAGAAATTATTAACAATATGCGCAAGAAAATTTGAACCCGTTTTTCAAAAATTGTTGCTTTGGTAGCAATTTTTGTACAATGAAAATAAAGCAGTTTTTGAAATTTTAGAAAATGCTGTTAGGATTTTTTGAAATTTACCAAATTTTGGAAATTAATAAAATAACTCATTGACAATCTGTATACAAAATTTAGAATCTATTTTTTGAAAATTGTTGCTTTAATAGCAATTTTTGTAAAATGAAAGTTATGCAATTTTTGAAATTTTAGAAAATACTTTTAGGATTTTTGAAAATTACCAAATTTTGGAAATTAATAAAACAAGTCATTGACAATACGTGTAAGAAATTTTAAATTAATTTTTCAAAAGTTGTTGCTTAAATAGCAATTTTTGTAAAATGAAGTTTAAGCATTTTTTGAAATTTTATAAAATGCTTTTAGGATGTTTAGAAAATTACCAAATTTTGGAAATTGATAAATCAAATCATTGGCAATATGTGTAAGAAAATTTGAATTCATTTTTCAAAAATTGTTGCTTTTATAGAAATTTTTGTATAATAAAAATTAAGCAATTTTTGAAATTTTAAAATATGCTTTTAGAATTTTTTTAAAATTACCACATTTTTGGAAATAAATAAATTAAGTCATTGGCAATATACATATGTAAAGAAATTTGAATCAATTTTTTGAAAATTGTTGCTTAAAAGCAATTTTTGTAAAATGAATATTAAGCAGTTTTTGAAATTTTAGAAATATGTCTTTGAGGTTTTTTTTAAATTATTAAATTTTAAAAATTAATTAATTAACTTATGGACAGTTTGTGTACAAAATTGTGAATCCATTTTCCAAAAATTGTTGCTTAAATAGCAATTTTTGTAAAATGTAAATTATGCAATTTTTGAAATTTTAGAAAACACATTTAGGATTTTTTGAAAATTATAAAATTTTGGAAATTAATAAATCAACTCATTGACAGTATGAGCAAACAAAATTGAGTAAATTTTTTAATAATTATTGCTTTGATAGCAATTTTTGTGAAATAAAAATTAAGCAATTTTTGAAATTTTAGAAAATGCTGTTAGAGTTTTTTTGAAAATTATCAAATTTTGGAATTTAATAAAACAATTCATTGAAATTGGAATCAGTTTTCTAAAATTTGTTGCTTTGGTAACAATTTTTGTAAAATGAAATGTATGCAATATTTGAAATTTTAAAAAATGTTTTTTGGATTTTTTGAAATTTACCATTTTTTAAAAATTGATAAAACAAAACATTGACAATATATGTAAGAAAACATGAATCAATTTTTTGAAAATTGTTGCTTTAATAGCAATTTCTGTAAATTTCATAATTTTTGTATCAAAGATTTCAATTAAGGGGCTCTAATTGTGCTAATAATTGTTCTAGATTGATGCTATTTGGTACATTTATAGCCCAATTATATGTCTCTAATATGCTAATACAGATTTTGAAAAAATCTGGAAAATATTACAAAAATACCAACAACACTTATTAGTTTCTGTATCAAAGTAGTTCATTTATACCGCTGCAAGTTTGCTAATAATTGTTCTAGATTGATGCAATTTGCTACAATTATAGTTCAACAATATGTCCCTAATATGCACAATTCAAATTTGCAAATTTTGAAAGAAACTGGAAAATATTACAAAAATACCAATAACACTTATAGATTTCTTGTATTAAAGTAGTTCATTTAAGCCTCTTCAACTTTGCCAATAATTGTTCTAGATTGATGCAATTTGCTACAATTATAGCCCAACTATATGTCCCTAATATGCAAAATTTAAATTTACAAATTTTGAAAGAAACTGGAAAGTATTACAAAAATACCAGCAACACTTATAGATTCCTGTATCAAAGTAGTTCATTTAAGCCGTTGTAACTTTGCTAATAATTGTTCTAGATTGATGCAATTTGCTACAATTATAGCCCAACTATATGTCCCTAATATGCACAATTCAAATTTATTTATTTTTTAATTTGGTAAATATTACAAAAATACCAACACCTATGAATTCCTGTACCAAAGGGATTCATTTAAGCCGTTCTAACTTTGCTAATAATTATTCTAGACTGATGCAATTTGGTACAATTATAGTCCAACTACATGTCCGCAATATGCAAAATTTAAATTTGCAAATTTTGAAAAAAACTAGAAAATATTACAAAAATACTGATAACACTTATAAATTTCTGCATGAAAGTAGTTCTTTTAAGTTGCTGCAACTTTGTTAAAAATAATCCTAGATTGGTGCAATTTGGAGTAGTTATGGTCCGACTATATGTCCCTAATATGCAAACTTGAAAATGTTAAAAACAACACTAATGATTAACTTTTTTTGCTATTTAGTAGCGTAAGATGTTGCCACACACTTATAAAAACTCATAATTTGAAATAGCTTTCTTACGATTCATACTCAAAAAACGATTTTATTAACCAAAATAAATCCTTTCTAGGAAAGCTCATGCGCAATGATAATTTCCAACAATAAAAAACAACTTTATGTGCTTTTTATGTTGTATGTGATAACCAGTCGTGTTCGTCAGTCACGGTTGACCCAACCAACATAACCACTAACTGTGTACGCCATATGAAGAGAGACAACCCATGTTTATAGCAGACAACCTTGTTCGGATGCATTTTAGCACCAATATAATTGTATGTAATCTTTTTTTTACGGCATAACTATATAAGTAACATGTTCAATGTTTTTGCAACATATTTTAATATCAATTTTAATTCCTCCAGACAGTAGTTAGGGGTATGCATACAAAATTAATTACCATAATCGCTTCTTGTATATTATAATAGCGACATGACATAATTATTGATTTATTTAAAGGGGATAAACCGGACGGACTAGATAGTACGGGTAAGATTTAGTCACGGCAATGAAGCCCGCTTCGATGGAAATAAATACCGGTCGAGAGTATAAATGGGGGAGAAAGCAAAGACGGGAAATAATACACTATGACATATATTGAGTATAACAAAGGGTGGCAGCAAACCCTACATACACACTGAAAGCGGACAGTGTGAGGAAAGCATGTTATGAGTACACATATTGAAGGGAGAAAAGCGGAAATGGATTGCATGTTTATTTAGGTTATTGCACGTGGCTCTTGTAAATATAAAAATATGATCGACACAATTTTTAAATTTAGAAAAGTAGTAAACACTAAACATAAGAACCTGCCGTTGAATTAATTAATTCTTATTGTATTTTAATGAGTGGATAGAATTACACAACATTAATTTACAATTACAATCATAACGTAATTATTATTCATTCATTATACGATGCTTTTATAAATGATATCTTTCCATATAATTTAGTTGTAATCATTATAAACAACAATTTTTATTAATTTTATAATCTACCGCAATTGTGCCGCTTTTGATATATTTATTTGATAACATAATTTTTATTTCCTTGAGACCTTGAAGTAATTAAGTGTACAATCTATAGATTCCTGCCACAATTTATATTAATCTTCAATCACAATTATAATTCCATAGCTTAGAAACTTCATTTGCATATGCCTATAAAAGGGGTTTATGCTCTCGCAAAATTGATCAAAGTTTGCTTTATGGTTTCTAGTTTATCGATCTTATCAAATTCCAACACGGTTTTTGCAATTAATCTATAAAATTATCTTTAGCAACATTATCTGTTACCAAAAAGAAAATTTTATTGAAATCTCTAGAGCGGTTTTTGTTTCACGATATATTACGGAAGAATTAGTTCGTTTTTGAGCTTTTATAGCTTAAGAAATTGACTTTATTGTAAGAAAATTACAACTTTTTTAATTCCATCTCAGGTGGTAACGTTTTATGCTACTAAGTATTAAATTTTATTAAAATCGCTTGACTAGTTTTTTATTTATGGTAGATTACGTAAAAAAATCTCCGTTTTTATAAATTTAAAGCCCACGGAAACTATTTTATTATAGTATTATTATGGTTTTTATTATTTTATTGTATTTAGTAATATATTTTGATCTTAAATAGTAAATTTGATTAAAATTGCAAGATTGGTTTTAGTTTTATGACAGATTACGTAAAAAAATTCGTTTTTTTGGAATTTATTCTTACACAAACGATTTTATCTTAATAGTTTAACGATTTTTATCATTCGATTGGTTACCGTAACATATTGTGCTTTTAAATAGCAAATTTGATTAAAATCGCACGATTGGTTTTTGTTTTACGGCAGATTACGTAAAATTTTTACCGTTTTTTGGGCTTTATTCTTACGAAAACGATTTTATTGTAATCATCTTGCGATTTTTATAACTTCTTCGTGTGGAGTAACATCTTGTACTTATAAATAGCAAATTTTTTTGTTTTACTATAGATTACGCAAAATTTTACCGTTTTTGGGGCCTAAAACGAATTTGTAGCAATAATTTTCTGTTTTTTTTTTTTAATTCTTTGATGTTGTCGTAGCATCTTGGGTTAGTAAATAGCAAGTTTAATGAACATAGCACGATTGGTTTTTGTTTTAGGGTAGGTTACGTAAAAGTTTTGCCATTTTTTGAGCTTTAGGCTTGCGAAAACGATTTTATTGTAATAGTTTTACGGTTTTCACAATCCCTTGATTTAACGTAACGTCTTGTGCTACTAAATAGCAAATTTGATTAAAATCACACGATCAGTATTTGTTTTACGGCAGATTACGCAGTTTTTTGCGATTTGTATGGGTTATGTTTACGAAACCAATTTTATCGTAATAGTTTTAGGATTTTATTAATTTTAGTTTGTTGGAGAACATTTGGAGTTACTAAATAGCAAATTTGATTGAAATCGTTTGATTTGTTTTTGTTTTACGACAAATTACGTAAAATTTTGGCGTTTTTTTGGGGTTTAGGCTTACGAAAACGATTTTATCATAATAATTTTATGGTTTATATTATTTCTTTTTGTGCTGTAACATCTTGTGCTACTAAATAGCAAATTTGATTAAATTTGTCCGATTGGTTTTTGTTTTACGGCAGATCACGCAAAATTTTACCGTTTTTTGGGGGATTTAGGCTTACGAAAACGATTTTATCGTAATAATTTTATGGTTTATAATATTTCTTGTTGTACTGTAACATCTTGTGCTACTAAATAGCAAATTTCATTAAAATTGTTTGATTAGTTTTTGTTTTACGACATTTTACGTAAAATTTTGGCGTTTTTGGGGGGTTTAGGGTTATAAAAACGATTTTATCGTAATAATTTCATGGTTTATATTATTTCTTGATGTGCTGTAACATCTTGAGCTACTAAATAGCAAATTTGATTAAATTTGTCTGATTGGTTTTTGTTTTACGGCAGATTACGCAAAGTTTTACCGTTTTTTGGAGGATTTAGGCTTACAAAAACGATTTTATCGTAATAATTTTATGGTTTATATTATTTCTTGTTGTGCTGTAACATCTTGTGCTACTAAATAGCAAATTTGATTAAATTTGTTTGATTGGTTTTTGTTTTACCGCAGATTACGCAAAATTTACCGTTTTTTGGGCATTTAGGCTTACGAATACGATTTTATCCTATTAATTTTATGGTTTATATTATTTCTTGTTGTACTGTAACATCTTATGTTACTAAATAGCAAATTTGATTAAAATTGTCTGATTAGTTTTTGTTTTACGGTAGATTATTTAACAGTTTTACCGTATTCAACGTTTTAAAGCTAATCAAATTATGTTATTGTACCAAATTTACGGTTTTGATGATTTCAGTTTGTTGAGAGACATTTTGTGCTACCAAGTAGCAAATTTCAATAAAATCGGTCAAGTGGCTTTTGTTTTACAACCAAGTTTGCAAGAATTCTTTCGTTTTTTGTGCTTTACGGCCTACAAAAACTATTTTACCGTAACAATATTACTGCTTTTAGTATTCAATCCTGTGTACTAACATTTTGTGCTACTAAGCAGCAAATTATATATAAATCGTTCGAATGGTTTATGATTTACGGCGATTTTTAGAAGAATTTTTCCGTTTTTTTCTTTATGATCTTTACGAAATTTATTTTACTTTAGCACAATTTCGAATTTTATTATTTTATTTTGTTGTGCAACACTTTGTGCTACCAATTAGCAAATTTGATTAAAATCGGTCTAGTGGTTATTGTATTACGGCCAATTTTGTGAGGTTTTTTTAGATTTTTGTGATTTTACGTCTTACAAATTTTTTTTAAGCGTTATAATATGTGACTTTAATAATTTTATTATAAATTCATTACAATAGCGCAATTGGTTTCTGTTTTACGACGATTTTTATTTTTATTTTTATACTCTAAACATTTACGAAAATTATTTCATCGTGGAATAATTACGACTTTAATAATTTTATTTTATGGTTCAATATATTGTGCTATCAAGTAGCAAATTTGATTAAAATCGGAACTGCCAATTTTGTTTTATAACCGTATTTGTAATGTTTTTTAGTTTTTTGTGTCGTAAAGGCTTACGAAATATATTTTGACGTAACAATTTTATGATATTTACATTTTTATGTAGTGCGGCAACATTTTGTGCTATATAATAGCAAATTTTATAACAATCGTTTGGCTCATATTTGATTTACGGTCAGTTTTAAAGGATATTTTCCGTTTTTTTACTTATAAAGTTTACGAATAGTATTTTAGTGTAACATAATTACGATTTTTATAAATTCTTCTTGTTTGGCAACATTTTGTGCTACTAAATAGCAAAATTTTATTAAAATTGCGTCATTAGTTTATATTTTATGACGATTTTAGAAAGATTTTTTTCGTTTTTCTACATAAAACAATTACGAAAATTATTTTACCCTGGAATAATTACGACTTTAATAATTTTATTGTGTGGTACAATATATTGTGCTACCAAGTAGCAAATTTGATTGAAATTGGTCCAGTCAATTTTGTTTTACAACTGTAATTGTTAGTTTTTTTTAGTTATTTATGCTTTTACGGCGTACAAAATTTACTTTTGACGTAACAATTTTACGATTTTAATATTTTTATTTGGTGTGGCAACATATTGTGCTATTTAATAGCAAATTTGGTGATAATCGTCTGGCTGATTTTTGATTTACGTCATTTTTGAAGGTTATTTTTAGTTTTTTGTCATATAAAGTTTACTAAAACCATGTTACCGTAACATAATTACGTTTTTGATTATTTTATTTTATGTAGCAACATTTTGTGCTACTGAATAGCAAATTTGATTAAAATAGCGCAATTCGCTTATGTTTTATAAAATTTTTGTAAAGGTTTTTTCCGTTTTTTTTGCTTATAACGTTTACGAATACTATTTGACCGTAACATAATTACGACTTTTATAAATTTATTTTGTGTTGCAACATTTGGTCCTACTCCATAACAAATTTGATCAAAATTGCTTGATTAGTTTAAGTTTTACGACGATTTTGAGAAGTATTTTTTCGTTTTTTTGCTTATAACGTTTACGAAAACTATGTTACCGTAACATAATTACGACTTTCATAATTTTATTTTATGTGGCAACATTTTGTGCTACTGAATAGCAAATTTGATGAAAATCGCGTAATTAGTTTTTATTTTACGATGATTTTACAAAGAATTTTTTCGTTTTTCTGCTTACAACGTTTACGAAAACTATGTTACCGTAACTTAGTTACGACTTTTATAATTTTATCGTTTGCAGCAATATTTTACGCTACTAAACAGCAAATTTTATTAAAATTGCGTGATTGGTTTAGTTTTTACGACCATTTTGGTAAGAATTTTTCCGTTTTTATGCTTAAATCAATTACGAAAATTTTGCCTCCGTAACATAATTACGGCTATTATTATTTTATCTTTTATAGCAACATTTTGAGCTTAAATATCAAATTTTATGACAATCAATTAACTGGTTCTTGATTTACGGCGAATTTTGAAAGAATTTTTCCGTTTTTTAGCTTATAATTGTTCGTAAAATTATTTTAGAGTTAAAATGTTACTACTTTTATAATTTTATTTTGTGAGGCAACATTTGATGCTATTAAATAGCAAATTTAATTTAAATCGCAAGACTTGTTTTTGTTTTACGACAAATTACGGAAGAATTTTACCGTTTTTGCCGTTTAATTGCTTTCTAAACTATCATTATTGTAAAAAGATTACAATTTTTATTTTTTTTATTCTGATTGAGAACATATTGAGGTGGTAAGCAGCAAATTTCATTAAAATCGATTGAATGGTTTTTGATTTACAACGATTTTTGTTTAAAAAATTGTAAATTTGTTATAATCTCAATATATCATAAATTCTTTTGTGCTGAATTACAATCGGATTAAAATAGATTAGGAATTAACAATACCTATTGGCATATTAAGCTGGATTAAATTGTGTGATTAAGCCGGTTTAATTTTGTAAAAAATAATCAAATTAAGTATATAAAATAAATAAAATGATTTGTTTATTAAATTAACATGTTTTGAGCCGAAAAGTTTGAAGCTCGAGGCCGATTGCGCCCGCCGCCGTAACATTATATTTATTGCTTGAACCGGAACGGTGATTATTTATGAAGTTATTATAATACCACTATAATTTGCCCATTATAATGTTCGTAGACAAAAATAGAACCTAATGATACATGGAAAATACATGTTGTATGGGAGTTAATTTATATTTTCTGTTTCAAATGGTAATGTTTGAATTGAAAACATACATTCTAAGTTAACATTATAAGGGGAATTTATTTATATTTAATGCACGAAGCTGATGGATTATATAAGAATTCCTGTTAAGCTTATATTGTCCCAGTTTTGTTATTATAATTTTTTTAAATTTTAAATAAATTTGAGGATGAAAACCTCTTCAATGTTTTTTATGATAATATTGATCTTTTATATAGCTCTGTAATGCCTACAATTATAAATATGAGTGATTGATTCCGATTAGCACTTTCTATTTCTTTATCAATGTTTAAACAATTATTTATAAATAAAGAAACATTGTTGTCTAAACATGCTGCTTCTTTTAATCATCAACTTAAACTAATAACGTGACTTTTACTTTAAATAAATTAAATGTAATCCAAATATTTACTTTCACTATGATTGACAGTAGTAACTTTCGCTACAAATACGCTAATTGTTACAAATAATGTGAAATGTCTTCTTTTATCTGATTGTATTGTTATTAAATATGATACAATCGTAATTAATTGGTTTTGATTAGATCGCTTATCTCAAGTATCAGATGAGAAATCGGGAATACTAAATTTGTTTTGCAATATTTTATATTAAATTGTCAAAACAAAACTTATTTTGAAGCAAATTTCTTCAATTTTTTGCTTGCCAAAAAAAGCAGAAAATTTTGTTTTGAAGCCAATTAACTGGTTCTTTTATTATTTTGATTACTTTCCTTTAAACATACTGCGACATCTGACTCTTGATTAAAAGCCGGATTTAAGCAGTATTCAGTATTAAAAAGAAGTAAAGACTTTCTGATTATAAAACAAATACATTTGAAGGTCACATTTATGCTTTTAAGGCCGAATTTATTCTTTTAAAGACCGGATTCGTGTATTTAAACTCCAGATTCAACTAAAAACCGGATTTATGAAATTAAAGCCATTTATTAATAACATAGAAACAGGATTTATAAAAAATACTCAATTTATGTAATTAAAGGCCAGATTTATGTATTAAAAAACTTGATTTGAGTTTAAATATCGGATTTAAAACCAATTTTCTATACTAAAAAAACTGGATTACTGCAAATAAAAGCCGGATTTTTGCAACTAAAAGCCCCAACAATTAAAAACTGCAATGTGCTTAAATGTCGTATTTGTATATTTAAAACCATTTTTTTTTTTAAATTAAAAAACAAAGTTTTTTTTTTAATAAACGTATTTGTACAATTAATAGCCGGATTTATGCAATTATAGGCCGGATTTCTGCAATTAAAGACCGGATTTCTGTAATTAAAGGCCGGATTATTAATTTAAAAATTCTAATTTGTGTTTGAAAGTCAGATTTCTATATTTGGAACCAATTTTGTGTACTAAAAAGTCAAATTTGTGTAATAAACATTGAATTTCTGCAATTTAAAACCGAATTAATAATTTTAAAATAATAATTTGTGTTTATATGCCAGATAAATATATTTAAAACCAAATTTTGTGTACTAAAGCTAAATTCTTAAAATAAACGTCCAAATTTTTTGCAATTACAAGCCGGAATTTTGCAATAAAGGCCGGATTTCTGCAATTAAAAACCGGGTTAATAACTTAAAAATCTCAATTTGTGTTTAAATGCCAGAGTTATATGTGTAAAACTAAATTTGTGTACTAACAAACCAAATTTGTGTAATAAAAGGCCGGATTTTTGTAAAAAAACGACCGGATTTTTGTAATAAACGGCCGGATTTCTGAAGTTAAAGGCCGGATTAATAATTTTAATATCTATTTTTGTGTTTAGATGCCGGATTTCTTTATTTAAAATCAAATTTGTGTACTAAACTGCCAATTGTAGACATAATTAATAATTAAACACTACGATTCATGTAATTTATAGATTAAATCCCAACTTATGCAATTAGAGGCTAAATGTATACATAAAAAACTAGATTTATATAAATAAAACAAGCTAATGGCAATTTTTTCTAAAATAAAAAAAAAAATTGTTTAATTTAGAAGCCGGACTTAAATAAAGGCCGGATTTATGAAATTAAGATTAGATTTATATAATTAGAAGCCATGTTTATGTATTAAAAACCGGATTTATTCATTTAATACCCAGTTTATGTATTTAAAAGAGAGATTTATGAAATTAAAAACCGTATTTATGTAAATTTGGAAGCCAAATTTATGAATTAAATGA
This sequence comes from Tachinus rufipes, assembly GCA_963932245.1. NCBI lineage: Eukaryota > Metazoa > Arthropoda > Insecta > Coleoptera > Staphylinidae > Tachinus > Tachinus rufipes. Next base: position 124,537,466 of record OZ010743.1, read on the forward strand.
TCAATTTATGTATTAAAAGAATTTATAAAAACTGAACATACCCTGCGTTTCCATAGTAGGTTTCACACCTTCCTGTTTCACCTCCTTTTCCTTCTTCTCCTCACTCTTAATCGAATTTTCTTTATTGCTTGGAAGTTTCAAACTAGGACTCTGTTGCGTGACCACTTTACTGGGCGCTTGTGATTGCTGTTTCTCGCTTTGCTGTTCCTTCCGATGTTGATCGAAAAAGTAAAATCGTCTCACTTCCTGTTCGCGTTGTTGATTATGATGAGGTTGTCCTTGCCGTCCGTAAACATACGGCGACATCTGACTCTTCATTTCGATACTTTCTTTAAGTATCTGATGATTTTCGTTCTTCTGATGATCGGGTTCTACATAGATTTGGTTATCACGTTGTTGCTTCTCATGAACAGATTGCGAATTGGATTGTTTTTCCGTTTTCACTTTACCGGGCGTCGGTACTTGTATTGGATTTGGTATTGGGATGTTCTGTTGCTGCTTCACTGTTTGAACAATCGGACTCTTTAAATTCGTTCTTCTTTTAATTTATTGTCGGAGGCATGTAAAGGTATTGGTAATAATGTTGCTGCAACACTTTTTGTTGGTATTCGGAATTCGTTTCTTTTTTGATTTCCTTTTCTTGGATTTTTTCACCAATCTTTTCTGGTTCTTTCTGCTTTGCTGTATCTTGTGTTTGTTGCACGGAAGGTACCAGATATGGGGGTTGTCCGTAAAATGAATACATCCCTAAATTTGAAAAAAATGTTTTATGAAAATTTTGCAATATTAATTGAAATAATTAGCTCACCATACTGAGGCATATGTTGAAGCGACTGTCCATTATCAGTCTTCTTGTCTTCAGATTCAAGCACTGGCGCGCCATCGTCGGAAATATCGGAATAAGCAGGTGATTGCATCTCATCCCTTCCACTCGATTGTTCGATGCTTCCTTCCAGCAGGACTCTTTCTATTCTTCTTCTTAAAGCTAGTAGGTAGTTGTGGTTTGATGGGTGTTTTATTCTTATTATCTGGCATTAGGGAGGGGGGGGGGCAGTTGGTTTTACTTTAAATTGCGTAACTGGGTTAGGTTTGGAACTCTGCGTTGGGGAAATTGGTGGAGGCATTTGTGTTTGCTGATGCTGCTTCTACAGTAGTTGTTGCAGGTGCTTCATTTGTTGTTGTTGCTGCTTCATTTGTTGTTGCTGCTGCTTTTGTTGTTGTTGATGATTGACGGCACTTTGTGTTGGTATTAGTAACGTGGGTGGTTGTGAAAATGTAGGCTGTGGGGATTAAAAATTTGGGAAGAAATCCTAAAAGCATTTTCTGAAATTCCAATTTTTTTTACAAAAATTGATATCAAAGCATCAAATTTTAAAAAAAATTATTCAAATTTTCTTGCACGTATTGCCAATGACCAGTTTTAACAATGTCCAAAATTTTGTAATTTTCAAAAAATCCTAAAGGCATTTTCTAAAATTTCCAAAATTGTATAATTTTCATTTTACAAAAATTGCTATGTAAGCAACAATTTTTGGAAAATAAATTCAAATTCAAATTTTCTTACACATATTGCCGATGACCACTTTTATCAATTTCCAAAATTTTGTATTTTTCAAAAAATCCTAAATGCGTTTACTAAAATTACAAAAATTGCATAATTTTAATTTTACAAAAATTGCTATTGAAGCAACAATTTTCAAAAAAATAGATTTTAAATTTTGTACACAGATTGTCAATGAGTTATTTTATTAGTTTCCAAAATTTGGTAATTTAAAAAAAATCCTAACACTTTCTAAAATTTCAAAAATAAATGTTCATTTTACAAAAATTGCTACTTGAGCAACAATTTTCAAAAAGTTGATTCAAATTTTCTTACACATATTGTCAATGATTTGTTTACCTAATTTCCAAAGTTTGGTAATTTTCAAAAAAATCCTAAATGCATTTTCTAACATTCCAGAAATTGCATAACTTTTATTTTACAATAATTGCTATATAAGCAACAATTTTCAATAAATAAATTCAAAAATGCCTACACATATCGTCAATAACTTGTTTTATTGATTTTCAAAATATTAAATTTTGATTTTCAATAAATCCTAAAAGAATTTTCTAAAATTTCAAAAATTGCATGATTTTCATTTTACTAAAATTGCTATTGAAACAACAATTTTTTGAAAAAATGGTTCAAATTTTCTTACACTTATTGCCAATGATTTGTTTTAATAATTTACAAAATTTGATAATTTTCAAAAAATCCTAAAAACATTTTTTAAAATTTAAAAAAATGCATAATTTTCATTTTACAAAAATTGCTATTTAAGCAACAATTTTTGAAAAATTGATTTAAATTTTCTTACACATATTGTCAATGATTTGTTTTATTAATTTCAAAAAAGCTTTTTTTTAAATTTTCAAAATTGCATAATTTTAATTTTACAAAAATTGCCATTGAAGCAACAATTTTCGGAAAATCAATTCAAATTTCTAAAATTTGAAAAAATGCATGATTTTCATTTTACAAAAATTGCTATTGAAGCACTGGTCTCATCACCGAAACAATTTGCGTAGTCCCTGCAGTCACAAAGACAATAACAAAAATCTGGAGAAAATAAAAGGAAAACTTACTCGTCCAATTTTGATTTTGATTTTTGGCCGCTGCAAACATTCCTCCGGTGAATTCTTCTGTAGCACTAAAACGCAACACGCCTGGTTTAACAACACTCTTATTCTCAATGACCGGAACATTATTAATAGTAACCGGCGTTACTTCGACAGGCACTTCCTGTATACTCTGTAAATTAACTGGCGATGGAGGCGTACTTATTGGAGTTGTAGGTTGGCTGTGTACATCCAAACTTAATATCGATGGCAGTTCTACGGTTTCTTTCTTTTGAGGCGTAAGTGGGCTGTCTTGGCTGTTTTTTGGCGATTTAACGGGCGTCGCTGGACTGGGAACTTCGATATTGCTTTCATCATTTTCTGATATTGAGGTAACATCTTTAGTATCACCATCGTGGGCCGGTGCGGACTTGTACATGCATTCGTAGCTGCATTGGCAGGAGTAATGGGACCCGGAATAACTTGAGTCTTTTTCTCTGTGGGATTGCCCTCCTCTTTACCGGTACGGCTCTTCCTTTTATTCGATGGTTCTGGTCTAGGCGGAATAAAAGAAGTTGGTGTTGATGGCGTCGTGGGTGGACCGGAACCGTTTGCAGCAGCTCTACGTATGCACCGACGATCGGGTTTCTGTAAAGTTACTCAGGTCCGTACGGGTAGCAGATCTACCTTGTTTTCTTTGTTCCTTGGGAGTTTGCGTGTTAGGTCACTTGTAAGCGATTTAAAGAATCTACTGAAAAATATAAATTTGTTAAAAATAAATACAGTGACAGGGTTATATTATGTTGACATTGCAACTGTCAAAAATAAAGAAACTTGGTTTTAAAGAATTTCTTTAAATACTTTGGAAGTTGGAAAAAAAGTTTGTTGGTAGTTTTGGTTTATGACTTTGATATTTAATGTACATTTTGTATAGTTGCAACTTAATTAATTTAATCCAAATTTGGCGCTCGGCCACTTCTCCAGTTCTTACTGCTCCTTTTTGACGTCCGGCATTGTCAGACTTTTTTCAAAGGTCTTTCCAGCTCAGCTTTAAGATCTTTGATCTGCTTCTTGGATGTGTGTGGATGTGTGTGTTTTTGAGGTCTTCCTTTTCCTCTGCAGCTAATTTTTTGTTTGCTCTTATAACGTGCTTTCTGATCATGTTTTTAACAAACAGGTGGACGTTTTTATTCTTTTTGTTGAAGTTTAGTAGACTTTTGAGGTTTTCATTTTTTCTTTTTATTTTTAGTGACTGTTTTCTTAGATTTTGATGTATCTATTGGCTTTTTTCATTGTACAGGGCGCATAGGTGACGTGACTCTGGAGCAGCTTTAATTTTTTTTTTGAGGTATTTGCTAATTCTGTTTTTTCTTTGAGTTTAGGTTTTTTATTGAACAGCTGCTTTTAGGCTTTTGCTGCCAGTCCTCTTCTCTTTTTTTCGTCTCAATATAATCTTAATTCATTTCTATATTCATCGACGTCAGAATTAAAGTTGTCCCTCCTATAATTGTTGGGCAGTTTACTGTTTTCTCCATTTTGATGTTTTTAAAAAAAAAATTGATACATTTTTGACAGTTTTTGATGATTTGTTACAATTTAGAAAAAGTTTGGAAACACCGCGTCTCTTTTAAAACATTTCGAGAAAAGCTGGCGACACTTTAAAATTTTGTCTTACGCTTCCCAAAAATTTTCAACACATTTTTGACAGTTTTTGATAATGTGTTACATTTAAAACAGTTTTCGAACACTGTATCTAGTTTATTAAGTTTTGTGACATCTTGTAAGAAAATTTGACACTTTCAAAAAAATTTGGACACATTTTGGACAGTTTTTGATATTTTGTTACAAATTAGAACAGTCTTTGAACACTGAGTATCAATAAATGCAGAAAAGCTTTTTTTAAAGCCAATTTCTTCAAATATCTTGAAAGATTAAGAAGTTGAAGAAAAGGTTGTAGAATATAAGTTGTAAGAAATTAAATTGTATACAGGTCACATCTTACAATATTTTGATAACTTGAAGAAGCAGAAAACCTTGTTTTGAAGCCAATTTCTTCAAATAACTTTAAAATTGTAAAAAGTGCAGAAAAAGTAGAAGAAGATATGTTGTAAGGAATTAAATTATTTACAAAATTTATTAAAGGTGGTTTGCAATACTTTGACGCTAAAGTTATCAAAAATGCAGAAAACCTTGCTTCCATACCAATTTTTTCAAAAATTTTGAAACGTATAAAAGTTAAGTAAATAAATGTATATTCTACAAATTTTATTAAAGTTTTTTTGTTATTTTGACATTGCAACTGTCAAAATTGGAGAATCCTTGTTTTAAAGATAATTTCTTTAAATACTGAGGAAGTTATAAAAGTTGTAGAAAAAGTTGTGAGTACTCAAGTTTTCAACAAAATTTGTTAAACTTGTTTATTATTATTTTCACATTGAAACTGTCAAGAATGAAGAAACTTGGTTTTAAGGATAGTTTTTTCAAATTCTTTGGAAGTTATAAAAGTTGAAGAAAAAGTTGTTCAGTAAAGTTATGAGTAATTATATTTTCTACAAAATTTATTGAAATTGTTTTTTATTATTTTGACATTGGTAGTGTCAAAATTGAAGAATTATAAATATTGGAGAAAAAGTTGTTACATAAAAGTTGTGAGTAATCTTGTTTTCTATAAATTTTATTAAAATTGTTTATTATTTTGACATCGAAACTGTCAACCACGAAGAAACTTGGTTTTAGGGATAATTTCTTCAAATGCTTTAAAAGTTATAAAAGTTTTATTGTTTTTTGACAGTTATTAGTTTTGGTTTATGGCATTTGGTAACTCTGATGATATTTATTGCACATTTATAGCACAGTTGGCAGTTACTAGCAGATAAAATCTTTGTTTTGACAGCTGAAGTCAATTTCTTCAAATATCTTGTTAAGTTAAAAAAGATGCAGAAAAGGTTGAAGAATATAAAATGAATGAAATTAAATTAATAGTTATTGCAATTTTTTGACGTTAGGTTTGTCAAAAATGCAGAAAACCTTGGTTTGAAGCCAAATTCTTCAATTTTTTTGAAATTTATAAAAGTTGGAGTAAAAGTTTTGCGTGCGGTATAATTAGATCCAGAACACGCCATCATGATATAATATTGCGTTTTATACTTACCGCCAGGTCGGGACTAGTAGTTAGGTTAGGCTGGCTAGTTAGGTTACATTAGTTAGGTTACATTAGTTAGGTTGCATTAGTTAGGTTAGATTAGTCAGGTTAGATTGGTTAGATTAGTTAGGTTAGGTTAGATTAGTTAGGTTAGATTAGTTAGGTTAGATTAGTTAGGTTAGATTAGTTAGGTTAGATTAGTTAGGTTAGATTAGTTAGGTTAGATTAGTTAGGTTAGATTAGTTAGGTTAGATTAGTTAGGTTAGATTAGTTAGGTTAGATTAGTTAGGTTAGATTAGTTAGGTTAGATTAGTTAGGTTAGATTAGTTAGGTTAGATTAGTTAGGTTAGTTAGGCCAGGTTAGGTTAGTTAGGTTAGGTTGGTTTTGTAAATTATAAAACATGATGGTCTTGGAGCAGGGAGAACGCGAGGTTATCGGTCCTTGAAAGCTAGATTTAGCTTCTGTGCGTTTAGAATAGGTAGGAATAAGGTGGTTTAGATTTGTCTACTCGAATTCAGAATCTTGACTTTCAATGCCAGAACTACGGCTTCGACTGAAGGATCCAGTTCTTCTGCTGTAAAATTACTCAAAAATTACTCATATTATATAAAATCTGCTTAATATTGTTCCGAAAATTATTTATAGAGTAAATTCTATTAAAAATTGCAGCACAATTTACAAATAAAATGCAATTTTCATATAAAATCCTTACAAACTTTTTGGAAAAATAACTTCTTACAAAAAAATCATTGTAATTCGCTATAATTCTTGTATGAAATCGCTACCAAAACATAATTTTTGCTTAAAACTACCTAAAAAAGCGACACAAAATACATCTAACTATTATAAAATCGTTCAAAGAACACGTTTCTTATAATTTACTCATAAAACGCGATCTCCATATACCAAACTCTATAATGTATAGAAAAAAGGCTAAAAGTTTTTCTAAAAACCATTTATGGCTTACAATTTTGAAAGTATTGTTTTAAAATGTGTTCATAGGCTCTTCTTCTTTGCTTTTCTAAAAACAATTGAAGAAATGAATGGTATAAATCGTGTTTTAAGCTTTGCTGAAATGTATTGGTTTAAGAATTTTTAATCCATGACCTCTAATTTGTTTAATAAAGCTTCAAACAGTGTTTATATGCTTTTCTTCTTTGGTTTTATAAACAACAAAGTTCTACAAATTTGTGTTTATTATTTTGTTATTGGAGCTGTCAAAACTGAAGAAACTTGGTTTTAAAGATAATTTCTTCAAATATTCTGGAATTTATAAATTAGAGTAGTCCTATTTCTACAAAACTGATTAAAGGAGTTTGGCAACATTGCAGAAAGCCATATTTTGAAGCTATTTCGTTTAAATATCTTGAAAGTTATAAAAGTTGCAGAAACTGGATCACAAACACTTGAACGGGTGGGTGGGAACACTGTTCAAAATCACGTGTCTATATTTTATAAACTGTGTTCCCGCCCACCCACCCAATTGTTAGTTACTCAAGAAAAAGGAGCACAAACACTTGGGCTGGTGTCTGAGAACACTAATTAAAATCACAATTAATGAACTGTGTTCCCGCCCAAGTGTTAGTTGCCGAATTTTTTTATCACAAACACTTGGGTGGGTGGGCGGGAACACGGATTGAAACCACACGAAAACAAAACTTAAATTAAGTTGCACACGTACCCACCTAAGTGTTAGTTGCCAAGAAATTGGACCACAAACATTTGGGCGGGTGGGTGGGAACGCTATTTAAAATCACACTCTTACAATTTATGAACTGTTTCCGCCCACCCGTTCAAGTGTTAATTGTCAACACATTAGATCACTATTTAGAATCACACGCCCGCAATTTATGAACTGTGTTTTCCGCAACAAATTGGGTTACAAACATTTGGGTGGGTGGGCGGGAACACCAATTAAAATAACAAGAGAACAAAATTTATATTAAGTTGCTCTCTCACCCACTAAAGCGTTTGTTGTCAAAAAACTAGATCACAAACACTTTAAAATCATACGCCCAGACTTTGTAAACTTTGACCCCGCCCACTCACCGAAGTGTTAGTTGTCAAGAAACTGGATCACACACACTTTGGCGGTTGCGTGGGAACACTATTTAAAATCTCACGCTTACAATTATTCATGATCTGTGTTTCCGCCCAAGTGTTAGTTATCAACAAATTGGATCAAACACACTTGGCTGGGTGGGCGGGAACACCAATTAAAATTACACGAGAACAAAACTTATATTAAGTTGCCCACTCACCGACAAAAACGTTTGTTCGTTGTTATGAAATAAAAAAATTTATTTCACAAACCACAAAATTTATTATAGGTGTCTTGCAATATTTTGACGTCAACTTGTCAACAATGCAGAAAATCTTATTTTAAAGTCAATTTTTTCAATTATCTTGAAAGTTGGAAAAGAGGTGTTACATAAAAGTTACTAATAATCATATTTTCTACAAAATTTAGTAAAGTTGTTATTTTGACATAAGAACAGTCAAAAATGAAGAAATTTAGTTTTAGGGATAATTTCTTCAAATTCTTTGGAACTATACAATTGAAAAGTAATTATGTTTTCTATAAAATTGATCAAATGTGTTTTGCAATATTTTGACTTTGAAGATGTCAAAAATGCAGAAAACCTTGTTTTGAAGCCAATTTCTTGAAAGTTATAAAAGTTGCAGAAAAGGTTGGAGAATATAAGTTGTAAGGAATTAAATTATCTACAAACTTTATAAAAGATGTTTTGCAATATTTTGACTTTAAACTTGTCAAAAATGCAGAAAACTTTATTTTGAAGCCAAATTCTTTAAATATTTTGATACTACAAAATTTAAGAAAAGTTTGATGAATATAAATTGTGAGAAATTAATGTTTTTACAAAATTTATGAAAGGTGTTTTGCAAAATATTGGCGTTTGTCAAAAATTCAGAAAATTTCTTTAAATTTCTTCAACATTTTAAAAGCTAAAGAAAAAGTTGAAGACTATAAGTTGTAGGAATTAATTTTTCTATAAAATTTTGCAGTATTTTGAGGTTAAACTCGTTAAAAACGCAGAAATCTAATTTTGAAGCCAATTTCTTTAAATTGATGAATTAAGTAAGAAATAAATTAATTTTGTTATTAAACTGTTTGCAATTCTTTGACGTTAAGCTTATCAAAAATGTAGAATTTAAGATAATTTGTTTTTTTTTTATAATTATGCTCTGTTTTGATAAGAAAATACGTGTTAATTGATGTCAATATTGTATGAATGTATTAACATCTAATTATCACCTAAGCGAGATAATAATAAATTCAAATTTAATTAGTTTAACATTTAAAATTTCATAATAACACAAACGAATGTAATATGTAGTCTAAAACAACTCGTTCAAAGATGTCTTCGGCCATAAGTGAATGTCTGTGCAGGTCGTTGCTCCTGACTTTAAATGTGCTTAATGTATTCCGCGCCTGGCATTCGCGTTTTAGTAGATTTCTAATGTATAAAATGCGTTGTTATTATTATTATTAATAATAAAATAAAACGAACTTGTTCCAGTTAACAAGCACATCAAGAAGTCGCTCTCAGATGATTAATTTTATTGTGTGCTACACTTAGATCTCTTCAGAAACACAAAGAATCATTTGTAGCTTGTTGTGACATACAATGTATTACATTCTTACAAGTCATTTATCATTCAGTTTCAAATATATTTATATCCGTCATGCTAATTATATATATTAGGATGCTGTTGCGAAATGGTTTTAGTTTAGTATAAATTGCATCATGGGTTTATTTTATTAATTTAATGGGATTCAATATTGTAAAATGTTATTTAACAATATTTATATCAAAATTTGTTTTGGGGACTTGAAAAAATGGTCTTCTTTTCATTTATAAATACAATTGAAGTTGTGTATGTTGTAAATTGTTTATTTTGTACTAAAATGTGTTAGCGCACAAGTTTGCAATTTTCATTTTATGGCGTCGAAAAGTGTTCATAGGCTCTTCTTCTTTGATTTTTAAAAACAATTGAAGTCAGGTATGGTAAAAATTGTTTTTTAAGCATTAAAGATTGAATCAGCTCAAATATTTTTAATCTCGGACCTCTAGTTTGATAATTAGAGCTTCAAACAGTGTGTATTGGCTCTTCTTTTATGGTTTTACAAAAACAATTGAAGTTGTGCATATTGTAAATTGTTTATTTTGTGCCAAAATGTGTTAGCACACAGTTTTCAAAACTTTTAGTTTGCAGTTTTGATTTTATTGCTTCAAAAAGTGTTCATAAGCTCTTCTTTGTTGCTTTTAGAAAAACAATTGAAGTCATGTATGGTATTAACCGTGTTCTAAGTATTGCTGAAGTATATTAGTTCAAGAATTTTTAATCCTGGACCTCTAATTTGTTTGATAGAGCTTCAAACAGTGTTCATTGGCTCTTCTTTTATGGTTTTACAAAAACAGTTGAAGTCCTGTGTGTTGTAAATTGTTTATTTTGTACTAAAATGTTTTGGCGCATCTTTTTTCCAACTCTTAGTTTGTAATTTTTATTCTATTTTTTCAAAAAGTGTTCATAGGTTCTTTTTTGTTGCTTTTATAAAAACAATTGAAGCCATGGATTTTATAAATCATGTTTTAAGCATTGTTGAAATGTATTGGTTCAAGAATTTTTAATCCCGGACCTCTAATTTGCTCATTACTGCTTCAAACAGCGTTCATAGGCTCTTCAAAAACAATTGAAGTCTTGTATGTTGTAAATTGTTTATTTTGTACTAAAATGTTTTGGCGCACCTTTTTTTCAACTCTTAGGTTGTAATTTTGAGTTTATTTCTTCAAAAAGTGTTCATAGGTTCTTCTTTGTTGCTTTTATAAAAACAATTGAAGTCATGGATGTCATAAATCATGTTTTAAGCATTGCTGAAATGTATTGGTTCAAGAATTTTTAATCCCGGACCTCTAATTTGTTCAATAAAGCTTCAAACATTGTTTGTAGGCTCTTCTTCTATGATTTTAAAAAAACAATTGAAGTCTAGCATGTTGTAAATTGTTTATTTTGTACTAAAATGTTTTGGCGCACCTTTTTTCCAACTTTTAGTTTGTAATTTTTATTTTATTTCTTCAAAAAGTGTTCATAGGTTCTTCTTTGTTGCTTTTATAAAAACAATTGAAGTCATGGATGTCATAAATCATATTTTAAGCATTGCTGAAATGTATTGGTTCAAGAATTTTTAATCCCGGACCTCTAATTTGTTCAATAGAGCTTCAAACAGTGTTCATAGGCTTTTCTTCTATGGTTTTATAAAAACATTTAAAGTCGTGTGTGTTGCTAATTGTTTATTTTGTGCTAAACAGTGTTAACGCACAATTTTTTAAAGTCTTAATTTACAATTTTGACTTTATTGTTTTAAAAAGTGTTCATAGGCTCTTCTTTGTTGCTTTTATATCAACAATTGAAGTCATGGATGTCATAAACTATGTTTTGAGCATTGTTGAAGTATTGCGGTTCAAGAATTTTAATCCCGGACCTCTAATTTATTTAATAGAGCCTCAAACAAAGTTTATTGACTTTTCTTATATAGCTTTTTTTTAAAACAATTGAAGTCTAGTATGTTGTAAATTGTTTATATTGTGCTAAAATGTTTTAGCGCACAATTTTTTGAGCTCTTAGTTTTGCATTTTGATTTTATTGCGTCCAAAACTGTTCATTGGCTCTTCTTTGTTGTTTTTATAAAAACAATTGAAGTCATGGATGTCATAAATTGTGTTTTAAGCATTGCTGAAATATATTAGTTTAATAATTTTTAATTTTTAACCTCTAATTTGCTCAATACTGCTTGTAAAAGTGTTCATAGGCTCTTCATCTCAGTTAATAAAAAAGCAATTAAAGTCGCGTGTATTATAAATCGTGTTTTATGCTTTGCCAAGTATATTTTGTCAACTTTTGACATGCATTTTTTACATTATTGCTCCAAAAAGTACCCACATTTTTTTGTTTTGGGTTTTATAAAAGTAATTGAATTGTTAATTGCATTTTAAGCTTTGTTAAAATATTTTTGTGCAAGAATTATGAGCGTCGGGTATCTAATTTAGTTCTTGCTTTCAAAAAAGTGTACATAGGCTCTTCTTCTGTTATTTGGAGAAAGTTTTTTCAAAATTTGTAAAGTAAATCTATTGAATTAAATTTTAAAATTTATAAATTTTATACTTTATTGGATACTTTAGAAAGTGTGACTATTTTTATTTGATTAACTAGCGTCGCTTGATGATTGCAACCAATTCCCCTTTCTTAGGCTGTGTAAACTAGTTCTAAACTATCCTTTCTTGTGTGCAATATTGTGTTTGAATATACATAGTTTTGTAAATGTGGTGTGGGAGTAGAGATGGTAATCGGTTGGTTGTTGTTTCAGAAGTGTAAGATGTTCCTAGAGAGAGAGGGGTGTGTGGCCGCGGGGCAAAGTCTCGGCGGCTGCTCAGCGCCCCCGGTGCCATGGCGGCCCCAATGAGGCCCACCTCCTCACAGGACCCCAGCCACCGACCCAGGGTGGCGGACTCCAATTTCGAGTACGATGACAACGAGTGGGACATCGGAATCGGCGACCTCATAATAGACTTGGATGCGGATATAGAAAAAACGGACGAGGGGGGCATGGCCTCCAATGCGAGCCCCTCGGCGAAAACGGCCGCCGCTGCCAAAATGGCCGTCGAACATTCAGCGACAGTCGATAAGGGACTGAAAATGAAAATCAAGAGAACGAAGCCGGGAACGAAGAGTTCGGAGGCGAAACATGAGATAGTAAAGAGCAACGAACAGAACGGCAATAACAGCAACGACAACGCCGACAACACCAACACCCCCAACGCGACCTCCACCACCACCAACAAATCCAACAAGCACCCGTCGGCAACGTCGGGAGGCGGCGGACTTTCCGGCGGCAGTAGTAGTACCTCCAATACCAACACGAGCGGCGGCAATACCGGAGGTAATAATAATAATAACGGCGGTGGCGGTAGTGCTGGTGGGAACAATAGTTCCACACCGAACACGAACCTTAACAACTCGAACAGTGGCAGCAGTAAAAGGGGCTCGAGTGGTCATCGTCGCGACAAAAAACACTCCTCCGATAAACCCAGCCCCAAAGTGCCAGTGAATAGTGTGGGTGCGGTGCAGCAAGAAGTGAACGGTGTGTTGCGTGTTAGTGCGGCAGTGACGCAGAGACCAGTTTTTCCCCCGAGCACCGGACCGGGCCCCCCTCAGGTATCCCAACAGGGCCCGAGTCCTGGACCACCCCCTAGTCCCGCCGTCGCCACCGGTTCCGCGGCGAAACCCGAACAAGCTAAAGTTTTGGCACCTACCTCCACCCCCGCCGTTGCTGCATTGTCGGCTGCGGTGGCTGCCGCCGCCGCCGCGGCAGTCGCTCTCATACCCACGCAACAGCAGCCGCCCATCACTAACGACGACGGCAGTTCGTCGCCCCCGCCGGCCAAAAAAATTAAAACCGAACTCAAGGTAAGAATCATTACTTTCACATCTAGAGTTTTCTCCGCGTCAATTTTGTATTTACATTTCTAACACATTAATAGTACCAAAACAGGATTCAATATCTAGATTGGTAGATACAGTAACCGGTAACTTAATGTTTGCATTTTTGTGCAACAAAACTCATCTTATAGAATTATCACAAATTTTCTACATTAATAGTATCAAATTAGTACTCCAATCTCTGAAAATTGCAATAGAATTTAATGTCTAGTTTGGTAGATACAGAAACCGGTAACATCAATTGATTTTTAATGTTTAACCCAACTGCTCAATGTTTGCATTTTAATGCAGCAAAAGTGATCGTATAGAATTTTTTTACATTAATAGTACCAAATTAGTACTCCAACTTTTGAAAATGGCAACATCATTTAATGTATAGTTTGGTAGATACAGAAACCGGTAACAATAGTTGATTTTTAATGTTCAATCTAGCTACTCAATGTTTGCATTTTAGTGCAACTAAACTGATCGTATAGATTTGATTGAAATTTGCTACATTAGTAGTACCAAATTAGTACTTCAATTGCTGAAAATATCAACAAGGCTCAATGTCTATATTCATAGATACAGTAACCGGTAATATTAGTTGATTTTCAATGTTTAATCTATTTAATCAATGTTTGTATTTAAGTGCAATAAAATTGATCGTATAGATTTTGTTGAAATTTGCTACAATAATAGTACCAAATTAGTACCTCAATCACTGAAAATAGCAACAGGATTCAATGTCTAGTTTGGTAGATACAGTAACCGGTAACATTAGTTGATTTTTAATGTTTAATCTAACCACTCAATGTTTGTATTTAAGTGCAACAAAATTGATCGTATAGATTTTGTTGAAATTTGCTACAATAATAGTACCAAATTAGTACTTCAATCTCTGAAAATTGCAACAGGATTCAATGTCTAGTTTGGTAGATACAGTTACCGGTAACATTAGTTGATTTTTAATGTTTAATCTACCCACTCAGTGTTTGTATTTAATTGCAACAAAATTGATTGTATATATTTTGATGAAATTTTCTACATTAATAGTACCAAATTAGTACCTCAATCTCTGAAAATTGCAACAGGATTCAATGTTTGGTTTGGTAGATACAGAAACCGGTAACAATAGCTAATTCTTAATGTTCAATCTAACTACTCAATGTTTGCATTTTAGTGAAACTAAACTGATCGCATCGATTTTATTGAAATTTCCTACATTAGTAGTACCAAATTGGTACTTCAATTGCTGAAAATATCAACAGGATTCAATGTCTAGTTTCATAGATACAGTAACCGGTAACATTAGTTGATTTTTAATTTTTAATCTAACCACTTAATGTTTGTATTTAAATGCAACAAAATTGATCGTATAGATTTTGTTGAAATTTGCCATAATAATAGTACTAAATTAGTACCCCAATCTCTGAAAATTACAACAGGATTCAATGTCCGGTTTTGTAGATACAGTAACTGGTAACAACAGTTAATTTTCAATGTTTGCATTTATATACTCGAATATAATTTGTTGAATTTTGTTACATTAATAGTACCAATTTAATTCTTCAATCTCTGAAAATATTGACAGGATTCAATAATTTGTTTACCGGTAGCAACAATTAGTTTTCAATGTTTATTCAGCCACTCAATGTTTACATTTTTGTGTAATAAAATATCTCTTTCTAACACATGGCACTATTTTATTGTATTAAGTTTGTAATCTTTATGTATTTTATGCGATGACATTGTTTTTCTCAATGCTAATCTCTTATCGGCCGGCCGAAGCATTCCTATCGCAAAGAGACGATGGGTGGGGTGGTGGAATCAGTTGAGTGCGGGACATTAAACTGTGCGTATGCATTGTGCCGACAATAGAATCGAATTAAATGCAAGATATCACATCTTTAACTATCCCATTAGTGCTATGGATATTTATAGAACTAAAAGGTATTTGTTGTTTAGCTATAAATTATTTATTGATTAAATTAGTTTAATATTTTTCTGCGATTGTGTAACTTTGTATGTGACCATAAATATGTTTTCTGATGAAATTGAAGTTCTATTCAATTCTCAATGTTACAATGAGGACATCGGTTTATGAATATTTATTTAGCAAGTCCGTGAACAGGTCTATGGTAATTTTGTTGAGCATTTTTGGAGGCGACTTATTAGAATATTATTAATATCACATTTTTAGTCTACAACCAGTGGCGTAACAAGTTGCCAACAGTCAGTTTTAAAGTTTGTTTTGTAACTGTCAAATTTACTTTTTACTGTCAATCGGAATGCAATATCAAAGTTTTATTTTTCATTTGTTAACTGTCAGTTTATTATTCTTACAACTTATTCAGTAACTGTCAAATCGATTATATTCAATTTTTAAATGTCAATCAAATTTTTCAAGTGTAAATTGTTTTGTGATAGTCAAGTTTGTTTTTTGCCAAACTTATTAAATTAATATGTCACTTTGAAAGTTTGTTTTTGTATTTAGTCAAATTTTGTACAGTTTAACAGATTGTGTCAAATTTGACAGTTGTGCAAATATTTTAATTTTTTGTGTTTGTTTTTTATGTTTTACATGTCATAATTTTGACAGTTTAAGGGACATGAGACGCAATTTTCAACAAGTTATAAAGTTTGTGTCAAATTTGAAAGTTTGTGATTAATATCAAGCTTATTTTTGACACTTTGTGATAAGATTTGACAGCTTGAAGCACGTGGGACAGTTTGTGTGTTTTACAGTTGTGCAAAATTAGACAATTATGTTGATTTTTAAGTTAGCCAAATCTGACAATACTAATTTTTGACAGGTTGTTTCAAATTTCACAGTTTGTAGTAGTTGTATGGTGTTTTTTATCATTTTTTTGTTGACAGTTTGTGATAAGATTGACAGTTTGTTTATTTTTTAGTTGCTTGAGTGATTTAAATCAATTTCAAATTGACAGTTAGTAGTGAGTTTGACAGCATGGGACAGTTCGTTTGTTTGTGTCAAATTTGACAATTTTTAATATTTTGTGTGTTTGCTAAGTCTGAAAATACCAATTATTGACAAATTGTGTCAAATTTGACATGGCCGGGCGATTTAGATCAATTTTATGTTTGTCACTTAGTGATTTTTTTATTTTGACAGCTTTAGATACGCCGTTTGTGTCAAATTTGACAGTTTTTTTTAATATTTTTTGTTTGTCAACTTTGACAATACTTTTTGACTTGTTTGCGATAAGATTGACAGCTCAACGCAAGTGTGACAGTTTGTGTAATATTTGACAATTTGTGATAGTTATTTGGGTGATTTTGATCAATATTATGCTTATGATAAGATTATGTGTCAGTTTAAGGCAAGTATGACAGTTTGTGCAATTGTTAACAGTTTTAATTTTTATTAGATTGTGTCAAATTTGACAGTTTGTGATAATGATTTTAATCAATTTTAAGTTTGTGATCAGATTGACAGTTTAAAGCAATTGTTGACAGTTTGTGATGGCTGGTTAGGTGATTTTGATCAATTTTATGTTTGTGACAGCTTAAGGCACGGGTGTCAGTTTGTGCAATTTGAAACAATGTTTGTCAAATTTGACAGTTTGTGATAGGGCGATTTTGATCAATTTTATGTTTGACAGTTTGTGATAAGGTTGAAATTCTAAACAATCGTTGTCAAATTTTATGACAGTTTATGAAAAACGCAAGTGCGACAGTTTGTGATTTGGTGATTCACGTGAGAAGTTTGTGTAATTTGGATTAATTTTATGTTTGACACTTTTTGCATTTTTGTGTGTCAAATTGTGACTTTTTTGATGTTTTTAATATCTGCTAAATTTGACAACTTTAAATTTTGACATATTGTGCCAAGTGTGACAGTTTTTGCAATTAATTTTTATTGTCAAATTTGACAGTTTGTGATATGGCGATTCACGTTTGTGTAGTTTGAAACAATGTTGGTCAAATTTGATAGTTTGTGCTATTTGGATCAATTTTATGTTTGACACTTGATGATAAATTTGATAGCTTATGGCATTTTTTGTGCCAAATTGTGAGGTTTTTTATGTCTGCTTTAATTTTTGACAGTTTGTGATCATTGTGTAATTTTTGCTACAAAGCGCAGGGGAACATCAACCTAAACCACACAAAACTTGAATAAACAGTCTTGTCTACTTACCCAAGTGTTTGTTATCAATAAATTGGATCACAAACAGTAGGGCGGTTGGGCGGGGAATACTAATTTACACCACACACTTACAAAAATTGTTTTTTTCCGCCAACCTACCCAAGGGTTTGTTGTCAAGAATTTGATCACACACTTGGGAGGGTGGGTGAGTAATACCAATTCAAATCACATTAAACTTGAATTGTTTTCTTAACCTAAGTGTAAGGAATTGGATCACAAACATTTGGGCGTTGGTTAGGGAACACTGTACGCTCACAAAACCTGAATTAAGTTTTTTGCTCACTTACCTAAGTGCTTGTTGTCAAGAAATTGTATCACAAATATCTGGGCGGGTGGGCAATTTAATTTACTCATCTACAAAACTTGAACAACCTACTTCCCCGCCTACCTACTCAACTCTTTGTGGTTAAGAATATGGATCACAAATACTCCGGCCGGTGGACGGTGATTACTAATTCAAATCACACCCTCAATAAACTTACTACTCATTTAAGTGTTTGCTATCAAGGAGTTGGATTACGTACACTTGGGTCTGTGGGTGGGGAACACTAAACTACACTCCCACAAAACTTGAACTAAGTTACCCGACCACCCAACATAGTGTTTGTCGGCAAGAATTAGGTCACAAACTTTAACTTAGTTTTTTGCCGCCTACCCATTCAAGTCTACGTAATTACGAAATGGATCACAAACATTTGGGCGGGTGGGCGGGGAACACAAATTTAAACCACTCGCTTATGAAGTTTAAAATTAGTACCCGCCCACCCACTCAAGTGTTTGTATTCAAGAATTTGAATCACACGCACTTGGGCGGTGAACACTAATTCATATCACACATCTGGTAAACGTGAATTGTTTTCCTAAAACCTAAGTATTTATTGTCGAGGAATTGGACTAGAAGGGTAGGTGGGCAGGGAACACAAATCCAAACCATACGTTTTCAAAACTTAAACTAATTAACCCAATCACAAACTTAAATGTTTTTGAATAAGATATTGAATCACAGACAGTGGGGCGGGTGGGCGGGGAACACCAATCTTAACTACATGTCCATTAAACGTGAATTGTTTCCAAAGACACTCACCTAAGTGTTTCTTATGAAAGAATTGGATCAAAAACACTCGGGCGGGTGGGCGGGGAACACAAATTTAAACCACTTTCTTATAAAATTTAAACTTAGCTTCCGCCCACCCACTCAAGTGTTTATGAACAATAAATTGGATTACAAACACTCGGGCGGGTGGTCGGGGAACACAGATTCAAACTACTTGCTTATAAAATTTAAACTTAGTTACTGCCCGCTCACCTAAGTGTTAATGAACTCTACATTGGATCGCGAACACTTGGGCTGGGAATACCAATTCATAGCACACACTTAGTAACGTGAATTGTTTCCAAGACACCCACCCAAATGTTTGTTATGAAGGAAATGGATTACAAACACTCGGGCGGGTGGGCAGGGAACACAAATTCAAACCACTCGCTTATAAAATTTAAACCACCCAAGTGTTTTAGATTCAGAATTTTTTGGGTTATTCACCGAACTTAATGTTTGACAGAGTTTGTGATAAGTTTATGTTTGATAGTTTGTGATTAGATTGACAGTTTGTGTAAATTTGTTTTAAAATTGCGTCAAGTTTGACATTTGTTTGGGTGATTTAAATAAATTTTATGTTTGACAGTTTGTGAAAAGATTGACAGCTTGTGGGTCGTGGTACAGTTTATATAATTTTGTGCCTTTTATGTTTTTTGGTTTGCTAAGTCTGACAATACTGATTTTGACAAATTGTTTGTGATAAGATTGGCTTAAAACAATTTTTAACAATTTTGTTGTTGATTAGATTGACAGGTTAGGACAACTGTGACAGTTTGTGTAATTTTTAACATTTTTGTAAGAATGAGTCAAGTTTGACAATTATAATTTTAATCAACTTTATGTTTGATAGTTGGCCACAAGTTTAACAGATTGTGACACATAGGACATGGTTTATGTAATTTTGTGTCAAATTTGATGACAGTTGTGTAGTTTTTGGTATTTTGTATGCTTGTCAAGTTTGACAATATTTATTTTGACACATTGTGTCAGGCTTGACAGTTTGTGATAATTTTTATGTGTGGCAGTTTGTGTGGGACGCTTTCATTTCCAGTTTTCATGTAAAATTTATATTGAATGGTGGTGGTAACATGTTTCAACCTTTAAAAGGCCATTATCGGACAAGTATTGTTTATACACCACCGTCCGATGATGGTCTTGTAAAGGTTGAAACATGTTACGGTTTTTTAAATATATTTATGATATAGTACATACAACTTTGTGGCATATTTGGTTTAGCTTAGGATGCTTCACTACCCTCTCCGCTCCCTTCTAATATGCTAAAAACAGTCGCGTTCATTTATAATAGACGTTTCAGTTCATAAAAGAGATTTGTCGAGAAGTATGAACAAAAAATAACATTTCTTCCCTTAAATATGACTACATTAAACTTAAAATACATTGTAGCAGCATGTGTTGTGACAGCTTATAACATTTCATATGAAATTAATGTCAGCTCCAGGTATAATCCCCAACATAAGGTCTTGAAAATCTAAAGCGAATACGCGACCGTTGACTTTATCATCGATTTTACTTTGAGCGAGAACCTCGCTCGCTATTTTACCACGAAATATTTAATGGAAAATCAATAAAATTAACTAATTAATTGCAACAAAGGAAAAAAAAGTGTTTTGAAACAAAATATTGCTTTGGTTTTGTCTGTTTCATGCGTTATAATATTATAATCGCACAAAGAGAATATAAAATCCCAAAGCGAGCATCAATTGCGATTGTGAATGGCACGAATAAAAAAAAAGAAATGTTTGCTTTTACTCCGAGTAAGAGCAGTGCATTCTTCATTTTATATGCCTCGCCGGATACCATTTACTTCTTTTATTTACGTACTTCACAACTGTCATATAGTTTGCACCGAATTTTATACGAAAATATATTTGATTGACTAATTTATTCATTGCCAACTAGTTATTCAATAGGAAATTTGTTATAATAATAATAATAATAATAATAATAACAATCTTTATTTCTACTATTTTATATACAAAAAAATACTAGTTTCGGCTCTACTAGAGCCTTCTTCAGATGTTAAATAATTTTAAATTTAACTTATTACATCTGTAGAAGGCTCTAGTAGAGCCGAAACTAGTAATGTATTCGTAAGAATAAATTGTGATTGTGATAAAAAACTATTTATTTCAATAAACTTAGTAGACAAATTTCACAGATTTATTGACTAGTTCTATTCTCTTTCCCTGACAAATTATGAGGAGATAACTTAAACAATAACTTACGACAAATCACTTTTGGCAGTTGTATTTTTTCATGGTGCTAATTGCTGGTTTGTGCGCCACACCCTTGTCCCATCTGTTCATCGATCGTCGCCAAGCGCTTTCCGCACAAGCTGCAAACGAAAAATGTTTTCAGGGGTGAATTCTCTCCCCTTTTCTAATCGAACTGTGTAGATGTTTACACGATCATATAACATGCTACAATTTAAAACCGATGCTGTTTACATATCTGCACGTGAAGCGATGCTAATAAATGATTTCATTGAAAACGCGTTCATGCATTAATGAAACGGAGTTCATTCAGGATTTGTATTTATTTAATTTAAAGTTTAAAGTAAAGTCGGTTTTACAAATTTTAATTTTGACGGCCGGATTTGCATTTTTGATAACCGGATATTCTTGACGATAAAAATCTGCCTGTTTAAACTATAAATGCGGCGTTTAATATGTTTTAGCCGGATTTATAATTTTCAATTTCAGATTTTTAATTTTGATGGCCGGATTTGCAATTTCTGACAATCATAAATTCTTGACACTAAAAATCCGGCCGTTTAAGCTACAAATGCGGCATTTGTGTAATATTCAATTCAAGATTTCCAATTTGGTGGGCCGGATTTGCAATTTTTGAAAATCGGATATACTTCACACTAAAATCCGGCTATAAATCTGGCATTCAAAATTGTTTTGTGTATTTTTAATGGCCGGATCTTTAATTTTGACGACCGGATTTGTTATTTCTGACCTCGGATGTGATTATAAACTTTAGATCCGCTTTATGTAATTTTAACAGCCGGATTTACAAATTTAAGAGATTTGAAATTGGATTTATTAACTTTAAACTCTAATAAGGTTTTTAAAATTGGAAATCCGGCCATTATAATGAAATTAAAAGAAATAACTAAAGTTTTAAGGCCGTGGATCAAGGCATTTGTAAGTAAAATTAATGTTAATTTGACAGTTTTAAGGTCAGATTCAAACTGTTATTGCCTAAAATTGGCAAACGTCTGAATCATTAATAAGATTTTAGTATAAAAAGCTAAATTTTGTCATAAAAAAATGGATTTCAACATTTTATAGACTGAATTGCATCATCTGCAACAAAAATTTTATCATTTAAAAAACTGCAGCGCAAGATTTTGCCACTTAATAGCCGGATTTTCATCATTTGAAGACTGAAATTTGTCGTTTTGAAATCATTTTAGCATAAAAGGCCATATTTTAGCAATTGGTAACCGAATTTTGTTATAAAAAAGCAAATTTTAACATTTCATGGACGAATTTTATCAACTAAAAGCCGGATTTTATAATTTGAACGCCAACTCATTATTGAAAGCAATATTTTGGTACAAACAATAATATTTCAGTGTATTAAGGTCAAATTTTATCATTTAATGATCGAATTTAATCATTTGAAATCATTTTAGCATAAAAAAGTAATATTTTAGTAATTGGTAGCCGGATTTTGCTATAAAGAACAAATTTCAACAATTGATGGCCGGATTTCATCTTTGAAATGCTGAAATTTATTATTTCACAAAGATTTCATCGCAAGAAAGTCGGGTTTTAGCATTTGAAGGCCGGATTATGACATAAATACTGCATTTTGACATTTAACAGCCGGATTTCATCACTTACAGACTGAATTTTATTATTTGAATGCCGAATTATCACATAAAACAGTATTTTAGTCTGGGGTTCATTATTTTAAACAATTTAATTACAAAAAGCCATATTTTAGTAATAATTAGTAGCGGATTTTGTCATAAAAAACAAATTTTAACATTTGATGGCCGGATTTTATCATTTGAAGGCCGAATTTTATAATTTGAAGACTAAAATTTATTATTTAAAGGTTTTTTTAGCACAACAAAGTCGGATTTTAGTATCTTAAGGCTAGATTTTGGCACAAAAATTGAATTTAAACATTTTATAGGCCGGATTTCATTATTTCAAAAATAATAAAGCTCAAGAAAGCCGGATTATAGCATTTGGAAGCCGAATTACATCATAAAAACTAGGCTTTGACATTAAATATCCGGCTATTATTTTTTAATCACTTTAAGACCAAATTTCTTTATTTAAAGGCCGGATTTTGACATAAAAAAATCAATATTTCAGCATTTTAACGCCGGATTTTATCATTTCATTAAAATGTAGTTCAAGAAAGCATTGGGAGGCTGGGTAATGACATTAAACGGCAATTTACAGTAGGATTTCATTATTTGCAAACAAATTTTCATTATTTTTTTGATATAAAGATATTTTAGCATTTTAAGGCCGGATTTTATTGTTTGAATATGATTAAGCTCAAGAAAGCATCGAATTGCCTAATTATGGCATAACACGGTACTTTAGAGACGAATTTTGTTATTTGATGGCCGGATTTTGACGCAAAGGACAGTATTTTAGCATTTTAAGGCCGAATTTTAACATTGGAAAGCTGAATTATAGCATAAAACAGCACTTTAGAGCCGGATGTCATTGTTCGAATAAAAGGTAACTTAAGAAAGCATTGAGAACCCGGATTATGACATAAATCGACAATTTAGAGCAGTATTTTATAATTTTTAAACTAATTTTCAATATTTGAAGGCCGGATTTTGATATAAAGAACAATATTTTAGCATTTTAAGGCCGGATTTTATCATTTAAATATGATAAAGCCCAAGAAAGACGAGTTTTAGCATTGAAATACCTGATTATAGCATAAAACGGCACTTTAGAGACGAATTTTGTTATTTGAAGGCCGGATTTTGACACAAAGAACAGTATTTTAGCATTTTAAGGCCGAATTTTAACATTGGAATGTCTATAATTCGACATTCCAATGTTAAAATTCGCACAAAACAGCACTTTTCATTATTCGAATGCGAATTTTGGCATTGAGATGCTTCATTATGGGATAGAACGGCACTTTGAGCAGAGTTTTATTATAAGAACACCAAATTTCAATAATTTAGGACCGGATTTTGACATAGAAAACAATATTTCAGCATTTTAGGGCTGGATTTTATCAATTGAATAAAATGTAGTTTTAGAAAGCCCAATTTTATCAATCTATTTGGTTTCTAACGGCCGGATTTTTAACATTTGTATTGTATGTAAGTGAAACTAAGCCGTACACACTTTTTAATAAAAATTATATGTTTATTGGCCGGATTAAGTGATATGTAGGCTGCATTCTGCTGTTAAATTAATGCAAAGACTATGCACTACTAATATTAACAATTTTTAGCATTTTAAAACGAATTTAAGGTCGTTTTTTACATCAAGGGCGTTTTTTTACATTAAAGGCCGGATTTACTAGTTTGATGGCCGGATTTACTACTTTGATGGCCGGATTTACTACTTTGATGGCCGGATTTACTACTTTGATGGCCGGATTTACTATTTTGATGAACCGATTTAATACACCGAAGGCTGCGTTTGTTAGTTTGATGGCCAGCCATCAAACTAACAAACGCATCTGTTCCATTTAAAGATTTATTATTTTGATCGCTGATTTAAGGCTAGAATTAGTACATTGAAGGCCTAATTTACTACATTAAAGGCCTGATTTGCTAGTTTGATGGCTAGATTTAGTACTCTGATCTATTAGTTTGATGACCGGATATACTACGTTGAAGGATGTATTACTTTAATGTCCGGATTTACTACTTTGATGGCCGGATTTACTACATTAAAGAATTTTACATTTTGATGGCCAAATTTACTTTTTCAGTTACCGGATTTACGACTAACTTTGTAAATCTGATGGCCAGATTGATGGATTTACTACCTTTATAACTGGATTTAGAATCAAAGTAGTAAATTTAATGGCCGGATTTTGTCTAAAATTCGCAATTGAACAATTTTGAAAAATTCGAAATAAAATACTGTTTAATTAATTTTTTAATTTAACTTTTTGTTATTAAAGCATTGATTATGTATAAAAAGTTACATTAAAATTCATCGATTAGTTTTTGTTTTTTTTTCACATTTAGTAATTAATGTCTAAAATTTGCAACTTTTTGAAACTAATTCTTTTAGTTTAAATTATAATGATATTATTAGTTTAATTAATAACTAATTCATAGAATCATTTACGTTATAATTTAAGCAAATTGATTTCACAACACGACACGTTTAAATATAATTAAGGATTTAATATTGAAAGAAACAACATAATTATAACGAAACCATTTAATAATTACATTAGTCGATATTTACAAACGATTTAAATAGCGTTATGTAATTAGCCTTGCTTGTTGAAAACAAATTATTTTAAACTAGCAACGTACGTGAGGTGACTGGCGATTTTAAAAATAATTAACAACCATTTACGTTCGAATATAATTAACTCGAAACGACACATTCTGTTATTTTATTTGCAAAACATTTTAAAATTTAGTGTTGATTGAAATATTTTTATTTATTTGAATGGAGAGGGCTTGTCACGGTTGTGGTGGAATATAAATCCGATATAAATTGCTTTAAACATCCGGAACAAAAGGTAACTCGAGTGGTCGCAAGAGGGAAAACAGAAAATGGGGATTGTACGCGCCCGCCGCCGCTTACGGCATAAATAAGTTAAACGGTGGCACTGGTCGCTCGTGTAGGGGAGACTCGATCTCTACTGCCACTTTCGACACACACCCCATTCCTCATTTAGTTTCCAAATGCTTTCAGAGTTTAAATAAAGCTGTGAGATGGAACAATGGAAGCTTTTATTTATTCACTATACTTTTATATCTAATTGCAAAGCAATTAGATGGATGGAAATATCATTTTCGCAATTGAAATCAATAATTTAAATTCTGTTTAATAAGTATGATTTTAACACAAGTTAATTTCTGAAATTGTAACGGATGTAGTTGAAAAGTTGAAAAGTTACTACTTTTAGTGCATTACTTTAATAAATGAGGAATATCATTAGAAGTATTTGAAATATTTTTATGAAATTATCTAAAATTGTAGCAACTTAATGTAGTATAGCTTGCTACAAATTAGAAGTTGCTACTAGCACTATAAGTTACTAAAACTACCTCTTTAGTGCTTTACTTTAAAACATGAGCAATATTATTAAAAGTATTTGAAATATTTTCATGAAATTATTTATAATTGTAGCAACTTAATGTAGTACAGTGTGCTAAAAAGTAGAAGTTGCTACTTGCACTATAAGTTACTAAAACTACTTCTTTAGTGCATTACTTTAAAAAATGAGGAATATTATTTAAAATATTTTTATGAAATTATCTCAAATTGTACCAACTTAATGTAGTATGATGTGCTAAAAAGTAGAAGTTGCTACTTGCACTATAAGTTACTAAAATTTCCTCTTTAGTGCATTACTTTAAAAATATGAGGAATAGCATTGGAAGCAGTTGAAATATTTTCATAAAATTTTCTAAAATTGTAACAACTTAATGCAGTACAGTGTGCTAAATAGTAGAAGTTGCTACTTGCACTATAAGTTACTAAAACTACCTCTTTAGTGCTTTACTTTAAAACATGAGGAATATTATTAGAAGTATCTGAAAAATTTTCACGAAATTATCTAATATTGTAGCAACTTAATGTAGTATAGCTTGCTAAAAATTAGAAGTTGTTACTTGTACTATAAGTTACTAAAACTACCTCTTTAGTGCATTACTTTGAAAACTGAGGAATATCATTAGAAGTATTTGAAATATTTTTATGAAATTATCTAAAATTGTAGCAACTTAATGTAGTGTAGTGTGTTAAAAAGTAGAAGTTGCTACCTGCACTATAAGTTACTAATACTACCTCTTTAGTGCTTTACTTTAAAAAATGAGGAATATTATTAGAAGTATTTTCAAATATTTTCATGAAATCATTTAACAATGTAGCAACTTAATGTAGTATATTGTGCTAAAAAGTAGAAGTTGCTACCTGCACTATAAGTTACCAAAACTACCTCTTTAGTGCATCACTTTAAAAAAGGAGGAATATTATTTGAAATATTTTCATGAAATTATCTAAAATTGTAGCAACTTAATGTAGTATAGTGTGCTAAAAAGTAGAAGTTGCTACCTGCACTATAAGTTACTAAAACTACCACTTTAGTGCATTAATTTAGAAAATAAGGAGTATCATTAGAAGTATTTAAAATATTTTGATGAAATTTTCTAAAATTGTAGCAACTTAATGTAGTATAGTGTGCTGAAAAGTAGAAGTTGCTACCTGCACTATAAGTTACTAAAACTATCTTTTTAGTGCATTACTTCGAAAAATGAGGAATATAATTAGAAGTATTTGAAATATTTTTATGAAATTATTTAAAACTGTAGCAAATAAATGTGGTATAGTGTGCTAAAAAGTAGAAGTTGCTACTTGCACTATAAGCTACTAAAACTACCTATTTAGTGCATTACTTTAAAAAATGAGGAATAACATTAGAAGCAGTTTAAATATTTTTATGAAATTTTCTAAAATTGTAG
Source organism: Tachinus rufipes (assembly GCA_963932245.1). Taxonomy (NCBI): domain Eukaryota; kingdom Metazoa; phylum Arthropoda; class Insecta; order Coleoptera; family Staphylinidae; genus Tachinus; species Tachinus rufipes. Next base: position 124,564,660 of record OZ010743.1, read on the forward strand.
CAACTTAATGTACTATAGTGTGCTAAAAAGTAGAAGTTGTTACCTGCACTATAAGTTACTAAAACTACCTCTTTAGTGCATTACTTTGAAGAATGAGGATTATAATTAGAAGTATTTGAAATATTTTTATGAAATTATATAAAACAGTAGCAACTTAATGTAGTATAGTGTGCTAAAAAGTAGAAGTTGCTACTTGTACTATAAGTTACTAAAATTACTTCTTTAGTGCATTAATTAAAAAAAAAGAGAAATAACAGAAGTATTGGATACATTTTTATGAAATTATCTAAAATTGTAGCAACTTAATGTAGTATAGTGTGCTAAAAAGTAAAAGTTCCTACCTGCACTATAAGTTACTAAAGCTACTTCTTTAGTGCGTTACTTTAAAAAATGAGGAATAACATTAGAAGCAGTTTAAATATTTTTATGAAATTTTCTAAAATTGTAGCAACTTAATGTACTATAGTGTGCTAAAAAGTAGAAGTTGCTACCTGCACTATAAGTTACTAAAACTACCACTTTAGTGCATTAATTTAGAAAATAAGAAGTATCATTAGAAGTATTTAAAATATTTTGATGAAATTTTCTAAAATTGTAGCAACTTAATGTAGTATAGTGTGCTGAAAAGTAGAAGTTGCTACCTGCACTATAAGTTACTAAAACTACTTCTTTAGTGCATTATTTCAAAAAATGAGGAATAACATTTAAATTGTATTGGAAATATTTTCATGAAATTTTTTTAAATTGTAGCAACTAAATGTAGTATAATGTGCTAAAGAGTATAAGTTGCTACCTGCACTATAAGTTACTAAAAGTACCCCTTTAGTGCGTTACTTTAAAAACTGATGAATATCATTAGAAGTATTTGAAATATTTTCATGAAATTTTTAAAAATTGTAGCTACTTAATGTAGTATAGTGTGCTAAAAAGTAAAAGTTCCTACCTGCACTATAAGTTACTAAAGCTACTTCTTTAGTGCGTTACTTTAAAAACTGAGGAATATCATTAGAAGTATTTGAAATATTTTCATGAAATTTTTTAAAATTGTAGCAACTTAATGTAGTATAGTGTGTTAAAAATTAGAAATTGCTATCTGTACTACAAGTTACTAAAACTACATCTTTAGTGTCTTAAGTTCAATAAATATTTTCAAAAAACGTTAACAGTAGTAACTGGGATGAGCTATTTTGATAAAACTTACTAAAATGCAGCAACTACACGTGACAAAGCTTGGTAAAAAGTAAAAGTTGCTACTTGTACTATAAGTTACTTAAACTAACTCTTTAGTGCCTGCATTAAATAAAACATTAGAAGTAGTAGCAACCGAGTTAATATATTCTGATAAAATTTTCTAAAATTGTAGCAACTACATGTGGTATAGTTTACTGAAAAGTAGAAGTTGCTACCTGTACTATAAGTTAGTAAAACTATCTCTTTAGTGCCTGACTTTAATGAATATTTTCGAAAAAACATTAGAAGTAGCAACCGTGTTAAAATAATTTAATGAAATTTTTTAAGAATGTAGCAATTAAACGTGGTCTGGTGTACTGAAAAGTAGAAATTGCTATCTGCACTAGAAGTTACTAAAACTATCTTTTTAGTGCCGACTTCAATAAATATTTTCAAAAAACAGAAGTACCAACTGGGTTGGAAGATTTTGATAAAATTTACTAAAATTGTAGCAACTACACGTAGCACGCGTTTCTGAAAAATGGAAGTTGCTACCTGGACTCTAAGTTACTAAACTTAGCTCTTTAGTGCTTGACTTTTTAAATGTTTTAAAAAACAATAGAAGTAGCAATTGGGTTGGAATATTTTGATCAAACTTTTTTAAATTGTAGCAACTATACGTGAGAATTTTTGCCGAAAAATAGAAGATGCTACTTGCACTTTAAGTTACTAAATCTACCTCTTCAGCGGTTGACTATTTAAATATTTTCAAAAAACATTAGAAGTAGCAACTGAGTTGAAATATTTTGATAAAATTTGCTAAAATTGTAGCATCAATATGCAGCATGCTTTTCTGAAAATTAGAAGTTGCTACCTGCACTCTAAGTTACTAAACCTACCTCATCAGTGCTTGACTATTTATATATTTTCAAAAAACATTAGAAGTAGCTACTCGGCTGGAATATTTTGATAAAATTGTGGCAACAATACATAGCATGCTTTTCTAAAAAAATAGAAGTTGCTATCTGTACTCTTAGTTACTAAAACTAACTCTTCAGTTCTTGACTTTTTAAATATTTTCAAAAAACATTAGAAGTAGCAACTAGGTTTTATAATTTTGATAAAATTTGCTAGAATTGTAGCAACTATACGTAGCATGTTTTTCTGAAAAATAGAAGTTGCTACCTGCACTCTAAGTTACTAAACATACTTCTTCAGTGCTTGACTATTTAAATATTTTCAAAAAACATTAGAAGTAGCTACTCGGCTGGAATATTTTGATAAAATTGTGGCAACAATACGTAGCATGCTTTTCTGAAAAAAAAAATAGAAGTTGCTACCTGCACTCTTAGTTACTAAAACTAACCCTTCACTGCTTGACTTTTTAAATGTTTTAAAAAAAAAAACATGAGAAGTAGTAACTGGGTTGGTGTATTTAGATGAAATTACCTAAAATTGTAACAAATATACGTAGCATGCTATTCTGAAAAATAGAAGTTGCTACCTGCACTCTAAGGTTACTAAACCTACCTCTTCAGTGCTTGACTATTTAAATATTTTCAAAAAACATTAGAAGCAGCAACTGGGCAGGAATATTTTGATTAAATTTTCTAAAATTGTTGGAACAATACGTAGCATGCTTTTCTGAAAAATTGAAGTTGCTACTTGCACTCTAAGTTACTAAACCTACTTATTAAGTGCTTGGCTATTTAAATATTTTCAAAAAACATTAGAAGTAGCAACTAGGTTTTATAATTTTGATAAAATTTGCTAGAATTGTAGCAACTATACGTAGCATGTTTTTCTGAAAAATAGAAGTTGCTACCTGCACTTTAAGTTACTAAATCAACCTCTTCAGTGCTCGACTTTTTAAGTATTTTCAAAAAAACATTAGAAGTAGCAACTGAGCTAGAATATTTTGATAAAATTGTAGCAACAATACTTAGTATGCTTTTCTGAAAAATAGAAGTTGCTACCTGCATTTTAAGTTACTAAATCTACCTCTTTAGTGCTCGACTTTTTAAATGTTAAAAAAAAAACATTAGAAGTAGCAACTAGGTTTTATATTTTTGATAAAATTTACTAAAATTATAGCAACTACATGTAGGATGTTTTTCTGAAAAATGGAAGTTGCTACCTGCACTTTTAAGTTACTAAACCTACCTCTTCAGTGCTAGACTTTTTAAATATTTTCAAAAAACATTAGAAGTAGCAACTAGGTTGGAATATTTTGACAAAAGTTGCTGAAATTGTAGCAACTACATGTGGTATAGTGTACTGAAAAGTATAAAGTTGCTACCTGTACTATAAGTTACTAAAACTACCTCTTTACTTGATTAAAATGTTTAAGAAACGAGCAATAACCTTAGAAGTGGTAACTGGGTTGAAATATTTTAATGAAATTTGATAAAATTGTAGTTACTACTACTATAAGTAACCAAAATTGCCATTATTATATCATACTTAAATAAATATACGGATTAAAATCATAATTAGCTTTGCAAGATATCATTAACAATCTCTTGCAAACTCCTGACCCTTAATCTTTGCGATATAATAACATACTAATATAATTTGTCAGTAATCGACTCGCGAGCAACCATCGGAGTCCCCTAATAACAAGCTCATTATCCACCTATATAATCTTCATTAATTGTAACGATTTAAACCTAATAAAGTGTTGTATGGAACAAAAGATTGGTTGGATGGAGATCATTTTGAAGGTGTGATATAGCGAGAGAGATGGCAGAAGAAAGGGCAGCAACGGAACATCTGCGGTTCCTTAATATGACACGGCTTTGTGCATGAGCCGACCGCATTATTGATCCAGCTATGAAATGAAACCTCGCCTCCATTTCACTCTTGTACGAGTCGCTCTTTGTTCTCTAGTTCACCGCAACAGATGTGGTGTTCGATAATAATTTCTTCCACTATGGAAATGTGTATGAAGTTTATTTGAAACTTTTATTTTTATAAATTAATGACTTTGTAATCTCAAATTTGATTCTTGATTTTATAAAAAAAATATTTGATAGTGACTTTGTAATAAATATTTTAAGTTGTGATAAATATCACTCGCAGGACTCGGTTTCAAGATTATTTTTATTGAATTTAATACAAACTTGCTGGGAAGTTGAATGACAATTCCAGCTTTTATTAAAGTTCATGTACAATTTCAAAGTTTGCTTTTATGGAACTTTTTTGTTGTAATCCGATAAATGCAATAACTACTGCGGCAGCCAATAAAACGGACTCTGGTGGTTACACCTCGCCCGATCGTTACACTCGCTGTGTATTTTACATCACGTCCTGCTTACGTGTTGACGTCCTTTACAAAAACTACCGATACTTTTTATACTAATCCTACATTCCGCTTGAAAAACCGTTTGTCTATAGAAATGCTTTATTCACTTATAATAACTCATTTTTTAGACGTTAACATTTTGGCACAATTAGTGAAAATGTTTTGATTAATTTCTTAGTTTTCATGTTGAAATGTCTAGGAAAGTATTTGGTTAAACTTTAATACTGATGATGACGGCGCAATTGTCGAAACTAGTTTATGAAATAAAAACATTTAGAAATGCTTTATTTAACAATGATTTTTTTTGCAGGATACCAACGACGTCTGTGTGGGTACTAGTGTAGGTACCATAACAGAGCCAGACTGTTTGGGACCTTGCGAACCCGGTACCAGTGTCACATTGGAAGGAATTGTTTGGCATGAAACGGAGGGGGGTGTGTTGGTGGTGAATGTGACGTGGCGAGGGAAAACATATGTGGGAACCTTACTTGATTGCACCAGGCATGACTGGGCACCCCCTAGGTAATTATTGAATTATTTTAATTCAATTAATAAACTCGTAAACGTAATTTATAAATCTAATCTCTAATTTTTGAAAAATTATTGCAGTTTTTTTATTTTGCTTAGTAACTAAATTGTTATATTTCTTTCAACTAAATCAAGCGTGTGGAAAATGATACATTTTCTACCAAGGGTAGTACTATGGTAGTACTAAATTATTCCAAAATTTCAATTGAAGTCAATGTCTAATTTTTGAAATATTATTTATTTTTGAAATTGTTTTATTTTTTGCAATTAAATTAAGCGTGTAAAAAATGATATATTTTCCAACAAGAGTAGTACTATAGTAGTACTAAATTGTACTAAATTGGACTAAATTGCACTAAATTCCAAAGTCAAATTTTTGAAAAATTATTTATTCTGTTTTACTTAGTAACTAAGTTTAGTTAACTACTTTTTAAAAATCTGTTCTCATGTTCGTTTTTAACAAATTTATATTTTTGTGCAGATTCTGTGATTCACCTACAAGTGACCTAGACACGCGAACTCCTAAGGGACGAGGAAAACGTGGTAGATCTGCTGCCGGAGCGGCTCCCAGTACGGATCTAAGTAACTTTACAGAGACCCGATCGTCGGTGCATAGCAAATTACGAAACGGCGGTACTGTAAAGGGACGTAGAGGTGCCGCGAACGGTTCCGGTCCGCCGACGGCGCCATCATCACCGACTCCATTTATTCCGCCTAGACCGGAACCATCGAATAAAAGGAAGAGCCGTACCGGTGAAGAGGAGAGCAATCCCACAGGGAAAAAGACTAAAGTTATTCCGGGTCCCATTACTCCTGCCAATGCAGCTACGAATGCATGTACAAGTCCGCCACCGTCTCCCGTTCTCTTGGAGTGTCCTGAACCTAATTGTTCCAAAAAGTACAAACACATCAACGGGTTGAAATATCATCAATCGCATGCCCACAATGCGGGCGACGATGATGATACTAAAGATGTTACCTCAATGTCAGAAAATGATGAAAGCAATATCGAAGCTCCCAGTCCGGCGACGCCCGTTAAATCACCGGAGAAGAGCCAAGACAGCCCACTTACGCCTCAAAAGAAAGAAACCGTAGAACTGCCATCGATATTAAGAAGTTTGGATGTACCCAGCCAACCTACAACTCCAATAAGTACGCCTCCATCGCCTGTTAATTTACAGAGTATACAGGAAGTGCCTGCCGAAGTAACGCCGGTTACTACTAATAATGTTCCGGCCGTTGAGAATAAGAGTGTTGTTAAACCAGGCGTGTTGCGTTTTAGTGCTACTGAAGAATTCACCGGCGGAATGTTTGCAGCGGCCAAAAATCAAAATCAAAATTGCACGAGTAAGTTTCTTTTTTATTTCTCTAGATTTTTGTTATTGTTCTTGTGATTGCAGGGACTCCGCAAATTGTTCCGGTGGTGAGACCAGTGGAAATAGAACCTTCATCGCTTTCTTCCCAAATTTTCAATCCCCAAACAGCACAGCCTACATTTTCACAACCACCCACGTTACTAATACCAACACAAAGTGCCGTCAATCATCAACAACAACAACAACAACAGCAACAGCAGCAACAACAACACCAACACCAACAACAGCAACAGCAACAACAACACCAGCAGCAGCAGCAACAACAGCAGCAGCAGCAGCATCAACAGCAGCAGCAACAACAACAGCAGCAGCATCAGCAAATACAAATACCTCCACCAATTTCCCCATCGCAGAGTCCCAAACCTAGTCCAGTTACGCAATTTAAAGTGAAACCAACTGCTGCCCTAATGCCAGATGATAAAAATAAAACACCCATCAAACCACAACTACCTACTAGCTTTAAGAAGAAGAATAGAAAGAGTCCTGCTGGAAGCCCAGATCCACCTACACCGAACGAGACGCCTGTTTTTGGCATCGAACAATCGGGTGGAAGGGATGAGGTGCAATCACCTGCTTATTCCGATATTTCCGACGATGGCGCGCCAGTGCTTGAATCTGAAGACAAGAATAAAGCAGACAAAAAGACTGATAATGGACAGTCGCTTCAACATATGCCTCAGTATGGTGAGCTAATTATTTCGATTAAATTTCCAGAATTTTTATAATTTATTTTTCTAAATTTAGGAATGTATTCATTTTATGGACAACCTCCATATCTGGTACCTTCCGTGCAACAAACACAAGATACAGCAAAGCAGAAAGAACCAGAAAAGATTGGTGAAAAAATCCAAGAAAAGGAAATCAAAAAAGAAACGAATTCCGAATACCAACAGAAAGTGTTGCAGCAACATTACTACCAATACCCTTACATGCCTCCAAGCTATTCGTACAATATGGATCCGTCATTTGGTTCCGTTCCTGTTATATCCGACGATAAAATAAAAGAAGAACGGATTAAAGAGAATCAAAGTCCGATTGATCAAACAGTGAAGCAGCAACAGAACATCCCAATACCAAATCCAATACAAGTACCGACGCCCGGTAAAGTGAAAACGGAAAAACAATCCAATTCGCAATCTGTTCATCAGAAGCAACAACGTGATAACCAAATCTATGTAGAACCCGATCATCAGAAGAACGAAAATCATCAGATACTTAAAGAAAGTATCGAAATGAAGAGTCAGATGTCGCCGTATGTTTACGGACGGCAAGGACAACCTCATCATAATCAACAACGCGAACAGGAAGTGAGACGGTTTTACGTTTTCGATCAACATCGGAAGGAACAGCAAAGCGAGAAACAACAATCGCAAGCGCCCAGTAAAGTTGTCACGCAACAGAGTCCTAGTTTGAAACTTCCAAGCAATAAAGAAAATTCGATTAAGAGCGAGGAGAAGAAGGAAAAGGAGGTGAAACAGGAAGGTGTGAAACCTACTATGGAAACGCAGGGTATGTTCAGTTTTTATAAATTCCTAAAATATAATCGGTTTTTTAATATATAATTGATCATTTAATTCATAAATTTGGCTTCTAATTATCTTTAAATACATAAATACGGTTTTTAATAATATAAATCTCTTTTTTAAATACATAAACTGGGTATTAAATTAATAAATCCGGGTTTTAATACATAAATATGGCTTCTAATTATATAAATCTAGTCTTAATTTCAAAAATCCGGCCTTGATTTAAATCCGGCTTCCAAATTAAACAAATCTGGTTTTTTATTTTAGAAAAAATTGCCATTAGCTTATTATATTTATATAAATTTGGTTTTTAATATATACATTTATCCTCTAATTGCATAAGTTGGGATTTAATCTATAAATTACATGAATCCTAGTGTTTAATTATTAATTATGTCTGCAATTAGCAGTTTAGTACACAAATTTGGTTTTAATTACAGAAATCCGGCATCTAAACACAAAAATGAATTTTAAAATTATTAATCCGGCCTTAAACTGCAGAAATCCGGCCGTTTATTACAAAAATCCGGCTTTTTATTACAAAAATTTAGTTTGTTAGTACACAAATTTGGTTTTACATATATAAATCTGGCATTTAAACACAAATTGAGATTTTTAAGTTATTAACCCGGCTTTTAATTGCAGAAATCCGGCATTTAATTGCAAAAATCCGGCTTTTGTTAAATAAAATTGGACGTTTATTTTATGAATTTAGCTTTAATACACAAAATTTGGTTTTAAATTTATACATCTGGCATATAAACACAAATTATTATTTTTAAATTATTAATCCGGTTTTAAATTGCGGAAATTCAATATTTATTACACAAATTTGACTTTTTAGTACAAAAAATTGGTTCCAAATATAGAAATCTGACTTTTAAACACAAATTAGAATTTTTAAATTAATAACCCGGCTTTTAATTACAGAAATCCGGCCTTTAATTGCAAAAATCCGGCTTTTAATTGTCGAAATCCGGCTGTTTATTAAAAAAAACTTCGTTTTTTAGTTAAAAAAAATTGGTTTTAAATATACAAATACGACATTTAAGCATATTGCAGTTTTTAAATGTTAATGGGGCCTTTAGTTGCAAAAATCCGGCTTTTATTTGCAGTAATCCTGTTTTTTAGTATAGAAAATTGGTTTTAAATCTGATATTTAAACTCAAATCAAGTTTTTAATACATAAATCCGGTCGTTAATTACACAAATTGAGTATTTTTTTTTTAATCCTGTTTCTATGTTATTAATAAATGGCTTTTAATTTCATAAATCCGGTTTTTAGTTGAATCTGGAGTTTAAATACACGAATCCGGTCTTTAAAAGAATAAATTTGGCCTTAAAAGCATCAATGTGGCTTTCAAATGTATTTGTTTTATAATCAGAAAGTCTTTACTTCTTTTTAATACTGAATACTGCTTAAATCCAGCTTTTAATCAAGAAATCTGGCTTTTAATTGTGAAATCTTATCTTTAATCATGAAATTTAACATTTAATTATGAAATTTGATCATTTATACCAAAGTTTGTTATTTTAATACTGAAATCCGGCCGTTTTCAATAACTAAATAAAATATTTAATATTGAAATCCGGCCTTTAATAACGAAATTTGATCTTTAAGTATGAAATTGGTTTTTTAATCATGAAATCCGGCCTCTAACAACGAAATCCTATATTTAATCATAAAATCCGGTCTTTAATAATAAATACTGTTTAAATCCGGCTTTTAATCATGAAAACTGGCTTCTAGATATGGAATCTGGTCTTTAATTATAAAATCCGGTTTTTAATCATAAAATCCAGTTATTAATAATGAAATCCGGCTTCAGTTGTGAAATAAATACTATTTAGTACAGAAAATTGGTCTTAAATTGTAACATATAAAAACGAATCCGGTTTTTAATCTATAAATCCGGCCTCTAATGACATAAATTGATTATTTATTTCATAAATCTGGCTTTTAATTAATAAAAATCCGGCCCTTTTAAAGCACGAATGATTTCTAAATACATTAGTTCTTTAATCACGAAGTTTTTACTGGACTTTAATACTGAATACTGTCTTTTAGTACAAAAATCCGGTTTCTACTTACGTTCTGTAAGTAGAAACCGGATTTTTAATTTTTAAATTATTTGAGTACGTATCTTAAGTGTAGCAATCCGACTTTTAATTCTAAAGTCTGGCATTTATTACTGTAATGTGGCTTTTATATACATTAATCCGATATTTATTTACACGATTCCGACATTTAATAAGATAAATCCGGCTATTAAACGCAACTCCTGTTATTAATTACGTAAATCTGGTCATTAAATGCAATTTCGGGAATTAAATACGTAAATCCGGCGATTAATTGCATAAATCCGGCGATTAATTGCATAAATCCGGCGATTAATTGCATAAATCCGGCCATTAAACACATAAATCCGGCCATTATACACATAAATCCGGCCATTAAACACATAAATCCGGTCATTTAACACAAATCCGGCTTTTAAATATATAATAACAGCCAGTAAACGCAACTCCGCTTATTAAATATGCAATTCGGGCCATTAAACGCACAAATTCGGTCATTAAATACACAAATCTAGCTATTAAATATAGAAATCCGGCTATTAAACACACAAATCCGGCCATTAAACACATAAATCCGGGCATTAAACACATAAATCCGGCCATTAAACACATAAATCCGGTCATTTAACACAATTCCGGCTTTAAAATATATAATTACAGCCAGTAAACGTAACTCCGTCTATTAAATATGCAATTCGGGCCATTAAACGCACAAATCCGGTCATTAAATTTACAAATCTAGCTATTAAATATAGAAATCCGGCCATTATACACATAAATCCGGGCATTAAACACATAAATCCGGCTATTATACACATAAATCCGGCCATGAAACACATTAATCCGGCCATTAAACACTTAATTCCGGTCATTTAACTCAAATCCGGCTTTTAAATATATAATTACTGCCAGTAAACGCAACTCCGCCTATTAAATATGTAATTCGGGCCATTAAACGCACAAATCCGGTCATTAAATACACAAATCTAGCTATTAAATATAGAAATCCGGCCATTAAACGACCATTAAATATGTAAATTTGACCACAAGTACATAAATTCGGCTACTAAATATAAATTTTGCAATTTAATACACAAATTAAACGCAAGTCCAGCAGTTATTTACATAAATCTGGCGATTTGATACATCAATATGGTTAATAAAACACATAAATCCATCAATCAAACAGAACTCCGGCTATTAAATACATAAATCCAATCATTAAACGCAACTCTAGCCGTTAAATACATGAATCCTGTCATTAAATACATAAATCCGGCTATTAAACACATAAATCCGGCCATTAAACTCAACTCGGAGCAGTAATTACATAAATCCGGCCATTAAACGCAACTCCGGCTATTAAATACGTAAATCCGGCTATCAAATTCTTAAATTACTTGCTATGTAATACATAAATTTGGCCGTTAAATACAAATCCGGCCTTTAAATACAAGTTTAACTTTTTAAACTTTGTTAAATGTTTTTATTTTATTAAAAAAATCAGGCCTATTAATCTATATTAAAATGTTGATTGTTCTTGTTTCTTGCAGGCCCACCTCCACCGCCTACATCTCAGCAATACTACATCCACCCTAGTTACATGCAATCGCCACATTACGGTGCTTTGGCTTTCGATCCAAATCATCCGATGTACCGAGGCATAATGGTACCCACTCCATATAGTGGCAATCCATACCTACATCCGCAACTTCCTCGATATCACGGCCCCGAAGATCTATCCCGTGCCCAACCGCCAACGAAAGCACTAGACATGCTGCAACATCACGCTCAGTATTATTCTTCCCATAAAATTCACGAGCTTCAAGAAAGGGCGATCAAATCACCTACACCTAAAACTTCCGTTGCTAGTAGTAGTCCGTCGGCTGTTGCAAGTAGTGCACCATCGGGACAAGTGATTCCTCAACCTATAACGACACAGGCTAGTGGCCAACAAGTGGATAGACAGAGTAATGTACCACCTACTGGTAAACAAACGCCTGGTGATCCCGGTAAAGATTCGAGAAGTCCGCCACCCCAGAGGCACGTTCACACACACCATCATACGCATGTGGGGTTAGGTTATCCAATGTATCCCGCACCATATGGCGGTAAGTCTCTACACACAACTGTTAATAAATAATTTTAATAAATACAAATATTGTTTTATTCTATTTATATATTAAACGTTTTCAGACAACAGATGAGCTGCTTTTTAAACATTCTTTTGGTAAATAATTAAAGCAATCTATGTTTTTATCACGATTATCGGTTTCTATTATTACGAACCATCTTCAGATTTAAGTTACTAATTTACTAACAACACAATCCATTTTTGTTGAGATCAAGGTAAGGAATCTTTACCAGGCAAGTATCCTACAAAAGATATACTTACGATTAACTCACTAATGATTAAATTTGATTCACAGTTGTAATCTACGTGAATTCAGAAGGTTCTATTGATTGCTGATTTAGCACAGTGAAATTTGATACAGAAATCCGGCCGTTGTATTGAAATCCGGCTGTTAATAAATGAATTTTAGTCATTTGTATCGAAATCCGACATTAATTATCAAATCAAGCTTTCTTCAATGATAAAATATAATCTTCAGTGTTGTAATTTGGGTATTAGCTATGGAAACCTACTTTTAATGATGAAATCCGGTCTCTTTAATATTGAAAACGTACCCTCAAATATTGAAATCCGACCATGGATATTGAAATCCGTCATTCTTTCATATTGAAAGTTGGTTTTTAGTATTGAAATTCGGCTATTAACAATGAAATTTGATCTTTATATTTGAAATCCGGCCCTTAATAATGAAATCTGATTTTCTTCTATGATAAAATCTTGACTTGAAGTTTGGATTACATATTATGAAATCTGGCTTTTTATATTGAAATTCGGCGTCTAATACTGATATTTGGCATTCAATACTAACGTTTTTGGCCTTCAATACTTACGGATTCTAATATAAAAAACCAAATTTTTTATATTAGAATCCGGCCGAGTCAAAATTCGGTTTTTAATCATGAAATCAGGCTGTTCATATTAAAATTTGATCATTATGTATAAATCCGGCTTCTAATAATGAAATCCGGCTTCTATTTATAAAATACTGTCTTCAATCATGAAATTTGGTTGCTTATAATGAAGTCCGGCTGTTTTATATAACGAAATCTAATTGGAATCCGGCTTTTAATAATAAAATTTGATTTTTAAAGTATGAAATCCGGCCTTTAATGATGAAATTTGGCTTTTTAATTATAAAGTCCGGCTTCTAATCATAAATTTGGTTTATTACTGAAATCCGGCCCTTTACAATGACGAAATCTAATTTTGAATGACAAAAATCCGGTCTTTAATAATGAAATTTTATCTTTAAACATGAAATTTGGCTTTCAGTCGTTTATACTGAAATTCGGGCGTTTTAAATCGGGAAATCCAATCTTTAATATTGTAATTTGGCCATTAATAATGATATTTGACCTTTGAGTATGAAATCCGGCTATTAATTTAAAAATCCGGTCGTTAATTATGAAATCCGGCTTGTTTTAATGCTAAAATGGTTTCAAATGACGATATTTATTCTCCGATTGATGAAATTTGCCTTAAAAAGCTGAAATACTGTTTTTTATTTTAAAATCCGGTTTCAAATACTGAATTTCAGTCTTCAAATGATGAAATTTGGCTGTAAAGTATCAAAACCTTCAATTGATAAAATCTGGCCTTTTAAAATGCTGCAATACTGTTTTTTATGTTAAAATCCGACCTTTAGTCTTTAAATAATGAAATCCGGCTATTACGTGACAAAATCGACTTTCATATGCTACATTTGGTGAAGAAATTTTGAATTCAAAAGTTAAAATCCGGCCGCAAATATGTATCTATCCAATACTAGCTTTTTAGTGCTGGTATGTGAAATTTGGTTTTTTAATGATGAGTTTTGACCTTTAAGAGATGAATTTTGATTTTGAAATGATGAAATCCGGCCATCAATTGTTGAAATTTGCTCAAATTATGAGTTTTGTCCTTTAAACGATGAAATCCGGTCTAAATTTTAACAAATGACGAATTTGATTGAAGGATTCTAGCTCAAAAATGCTTTTTAATATCAAAATTTGGTTTTTAAGCTGTAATCCGGCATCCAAATATTAAAATCCGATTTTTTTTGTGTTAAAATCTGGTTAATAATGAAATTCAGTTTGCAAATGATAAGTTTTATCTTTTAAATGATGAAATCCGGCCTTTAAATGATGAAATCCGGCCTTGAAATGATGAAATCCGGACTTGAAATGATGAAATCCGGCCTTCAAATGATGAAGTTTGTATTTTATGACGAAATCCGGCTACGAATTGTTAAAATATGGCTTAGGCATGCTAAACTGGTTTTAAATGGCGAAATTCAGACTCTAAATGATGAAATCCGGTCTTAAAATGCTTATAAACTATTCTTTATGTCAATACCTGGTCTTCAAAGTAATGAAATCTAGTAAATACTGATATTTATGCCAAAATGATGAAATTCGGCCTATAAAATGTTGAAATCTATTTTTTATGTCGAAATCTAGTTTCTAAGTAATAAAATTCGGCTAAAATCTTATTAATTTAGCCTTTAAGTGATGGAGTTTGGGCTTTAAATGATGAAATTTGACATTTAATTGATGAAATCTGATCTTTACTTGATGAAATCCGGTTTTTTATATTGAAATCCAGTCGAATTAAGTTAATAATGGCTCTTGGGGCTTCAAAAATGCACTTAACGATCGTTTTTCAACATTTATAGGCCGGATCGAAATACAATAACAAAAAAATTGTAGAAATTTTGCATAAAATTGTATTTTAAATGCAAAAATCCGGCCATCAAAAATATAATTTGTCAACAAGAAACGAATTAAGTTAATAATGACATAATTTGGGCGTTTTAAAATATATCCAGTTTTTAACGGCCGGATTTTTACATTTCTATGCCGGAGTTCAATTTAAAAGTTTTAAAATTAATTCCGTTTTTAACGGCCGGATTGATACACAATAATGCCGAAATTGTTTGCTAAATTCGAGTAATTTCTATATTTTTTATATGTTTAGCAACCAACATCTGAAGATGGTTTTTAGAATGGAATCGTGATAAAACCACAGTAATTGTTTTTAATATTTGCAGCAATTTCTATACAATCAATCAAGGATCTAAACATTTTTTAAATAATTTTCTGTTGTGTTTGCAGCTGCAGTTTTGGCAAGTCAACAAGCTGCAGCAGTCACCGTCATCAATCCATATCCTCCGAAGTAATAAAGGTGCGATTCATAGACAAAATCAAACGACTCTTTAAGCATTCCAAATATAGTCTCTGTGCTTTTGATTAAATAAGAAAATTACAATAGTGGGCACAAAAAATAAATAAAAAATGGCGAGAGTAAGAGAGAGAGAGAGAAAGATTAAAGCTATTCAATACTAGTGCTAGAGAAAGAGTGCTCGAAAATATGATAGGGCACTCACAATTGTAGATGATTCATATCTCTGTGGCATCCAAACTTTACCCCCTTAATCTGCGCTGCTGTATTATTTCTATGTAAATAGTGTAAAGACAAGAGTGTCTTTTTAGATCTGTAGTTTAAACCCTCTTTATATATATGTATTAAATATCCCATACGTATATATAATATTGAAAATACTACAATATTAGTGTATTTTTAATGTAAAACTGTTATCACAGTATTTTAATTAATGATTATATAGACAACTAAATTGAAATTTAGTTGTCTATATATAAATCTAGTTATATTTCTTATTTTATTATTATTATTTCTTCCTGTTTTAAACTTTTTTAAAACGTCCCAGTTTTAGTGGGTTCGTCGATTTGTATAATTATATGAAAGAAATAAAACATGATTTTTACTTAAACTCTTGCAGTCTGTACAGTGAGTAATAGTAATTGAATTGTTATTTTGTAAATCGCAAGTGTATAAATGAATGAAACTTTTTTAATTTTGTAATATATATCATGACATGACAGTGCTGAAATATTATTATATTAATATATTATAGATCTTTTTAGTAGTGATTTTAACAAGTGTATATTTTTTAATTATTGTTTTGTATATTTTTTTACCTTTGAAAAATGTACCGCCCTGTTTCTTATATTACAAAAAAAAAACTAAACAAATGTTTTTTTAAGTAAATAAATTACATACATATTGTACAGGCTTCAATACAGCTTTAATGTAAAATTGCTTAATAAAAATAATCAAAGTCAAATTGTTCTTTGTCCATTTTATTATGCAATTAATAATTATAACAAATTACTGTGTACAAAGTTGAATATTTCAGAGAATTATTTCCAAAATAAGATTCATCTGATCACTGGAAGGTTTGTATGTGTTTAAAGGTATGTCAGATTATTATATTATATTCTTTGTTAGCAGTCAGAACTAAGGCTTTAGCATGAAGAAGTGAAAACGTGTCTGCAGTAATTGAAAATAGAAGGCTGCAATCAGCTAGTCCTAAAAATGTCAACTATATTAAGGATGATTTGATTTAATAAGAAAGTTGACAGATTATATGTACTGATTGTCAAAATGACAGTTCATATAACAAATTTATGAATATAAGGGCGGCAGTTTGATATTGTGTTTCCACCCACCCGCCCAAATGTTCGGTGTAATGAAATTTGATATTAGTACCACCTACCACGATTTTGCAGATGACAGATGTCATTAAGTTTGAAGATGGAGTTGACGTTCTTAATTTCTTGATAACAAACACTTGATCGTGTGGGCGGGAACACAGTTTATGAATACTGGGTCAGAGTTTAATATTGTGATTTCGCTCACTACTGACAGATGTAATTAGGTTTGAAGGGAGAATTGACGTTCTTAATTTCTTGATAACAAACACTCGGGCGGGTGGGTGGGAACACAGTTTATCAATACTGGGCTGGAGTTTGATATTGTGTTCCCGCCCATCAGCCCATGTGTTTGGTGTAAAGAAATTTGATATTCGTACCACCTATCGAGTTTTGCAGGAAACAAACACGACAGATTGACTGACAGATGTCATTAGGTTTGAAAACGGAGTTGATAATATCAAATTTCTTTACACCAAACACTCGGGCGGGTGAGCGGGATTACAGTTTATGAATACTGGGCTGGTAGTTTGATATTGTGTTCCCGCCCACCCGCCCAAGTGTTTGGTATAAAGAAATTTGATATTAGTACCATCTACCGCATTTTTGCAGGTAACAAACATGACAGATTGACTGACAAATGACATTAAGTTTGAAGAGGGAGTTGGCAATATCAAATTTCTTTACACCAAACACTTGGGCGGGTGGGCGGGAACACAGTTTATAAATACTGGGCCGGTAGTTTGATATTGTGTGCCCGCCCACCCGCTCAAGTGTTGGGTGTCAAGAAATTTGATATTAGCACTACCTACCGCGTTTTTGCAGGTAACAAAGATGACAGATTGTTGGAAAAATGTTATTAGGTTTGAAGAGAGAGTTCCCGTTCTCAATTTCTTGATAATAAACACACGGGCGGGTTGGCGGGAACACAGTTTATGAATACTGGGTTAGTAGTTTTTTGTGTTCCCGCCCACCCATCCAAGTGTTTGGTGTGAAGAAATTTGATATTAGTACAGTTAACAAACGTGACAGATTGACTGACAGATGTCATTAAGTTTAAAGAGGCAGTTGACAACGTCAATTTCTTGATAATAAACACTTGGGCGGGAACACAGTTTAGGAAAACTGAGCCAGTGGTTTGATATTGTGTTTCCACTCACCCGCCCAAGTGTTCGGTGTAAATTAATTTAAAACTAGTACCACCTACAGCGTTTTGCAGGTAGCAAGCATGACAGATGTCGTTAGGATTGAAGAGAGAGTTAACAATGTCAATTTCTTGATAATAAACGCTTGGGCGTGTGGGCGGGAACACAGTTTTGATAACCGGGCCGGTAGTTTGATATTGTGTTCCCGCCCATCCGCCTAAGTTTTTGGTTAAGAAATTTGATATTAGTACCACCTACCGCGTTTCTACAGGTATCAAACATGACAGATTAACTGACAGATGTCATTAGGTTTGAAGAGGAAGTTGAAAAAATCAATTTCTTGAAAATAAACACTTGGGCGGGGGCGCGGTAACACAGTTTATGAATACTGGGCCGGTAGTTTGATATTGTGTTCTCGCCCACCCGCCCAAGTGTTTGGTGTAAAGAAATTTGATATTAGTACCGCCTACTGCGTTTATGCATTTTACAAACATGACAGATTGACTGACAGATGTCATTAAGTTTAAAGAGGGAGCTGATAACATCAATTTCTTGATAATAAACACTTGTGCGGCAACACAGTTTAGGAAAACTGGGCCGGTAGTTTGATATTGTGTTCCCACCCACCCGCCCAAGTGTTTGGTATAAAGAAATTTGATATCAGTACTACCTACCGCTTTTTTGCAGGTTACAAACATGACAGATTGACTGACAGATGTCATTAGGTTTGAAGAGGGAGTTGACAATATCAAATTTTTTTACACCAAACACTTGGACGGGTGGGCGGGAACACAGTTTATATATAGTGGGCCGATAGTTTGATATTGTGTTCCCGCCCACCCGCCCAAGTGTTCGGTGTCAAGAAATTTGATATTAGTACCACCTACCGCATTTCTGTTCGTAAAAATCGAGACAGATTGACTGACAGATGTCATTAGGTTGGAAAAGGGAGTTGACAATATCAAATTTCTTTACACCAAACACTTGGTCGTATGGGCGGGAACACAGTTTATGAATACTGGGCCAGAGTTTAATATTGTGATCCCGCTCACTACTGACAGATGTAATTAGGTTTGAAGGGAGAGTTGACGTTCTTAATTTCTTGATAACAAACACTCGGGCGGGTGGGCGGGAATACAGTTTATAAATACTGGGCCGATAGTTTGATATTGTGTTCTTGCCCACCCGCCCAAGTGCTCGGTGTCAAGAAATTTTATATTAGTACCACCTACCGCGTTTTTGCAGGTAGCAAACATGACAGATTGACTGACAGATGTCATTAGGTTTGAAGAGGGAGTTGACAATATCAACATTCTTTACACCAAACACTTGGGCGGGTGGGCGGGAACACAGTTTATGAATATTGAGCCGGTAGTTTAATGTTGTGTTCCCGCCCACCCGCCCAAGTGTTTGTTGTAAAGAAATTTGATATTAGTACCGCACACCGCGTTTTTGCAGGTAGCAAACATGACAGATTGATTGACAGATGTCATTAGGTTCAAAGAGGGAGTTGACAATGTCAATTTCTTGATAATAAACACTCAAGCGGGAACACAGTTTATGAATACTAGATCGGTAGTTTGATATTGTGTTCTCGCCCACCCGCGCAAGTGTTTGGTGTAAAGAAATTTAATATTAAAACCACCTACCGGGTTCCTGCAGCTAACTGACATGACAGATCGACTGACAGATGTCATTAGGATTGTAGAAGAAGTTAAAAATATCAATTTTTTTTACCAAACACTTGGGCGGGTTGGCAGGAACACAGTTTATGAGAACTGGGCCGGTAGTTTGATATTGTTTTCCTACCCACCCGTTCAAGTGTTTGGTGTAAAGAAATTTGATATTAGTATCACTTACCGCTTTATTGCAGGTAGCAAACATGACAGATTGACTGACAGATGTCATTAAGTTTGAAGAGGGAGTTGACGTTCTTAATTCCTTGATAATAAACACTCGGGCGGGTGGGCGGGAACACAGTTTATGAATTCTGTGTTGGTAGTTTGATATTGTGTTCCCGCCCACCCGTTTAAGTGTTTGGTGTAAAGAAATTTGATATCAGTACCACCTACCACATTTTTGCAGGTTACAAACATGACAGATTGACTGACAGATGTCATTAAGCTTGAAGGGATAGTTGACAATATCAAATTTCTCTACACCAAACACTTGGGCGGAAACACAGTTTATAAATACTGGGTCGAAGTTTGATATTGTAATCTCGCCCACCAGCCCAAATGTTTGGTGTAAAGAAATTAGATATTACTACCGCCTACTGCGTTTTTGCATTTTACAAACATGACAGATTGACTGACAGATGTCATTAAGTTTGAAGAGGGAGTTGATAACATCAATTTCTTGATAATAAACACTTGTGCGGGAACACAGTTTAAGAAAACTAGGCCGGTAGTTTGATATTGTGTTCCCACCCACCCGCCCAAGTGTTTGGTGTAAAGAAATTTGATATCAGTACTACCTACCGCTTTTTTGCAGGTTACAAACATGACAGATTGACAGATGTCATTAGGTTTGAAGAGGGAGTTGACAATATCAAATTTCTTTACACCAAACACTTGGGCGGGTGGCCGGGAACTAGTTTATATATACTGGGCCGATAGTTTGATATTGTGTTACCGGCCACCCGCCCAAGTGTTCGGTGCCAAAATATTTGATATTAGTACCACCTACCGCGTTTCTGTTCGTAAAAATTGAGACAGATTGACTGACAGATGTCATTAGGTTTGAAGAAGGAGTTGACAATATCAATTTTTTTTACACCAAACACCTGGTCGTGCGGGCGGGAACACAGTTTATGATTACTGGGCCAGAGTTTAATATTGTGATTTTGCTTACTACTGACAGATGTAATTAGGTTTGAAGGGAGAGTTGACGTTCTTAATTTCTTGATAACAAATTCTCGGGCGGGTGGGCGGGAACACAGTTTATAAATAATGCGCCGATAGTTTGATATTGGGTTCCCGCCCACCTGCCCAAGTGCTCGGTGTAAAGAAATTTTATATTAGTACCACCTACCGCGTTTTTGCAGATAACACACATGACAGATTGACTGACAGATGCCATTAGGTTTGAAGAGGGAGTTGACAATATCAACATTCTTTACACCAAACACTTGGGCGGGTGGGCGGGAAAACAGTTTATGAATATTGAGCCGGTAGTTTGATGTTGTGTTCCCGCCCACCCGCCCACCCGCCCAAGTGTTTTTTGTAAAGAAATTTGATATTAGTACCGCTCACCGCGATTTTGCAGGTAGAAAACATGATAGATTGGCTGACAGATGTCATTAGGTTTGAAGAGGGAGTTGACAATATCAAATTTTTTTACACCAAACACTTGGGCGGGTGATCGGGAACACAGTTTATAAATACTGGGTCAATAGTTTGATATTGTGTTCCCGCCCACCCGCCCAAGTAATTAGTTTAAAGAAATTTTATATTAAAACTACCTTCCGGGTTTCTGCAGGTAACAAACGCAACAGATTGACTCACAGAAGTCATTAGGTTTGAAGAGGAAGTTGACGTTGTCAATTTCTTGATAGCAAACATACGGGCGGGTGTGAGCGGGAACACAGTTTATGAATACTGAGCGGGTAGTTTGATATTGTGTTCCCACCCACCCGCCCAAGTGTTTGGTGTCAAGAAATTTGATATTAGTACCACTTACCGCGTTTTTGTAGGTTACAAACATGACAGATTGATTGACAAAAGTCATTAGGATTAAAGAGGAAGTAGAAGTTGTCAATTTTTTAATAATAATCACTTGGGCGGGTGGGCGGGACACTTGGGCGGGTGGGCGGGATCACAGTTTACGAATACTGGGCCGGTAGTTTGATGTTGTGTTCCCACCCACTCGCCCAAGTGGTTGGTGTAAAGAAATTTAATATTAGTACCACCTTCCACGTTTTTGGATGTAACAAACATGAAAGATTGATTGACAGATGTCATTAGGTTTGAAAAGGGAGTTGACGTTGTCAATTTCTTGATAACAAACACTTGGGCGGGTGGGAGGGAACACAGTTTATGAATACTGGGCCGGTAGTATGATATTGTGTTTCCGCCCACGTGTTTGGTGTCAAAAAAATTGATATTAGTACCACCTACCTCGTTCTTGCAGACAGCAAATATGACAGATTGACTGACAGATGTCATTAGGTTTAAAGAGGGGCTTGACGTTGTCAGTTTATTGATAACAAACATTTGGGCGAGTGGGTGGGAACACAGTTTATCAATGTTTGGTGTAAAAAAAATTGATATTGTATCACCTACCGCGTTTTTGCAGGTAACAAACATGGCAGACTGACTGAACTTTTTGTCTTTTCTTCTTTCCCTACAATTTTTTAGATTCTAAAATCGAACGTTTTCAATAATTATTTTAAGGATGGGTTATTAATATCTCAGTGTTAACAATTTGAATAAATGTTAAACCGTTAAAAGCATATGCTCCAAAGATATTAATTACTTATTCAAATAACATCTGCCTCCAACCAAACAGAAACAAATCGGTTTTATCAATATTTATTTATAATATGTACTCTTTTGCTCTTATCTAAAAAAATCTATAAAAATAAAATAAATAAAATTTTATTGTACAAAAAATATGAATAAAATTAGCTGCATACACCATTATTTACAACCACAATCATTCGTAAATATTTAATCTGGTTGATTATAGAATAGTGGATTCTAGTAAGCAACATAATCATCAATATTTACGAATAAATAAATATATTCCATCAAACAAAAATTAAAATAAATAAGAATCACTTTGTTTAATTAAATAAAGCACTATAAGTTCCGTTCACAATACTTAAATAATTTATATTATATTATATAAAATAAATAAAAATATCTATACATATACACTTTTAAATTATTAAAATTAAACAACGCTAAAATAGTCATCACAAAATAAATTAGATTAATCGCGTACGCATTTAAAAGTTCTTTTTTTTTTGGTTCGATTGTTTTAGAACTGTAAAATCTGGTTGATCCAGTCTCTGAATTCGCTAATCCGCGTGTAAACGCCAGGTTGATTGGGTTCGGCGCATCCGATGCCCCAGGAGATGACACCTGCTAACAGGAAACGTTTGTCCGGTCGTTGAATGACCATAGGACCTCCTGAATCGCCTTCACATGAATCGAAACCGCCTCGTCTCCATCCAGCACATATGAAGATGTTGGGGATGTGTTCGATGTAACCGGCGGATCGATACATTGATTCACATACTGTGTTGTTTATAACGGGTACTGAGACTTCCTGCAGGATGCTCGGCAACGGACCATCTAGAATTTAATAAAAAAATTTATAATGATTTTTTTAAATAACGGGAAAGTAGATTATCAGTTAAGAAATCAATTAGTGAAGTAATTTTAATTAAGAAATGTGTTCACTGGGATTTTTTTAACCGGTAATATTGTGGTTTTAATAAATTTCAATCAAAAAGGTTTTGTAATTTTTTGAAAACTTCTCAATTAACGGTTTTGCTTAAATTGATACTGAGGTCACAATTTTCGGATTAACAACTCAAAATTTTGACTAATTATAGTTTATAAAATTTATTATAAAGTGTCATAGTCAAAATTGAATTTTTGAAATAAAAAAATTCTTGATAATTTTTTGAAAACTAACAATTTTGCTAAAATTGATACTGAGGTCACAATTTTTAGAGTAGCAACTTAAAATTTGGATTAGTTATAGTCCGTACAATACATTATAAGATGTCATAGTCAAAATTAAATTTTTAAAATTAAAAATATTTTTTGTAATTTTTGAAAACTTCTTAAATAACGGTTTTGCTTAAATTGATACTGAGGTGACAATTTTTAGAGTAGCAACTCAAAATTTTGATTAAGCACAGTCCATTTAATAAAATGTAAGGTGTTATAGTCAAAATTGTATTTTTGAAACCAAAAATATTTTTTGTAACTTTTTAAAAAGTTCTTAAATTACAGTTTTGCTTAAATTGGTACTGAGGTCAAAATTTTTATTTTAGCATCTCAAAATTTTGACTAACTATAGTCCGTATAATGCATTATAAAGTGTCATAATCAAAATTGAATTTTTGAAATAAAAAATATTTTTTGTAATTTTTTGAAAGCTTCTTAAGTAACAATTTTGCTTAAATTGATACTGAGGTCACAATTTTCAGATTAACAACTCAAAATTTTGACTGAGCACAGTCCATATTATACATTCTAAGGTGTCATAGTCAAAATTGAATTTTTGAAACCAAAAATATTTTTTGTAATTTTTAAGTAACAATTTTGCTTAAATTGGTATTGAGGTCACAATTTTCAGATTTGCAACTCAAAATTTTGACAAAGCACAGTCAATATAATACATTATAAGGTGTCATAGTCAAAATTGAATTTTTGAAATCAAATATATTTTTTGTAATTTTTTGAAAACTTCTTAAATAACATTTTTGCTTAAATTGGTACTGAGATCACAATTTTTAGGTTAGCAACTAAAAATTTTGACTAAACATAGTCTATACTATATATTTTAAGGTGTCATAGTCAAAATTGAACTTTTGAAAAAAGTTGAATACAGAACTACTTAATCAATTCGACTTGTTTTTTTTATTGAAGAAATTAACGATTTTTTCTAGACAAATAATTACACACAATTACCTTCATAAAGTCTGCCCCATCCTGTTACATAAGCCGTCCTTCCAACAAAATTTTCATCATTCTGCGGCACACAAACAGGGATAATATTTGGTTGAAATTGTACCGGTTCATAGAATCGCAGTAAAGCCAAATCATACTCAAAAGTTCGTGGATCAAATTGTGGATGTGAAGCTACAATCTGTACTCTACGTTCTTGATGAAGATACGGCTCAGATTCTGTTGATAAGTCATGTTCCCCTAAACGTAGAAGGAGATCACTTGGAGGTACACTGAAAAGAAAAATAAATTAATAAAGCCTAAAACCTTGCAGTAAACGAATTAAATTATATATAATTTAAATATTATTTTCTCAACAAAATTTGCACAATATGTCTCTTCACCTTGATTGAAATTTTTAAACTCTGTTTATTGGTATCATCGTAAATCCATTGATTTCATTTTCATTACGAAATAATTGGCTCGGTTTATGGCGTTTATAATTAACCTTGGGAGCATCTCCATGCATTATTATATTTGATGATGCCGACGTTTGGTTTTTATTATTATGTCGTTATAATAAACAATATAAAAAGTGAACAGGAAGACCTGACAATTAATATAGAACCTTGCAAAACGCACAAACACTGCTTTTGCGTTAAATTATATTATTAAATTATGTTCTGGGAATAAGATTCACTTCCTTAATATTAAGTGAAACTTCCTAGTATGAAGTATTTATGTTTAATTTATTTCTGATTGTTTTATCGACAAAAGTTTTCCTGTTTTTAGTAAAATAATGTTTTGTTTTTTATTTAAGTTGAAAAATCTTATTGCAAATCGTTACTGTTATATCTGCTAATATAAGAGTACTACTAACTGTATATATTGTATCAAATTTAATACTCTTTATTTGATTTAACCTCAATATAATTGACACAAGTTAAATTTGAGTATAGTTTCTTTAAAGCGTGATAATTTCTAAACCAGACATTGGATTTTATTCCAAATTTGTAACTAAATAGTACAGTAGAAGTACTATAAATTGTATTAAATTTTATACGCAATATTTTACATAACCTCAATTTAATTGACATAAGCTTAATTTGGGTTTTTTTTAAAGTTGCTAATTTAAAGCGTAATAACTTCTAAACCAAACATTAGATTTTACTTCAAATTTGTAACTAAATAGTAATGCAAGAGTACTACCAACTGTATAAATTGTATCAAATTCAATAAGCTACATTTGCCATAACCTCAATTTAATTGACACAAGTTTAATTTGAGTATATCTTAGATCACCTATTTTAAAGCGTGAATATTTCTAATCGAAACATTGGATTTTATTCCAAATTTGTCACTAAATAGTACAGTAGAAGTGCTATAAATGGTATAAATTGTATTAAATTCTATACGCTATATTTTACATAACCTCAATTTAATTGACGTAAACTTAATTTGGGTATATCTTAAAGCTGCTACTTTGAAGCGTTATAATTTTTTAACCAAACATTGGATTTTATTCTAAATTTGTAATACTGTAAAAATAGTATCAACTGCATAAAAAGCATTAAATTCAATACGGTAAATTATTCAAAAGATTGCGGGCTAATATCTATCTAAAAAAGTTAAACCAAGCAACAACTTCGCCTGCAATAATGTTGGTGAATTCAGTAGCCTAACATTAATGTTGCCGGTCCCAAGCCCGGATAAAGAAGGAGGGTTAGCATGTTTGCTGTAATCTGTTATCTCATGTATATTAAGACCTTCTAAACCCAAATTTTTAAATTATAATTGAAAATTTGTAGCCTTTTCAAAGATAATTTTAGAATGTCACGTTGATTGAGTTGAAATTATGTCAAATTGAGCGTATAGATTTTTGTAACTATTTTACAGTTGGTACTAATGGTACAAAGGTATGTTGGTACCAAATTGTATAAAAATCTAAGGTACCAATTTTGAGTTATAGAGTTTTGAATTTTTAGTTAAACTTTTTGATTAAAGATGTTAAGTTGAATAAATTGAGGTTATGTCAAATTGAGCGTATAGATTTTTGTAATTATTTTACAGTTGGTAGTAATGATATAAAGGTATATTGGTACCAAATTGTATAAAAATCCAGTGTACCAGTTTTGAGTTATAGAGTTTTGAATTTTTGAATTGAACTTTTTGATTAAGGATGATTGATTGTGTTGAATAAATTGAGGTTATGTCAAATTGAGCTTATAGATTTCTGTAATTATTTTACAGTCGATACTAAAGGTACAAAGGTATGTTGGTACCAACTTGTATATAAATTTAACCACCAATTTTGAATTATAGGTTTTTGAGTTTTCTATTAAGATTTTGATTAAGGATGTTATGTTGATTAAATTAAGGTTATGTCAAATTGGGCGTATAGATTTTTGTAAATATTTTACAGTTGGTACTAATGGTACAAAGGTATGTTGGTACTAAATTGCATAAAAATCCAATGTACCAATTTTGAGTTATAGATTTTTGAATTTTCTATTAAATCTCTTGATTAAGGATGTTATGTTGATTAAATTGAGGTTATGTCAAATTGAGCGTATAGATTTTTGTAGTTATTTTACAGTTGGTACTAATGGTACAAAGGTATGTTAGTATTAAATTGTATAAAAATTCAATGTATCAATTTTGAGTTATAGATTTTTGAGTTTTCTATTAAACCTCTTGATAAAGGATGTTATGTTGATTAAATTGAGGTTATGTCAAATTGAGCGTATAGATTTTTGTAGTTATTTTACAGTTGGTACTAATGGTACAAAGGTATGTTAGTATTAAATTGTATAAAAATTCAATGTATCAATTTTGAGTTATAGATTTTTGAGTTTTCTATTAAACCTCTTGATAAAGGATGTTATGTTGATTAAATTGAGGTTATGTCAAATTGAGCGTATAGATTTTTGTAATTATTTTACAGTTGATACTAATAGTACAAAGGTATGTTGGTACCAAATTGTATAAAAATCCGATGTATCAATTTTGAGTTATAGATTTTTAAGTTTTCTATTAAACCTTATAGTTAAGGATGTTATAATGATCAAATTGAAGTTATATCAAATTGAGCGAATGGATTTTTATAAATATTTTATTGTGGGTACCACTTATGTTGAGGTATATTAGTACTAAATTGTATCAAAATCTAATGCACCACTTTTGAGTTATATATTTTTGAGTTTTCTATTAAACCTTTTGATTAAAAATGTAATGTTGATTAAATTGAGGTTAAGTCAAAGGAAGCGTATTTTTTACAGTTGGTACTAACAATATTGAGGTACGCTGGTATCAAATTTTATAAAAATCCGATGTACCAATTTTAAGTTATACAATTTTGAGTTTTTTCAAAATTCTTGATTTAAAATGTTATTTTGAATAAAGTGAGGTTATGTCCAATTGAGCGAATGGATTTTTATAAATATTTTATTTTTGGTACTAATGATATTGAGGAATGCTGGTACCAAATTTTGTAAAAATTTAATGTTGTAGCTATATCTTATTAAGTTATCATATTTCTATTGAATTGGTTTTGTTTAATTAAATCAAATTGAACGCTAACTTGACAAAACTGAGTGTTTTAAATAAGGTTCCATAATGAAATCAAGTATGCTGATTCTAAATTTTCAAACAGATTTAGAAAACAAATAATAGAGGTTAACTTAGTTCAAGTTTGGAATAGTTTAGGTGTAAATTTGGTTATGCATTTTATAAACATTTTATATAAAATAAGGCCTTTTAAACTCAAATTTTTAAACCGGAAGCTAAAATTCGTACCGGTTTCATAGATAACTTGATTTTAGTTACAAAACTTAGTAATAATCAAAATAACTTATTTTCGCCTTAGTTTAGGGGTGAAGTTAGTTAATTTTTATATAGTTTGAATCAAATCTATGTAAATAAAGGCCTTTTAAAACCAACTTTTTAAATCGGAAGTAAAACTTTGTACCCGTTTTAAAGATAACTTGATTTTAGTAAGAAAACTAAAGTATTCCAATTTGACCTTAGTTTAGAGATGAATTTAGTTAATCTATAAGTACTTTGTATAAAATCTATATAAAATAAGGCTTTCTAAACCCAAATTTTTAAGCCAAGAGCAAAAATTTGTACTCGTTTCAAAAATAACTTGATTTAAGTAACAAAACTTATTAATAATCAAAATTACTTGGTTTGGCCTTAGTTTAAGGATAAATTTAGTTAATCTATTAGGACTTTGTGTTGAGTCTATATAAAATAAGGCCTTCTTAACCTAAATTTTTAAACAGGATGCAAAAATTCGTACCCGCTTCAAAGATAACTTGATTTTAGTAAAAGAACTTAGTAATAATCAAAATAACTTATTTTGGCCTTAGTTTAGGAAGGAATTTAGTTAATTTATAAACATTTTGTATTAATTATATATAAAATAAGGCTTTCTAAACCTAAATTTTTAAATCGGAAGCAAATATTCGTACCCGCTTCAAAGATAACTTGATTTTAGTAAAAGAACTTAGTAATAATCAAAATAACTTATTTTGGCCTTAGTTTAGGGAGGAATTTAGTTAATTTATAAACATTTTGTATTGATTATATATAAAATAAGGCTTTCTAAACCTAAATTTTTAAATCGGAAGCAAATATTCGTACCCGCTTCAAAGATAACTTGATTTTAGTAAAAGAAC
This sequence comes from Tachinus rufipes, assembly GCA_963932245.1. Classification (NCBI taxonomy): domain Eukaryota; kingdom Metazoa; phylum Arthropoda; class Insecta; order Coleoptera; family Staphylinidae; genus Tachinus; species Tachinus rufipes. The sequence goes on from OZ010743.1 coordinate 124,593,717, forward strand.
TTAGTAATAATCAAAATAACTTATTTTGGCCTTAGTTTAGGGAGGAATTTAGTTAATTTATAAACATTTTGTATTGATTATATATAAAATAAGGCTTTCTAAACCTACATTTTTAAACCGGAAACAAAAATTCGTACCCGCTTCAAAGATAACTTGATTTTAGTAAAAGAACTTAGTAATAATCAATATAACTTATTTTCGCCTTAGTTTAAGGGTAAACTTGTTTAATTTTAATATATTTTAGTATCCAATTTACATAAAATAAGACTTTTTAAGCCAAAATTTTTAAACCGGAAGTAAAAATTCGTACCCGTTTCAAAGTTAACTTGATTTTGCTAACATAACTTAGTAATAATAAATATACCACAATTTGGCATTAGTTTAGAGGTGAATTTAGTCAATTTACAAGTATTTTAAATTGAAGCTATAGAAAATAAGGCATTCTAAACTCAAACTTTTAAACCGGAAGCAAAAATTCATACCCGTTTCGAAGATAACTTGATTTTAGTAACAAAACTTAGTAATAATCAAAATAACTCATTCTGGCCTTAGTTTAAGAGTGAATTTGTTTAATCTTAATATATTTTGTATTCAATCTATATAAAATAAAACCTTCTAAACCCAAATTTTTAAACTGGAAGTGAAATTTTGTATTTGTTCTAAAGATAACTTGATTTTAGAAACAAACTCATTTTGGCTTAAATTTAGGAATGAATTTAATTAATCTATAAACATTACGTATTGAATCTATATAAAATAAGGCCTTTTTGGCCCAAATTTTTAAACCGGAAGCAAAAATTCGTACCCGTTTAAAAAATAACTTGATTTTAGTACTAAACTTAGTAATAATCAAAATAACTCATTCTGGCCTTAGTTTAGTGATAAATTTAGTTAATTTATAAGTATTTTGGATTGAAACTATAAAAAATAAGGCTTTCTAAGCTCAAAGTTTTAAACTGGAACCAAAAATTCGAACCCGCTTCATTGATAACTTGATTTTAGTAAATGAACTTTGTTATAATCAATATAATTTATTTTGGCCTTAGTTTAAGAGTAATTTTAGTTAAACTATAAATACTTTGTATTCATTCTATATAAAATAAAGCCTTCTAAACCCAAATGTTTAAACCGGAAGCAAAAATTCGTACTCGTTTAAAAGATAACTTGGTTTTAGTAACAAAACTTAATAATAATCAATTTAATTCATTCTGGCCTTAGTTTAAGGGTGAATTTATTTAATCTTAATATATTTTAGTATCTAATCTATATAAAGTATAACTTTTTTAACTCAAAATTTTAAACCGGAAGTGATAATTCGTAACCGTTTGAAAAATAACTTGTTTTTAGTAACAAACTTAGTAATAATCAAATAACTCATTTTGGCCTTAGTTTAGATTTAAGTTTAGTTAATCTATAAGTATTTTGTATTGAACCTATACAAAATAAGCCAAATTTGTAAACCGGAAGTAAAAGTCCGTACTCGTTTCAAAGAAAACTTGATTTTAGTAACAAAACTTAGTAATAATTAAAACAATACATTTTGGCCTTAACTTAAAAGGTAATTTATAAGTATTTTGTATTGAATCTATATAAAATAAGGTCTTTTAAACTTAAATTTGTAATCAAGAAATAAAAATTTATAACCGTCTTAAAGTTAACTTGGTTTTGCTAACATAACTTAATAATAGTCAAAATAACTCTTCTTGGCCTTAGTTTAGAGGTAAATTTGGTTAATCTTTATGTAGTTTGTATTGAATCTATAGAAAATGTGGCCTTTTACACCTAAATTTTGAATCCTAAAGTGAAAATTTGTACCTGTTTCAAAGATAACTTGATTTTAATAATAAAACTTAGTAATAATTAAAATAATTGATTTTGGCCTTAGCTTAAGAGGTAATCATAAGTGTTTTGTATTGAATCTATATAAAATTAGTCTTTTTAAACCTAAATTTGTAATCGGGAAGTAAAATTTTTTAACCGTTTTAAAGTTAACTTAATTTTGCTAATATAACTCAAAAATAACTCATTTTGGCCTTAGCTTAGGAGTAAATTTGGTTAATCTTTATGTAGTTTATACTGAATCTATATAAAATGTAGCCTTTTACACCTAAATTTTGAATCCAAAAGTGAACATTTGTACCCGTTCCAAAGATAACTTGATTTTAGACTCAAAACTTAGTAATAACCAAAATAACTCATTTTGGCCTTAGTTTAGGGGTGAATTTAGTTAATTTATAAGTATTTTGTATTGAATCTGTATATAATGAGGACTTCTAAACCGGAAGCAAAAATTCGTACCCATTTAAAAGATAACTTGATTTTTGTAACAAAACTTAGTAATAATCAAAATAACTTATTTTGGCCTTAGTTTATGGGTAAATTTAGTTAATTTATATAGTATTTTGTATTGAATTTATATAAAATAAGGCCAATTTTTTTAAACTAGAAGCAAAAATTCGTACCCGTTTGATAGATAACTTGATTTTAGTAACAAAACTTAGCAATAATCAATATAACTTAAATTGGACTTAGTTTAAGAGAAAATTTAGTTAACATATAAGTATTTTGTATTAAATCTATATAAAAAAAAGGCTTTTAAACCCAAATTTTTAAACCAAAATTAAAAATTACTACCCGTTTCAAAGATAACTTGATTTTAGTACCAAAACTTAATAATAATCAAAATAACTCATTTTGGCCTTAGTTTAGGGATGAGTTTAGTTAATTTATAAGTATTTTGTATTGAATATATAAAAAATAAGGCTTTCTAATCCCAAATTTTTAAGCCAAAAGCAAAAATTCGTACCCGTTTCAAAGATAACTTGATTTTAGTAACAAAACTTAGTATTAATCAATTTGGTCTTAGTTTAGAGGTAAATTTAATTAATCTATAAGTTTTTGTATTGAATCTATATAAAATAAGGCTTTCTAAACCCAAATTTTCAAACTAGAAATCAAAATTTGTAAGATTTTTTCATTTTATTAACGAAACTTATTAATAATCAAAGCAACCCATTTCGGCCTTAGTTTAGAGTTTCATTTGAAACTTTTATATCTATTTCATATTCAATCTATATAAATAAGGCCATTTAAACACACATTTTTAATCCTGTGAGTGAAAATTTATACCCGTTTCAAAGATAACTTGATTTTAATAACAAAACTTATTAATAATTAAAACAACCCATTTAGGCCTTAGTTTAAAGTTAAATTTTGTTATCTCTTTGATAGTGGCAGTACTGTTTGATAGATGCATCAAAGTTTAACAAATGTTTCATTGTTTGGTTATAAATTTATCATTATTTAACACTTGAGTCATTCTTTGAGATATTAAATTTCCATTAATGTGATAAGGTAGGATTACGATAATTTAAAATACATTTTCACTATCAATGATGATGCTACTGTCTAGTATTACCGATAGTCCTAAATTGTTTCTTAAGATAATTAATACTTAATTTACTCACTTATCAACACAATGAGCTGCAGTGATAGCCCAATTTTCATTCAACAATGCTGCTCCACATTTATGAAGATACGTCGAAGTCCTCCATTGCCTTAAAGATATCTGCCATGGCCACTTCCCAAACGGTGATTTCTCACCACCCACGATCCTGGCTTCCGGAAACATCCTTCTACCACATACTGTAGCCAACAAAAGGGCAGAACTTAACATAACCATCATTCAAAAGCAAAATTAAAACACATTTATATTATTTGGGTTAATCTACTTCATATTATAGTCCATGTAATAACAGTGCTTAGTAATAATAATAATAATAATAAAAGCAACATCTTAACTACAACTTTTTTAGTCGGTTAACTAAATTGGCACGATTCGAATGCACATCGTTTCTCGACTATATGCAGACTCGCTCTGCATTGTTTTATTTTCATGTGTCGAGGCTGAACGTGTCTTACCTTGAAGGTTCATGAACTAGCTGGAGAACCTGATTCTTATTATGTTCGTTTTATTATTATTAAACAAATTACGTGTTTCTGTTAATTTTTTGTGAAATAATAATGCATATCTTTGTCTAGATTTAATGAATAGCTAAATATTTTTCATGGCTACAATTATTAGCGTAACGGTTTATTAAATTGCATTTTATTAATACTTACCATCTGTAAAGTCGGTCATATTAACTCCATTATTGGTGGTTGGTGTGGTAGTGGATCCTATTGAACTTATTGATGTTTCTTCTATTGATACGGAAGTTGCTAGACTTTCATTTGATGTATTGGTTTCTACTGATGATGATGATGAGTTTGATGTTGGTGATGAATTAGTTGTTGATTCAATGCTGCTTAATGCACTAGTTGATTCTGATGTTAATTCTTGTTTTGCTGTTGATGTGAATGCATTTGTTGTTGGTGGTGGTGTTGATGATGATGTTGTGGATTCTGTTGATGTTTGTGGTGGAGGTTCTGTTACTGTTGATAAACTTGGTAGTAGAACCCATCCATCTGGTGTTGTTAATGGTACCCAACCTTCAGGTTCTGCAAATTACAAAATTTAATAAATTTGTTGCTAAAAGTTTTAGAAAAATAATTTAAAAAAAAATTAATTTGTTTAAAATATTAAAAATTATAACCTCAGTTGCAATAATTGTTAATAAATTTAGTTTAAAAGAAAAAATGTGATTCAAACTTTAGAAATTAATATTTTTTGAAATAATTGTTAGTTTTCATTAAGTGCACTTTATTTGCAAATTTTTTTTCAAAAATTGTAACCTCAGTTGAACTATTTATTAGTTTAATTTAGAAAATGTGATTCAAATTTTAGAAACTAAAGTTTCTTGGAATTAATTGTTGGTTTTCAATTAATGCACTTAATTTGCAAAGTACTAACTAGTTTTCAACAAAATTTAAACCAAAATTTTTAAAAATTGTAACCTCAGTTTCACTATTTTTTAAAAAACGTGATTCAAACTTTAGAAACTAATGATTCTTGTATTTAATTTTTAGTTTTTAATTAATATATTTAATTTACAAAGTACTGATTTGCTCTCAACAAAGTTTGGGCAAAAATGATCAAAAATTGTAACCTCAGTCGTATATTTTATTAATTTAATTCAGAAAGTATGATTCAAACTTTAAAAACTGATGTTTCTTTAAATTAAATTTTAGTTTTTAATTAAAGCAAAGTTTTAAGTTGCTTTTAACAAAATTTGAACCAAAATTATCAAAATCTGTAACCTCAATTGCATCAGTTTATTGCAGATAATGTGATACAGACTTTAAAAACTAATTTTTCTTGTGATAAATTTTTAGTTTCTATTTAAATTTCCTAATTTGTAAAGTACTAAAATGCTTTTAACAAAATTTGGGCCAAAATTATCAAAAATTGTAACCTCAGTTTAATTCTATTCAGAAAATATGATTCAAACTTTAGAAACTAATGTTTCTTAGAATAAAATTTTATTTTTAAATTAATGCACTTATTTTGCAAAGTATTTACTTGCTCTCAACAAAATTTGAACCAAAAATATCAAAATTTGTAACCTCAGTTGCACTATTTATTAGTTTAATTCAGAAAATGTTATTCAAATTTTAGAAATTATTATTTTTTTGAATAAATTTTTAGTTTTTACTAATTGCACTTAATTTTCAAAGTATTAACTTGCTCTCAACAAATTTTAGGCCAAAATGATCAAAATTTGTAACCTCAATTGCACTATTTATTAGTTTATGCAGAAAATGTGATTCAAACTTTAGATACTAATATTTCTTGACATATATTTTTAGTTTATATTATTTGCACTTAATTACTAAAGTACTAACTTCTTCTCCACAAAATATGGGCCAAAACAATCAAAAATTTTAACCTCAGTCGCACTTTTAATTAGTTTGATGCCAAAAATGAGATTAAAATTTTTTTAAAAATAAATTTTTAGTTTTTATTAAATGTACTTAATTTGCAAAGTACAAACTTGCCATCAACCAAATTTGCATCAAAAATATTAAAAATTGTAACCTCAGTTGCATTATTATTAGTTTAACGCAGAAAATGTGATTCAAACTTTAGAAACTAATATTTTTTGGAATAAATTTTTAGTTTTGAATGAATGCATTTAATTTGCAAAGTATTAACTGGCTCTCAACAAATTTTAGGCCAAAATTATCATTAATTGTAACCTCAGTTGCACTATTTATTAATTAAAATTCAGAAAATGTGATTCAAACTTTAGAAACTAATATTTCTTGACATATATTTTTAGTTTATATTGTTTGCTCTTAATTACTAAAGTACTAACTTTCATTCAACAAAATTTGTGCCAAAACAATCAAAAATTGTAACCTCAGTCTCACTTTTAACTATTTTAATGCGAAAAATGAGATTAAAACTTTTTTTAAAATAAATTTTTAGTTTTTACTAATTGCACTTAATTTGCAAAGTTTTAACTTGCTCTCAACAAATTTTAGGCCAAAATTATCAAAAATTGTAACCTCAGTTGCACTATTTATTAATTAAAATTCAGAAAATGTGATTCAAACTTTAGAAACTAATATTTTTTGACATATATTTTTAGTTTATATTATTTGCACTTAATTTCTAAAGTACTAACTTCTTCATAACAAAATTTGGGCCAAAACAATCAAATATTTTAACCTCAGTTGCACTTTTAATTAGTTAATGCCAAAAATAAGATTCATCAAACTTTTTTTTAAATAAATTTTTAGATTTTAATAATTGTACTTAAATTGCAAAGTACTAACTTGCCATCAACAAAATTTGCATTAAAAATTGTAACCTCAGTTGCACTATTATTAGTTTTACGCAGAAAATGTAATTCAAACTTTAGAAACTAATATTTTTTGGAATAAATTTTTAGTTTTGAATTAATGGACTTAATTTGAAATGTATTAACTTGCTTTCAACAAATTTTAGGCCAAAATTACCAAAAATTGTAACCTCAGTTGCGCTATTTATTAGTTTATGCAGGAAATGTGATTCAAACTTTAGAAACTAATATTTCTTGACATATATTTTTAGTTTATATTATTTACACTTAATTTCTAAAGTACTAACTTCTTCTCAACAAAATTTGGGCCAAAACAATTAAAAATTGTAACCTCAGTCGCACTTTTAATTAGTTTAATGCGAAAAATGAGATTGAAACTTTTTTAAAAATAAATTTTTAGTTTTTATTAAATGTACTTAATTTTCAAAGTACTCATTTGCTTTTAAGAAAATTTAAACCATAATTTAAAAAAATTGTAACCTCAGTTGCACTATTTATTAGTTTAACGCAGAAAATGTAAATCAAACTTTAGAAACTAATATTTTTTGGAATAAATTTTTAGTTTTGAATTAATGGACTTAATTTGAAATGTATTAACTTGCTTTCAACAAATTTTAGGCCAAAATTACTAAAAATTGTAACCTCAGTTGCGCTATTTATTAGTTTATGCAGGAAATGTGATTCAAACTTTAGAAACTAATATTTCTTGACATATATTTTTAGTTTATATTATTTACACTTAATTTCTAAAGTACCAACTTCTTCTCAACAAAATTTGGGCCAAAACAATTAAAAATTGTAACCTCAGTCGCACTTTTAATTAGTTTAATGCTAAAAATGAGATTCAAACTTTTTTTAAAATAATTTTTTAGTTTTTATTAATTGTACTTAATTTGCAAACTACTAACTTGCCATCAACATAATTAGCATTAAAAATATTAAAAATTGTAACCTCAGTTGCACTATTATTAGTTTAACGCAGAAAATGTTAATCAAACTTTAGAAACTAATATTTTTTGGAATAAATTTTTAGTTTTGAACTAATGCACTTAAGTTGAAAAGTATTAACTTGCTTTCAACAAAACATTAGGTTTAAAATATCAAAAATTGTTACCTCAGTTGCAATAATTGTTATTCAAATAAGTTAAATGCAAAAAATGTGATTTAAACTTCAGAAATAAATATTTTTTGAAACAAACTTTTAATTTTTGTTTATGGCACTTAATTTGCAACTTATTATCTTGCTTTAAACAAAAATTAAGTCTAAAATATCAAAAATTGTAACCTCAGTTGAAATAATTGTTAATGAAATCAGTTAAATGCAAAAAATGTCATTTAAACTTCAAAATTAAAAATTTCTAAAACTAAATTTTATGATTTTATTAACTGTAGTTGATAAGCATAGAATTGACTTGCTCTTCAAAAAAATTGAGCTTAAAATATCAAAAAATGTTACCTCAGTTGCGTTACTTATGAATGAAACCAGTTTAATGCAAGAGATGTAGTTCAAACTTTAAAATTAAATATTTCTAAAATAAAATTTTATGTTTTCATTAACTATAGTTAAAAAAACATACTATTGACTTGCTTTTCAAAAAAAAAAAAATGGCAAAAATGTAACCTCAATTTATGAATGAAACCAATTTAATGAAAAAATGCAATTCAAATTTTAAAATAGAATATTTCTAGAATTAAATTTTACGTTTGTAGTTAATATGCACAGTGTTGATTTGCTTTACAAAAAAATTGGGTTCAAAATATCAAAAAATGTAACCTCAGTTGCGTTATTTATGAATTAAATCAGTTTAAAATAAAAGATGTAATTGAAACTTTAAAATTAAATATTTCTAGAATTAATTTTTGTTTTCATTAACTGGAGTTAATATGCATAGTATTAACTTGCTTTTCAAAAAATTTGGCTAAAAATATTAAAATATTGTAACCTCAGTTGCGTTATTTATGAATGAAACCAGTTTAATGAAAAAAATGCAATTTAAATTTTAAAATTAAATATTTCTAGAACAAAATTTTATGATTTCATTAAATGTATTTATTTGCTTTTTAAAAAAATTGGGTTTAAAATATCAAAAAATGTAACCTCAGTTCCGTTATGTATGAATAAAATCAGTTTAAAACGAAAGATGTAATTTAAACTTGAAAATTAATTATTTTAAGAATTATATTTTATGTTTTCATTAACTATAGTTAATAAGCATAGCATTAACTTGCTTTTAAAAAAAATTGGCTAAGAATATTAAAAAAATGTAACCTCAGTTGCGTTATTTATGAATGAAACCAGTTTAATGAAAAAATACAATTCAAATTTTAAAATAAAATATTTCTAGAATTAAATTTTATGTTTTTATTAATTGTAGTTAATAAGCACAGTATTGATTTGTTTTACAAAAAAATTGGGTTCAGAATATCAAAAAATGTAACCTCAGTTGCGTTATTTATGAATGAAACTAGTTTAATGCAAAAGATGTAATTCAAACTTGAAAATTAAATATTTCTAGAACAAAATTTGATGATTTCATTAAATGTAGAAATTAATAAGCATAGTATAGACTTGCTTCACAAAAAAATTGGGTTCAAAATATCAAAAAATGTAACCTCAGTTTCATTATTTATGAATAAAATCAGTTTAAAACAAAAGATGTAATTTAAACTTTAAAATTAAATATTTCTAGAATTAAATTTTATGTTTTTAGTAACTGCAGTTAATAAGCATAGTATAGACTTGCTTCACAAAAAAATTGGGTTTACAATATTAAAAATTGTAACCTCAGTTGCCTTATTTATGAATAGAACCAGTTTTAAACAAAACTTTAAAATTAAATATTTGTAGAATTAAATTTTATGTTTTCATTAATTGTAGTTAATAAGCATAATACTGACTTGCTTTTCAAAAAAATAGGGTTAAAAATATCAAAAATTGTAACCTCAGTTATTTATAAATGAAACCAGTTTTATGCAAAACTTAAAAATTAAATGTTTTTAAAAATAAATTTTATGTTTTTATTAATTGCATTTAATTTGCAAAGTACTGACTTGCTTCCAACAATTTTTTGGGTTTAAATTCGTCACATTCAATTTGTAAAATATATTTGAGTAAGATGATGATTTAACTGTTCTGTATGTACTCACTTACTACAGAACACGTAACACGTTATGAATATTAAATTAATACAATTTATGAATATAATTAGAGTTGATGATGAATAATATTACATAATACATATTTTTTAAATAATTTCCATATTTTATAAACATAATTAGATACAATCATTTCACTAATACAATCTAACACGCAACCTAGAAGCATCAATAAAATAAACAAACAAATCAGAATAAATAAATTATAGGAGAAGCGTTTCAATACAATTCTTACCTTCACTGGATGAACTTGCAGCAGCATACGCTTCAGTGGTATAATTATCATTAACTTGTGCCCACGTTACAAGTGTTGGATAAGTTGTGAGATCAATAAGTGGGATTTCCGGCAAAGGAACAGGCTTCTCAGATTCAATTTCATTTGTAGCAGGATTACCATTAACAGCTTCCAACACTGAAGTCACATTCATATTAACAGGAAGCTCATTAGATTCTAGAGACGTACTTGTAGTTTTAACTGTTGTCATTGCAATTTGTTGAGAATCATCTTGAACTGCTGCTGTTATTTTAACTAGTTTTTCTGTTGTTGAGATTGGTAAAGTTGTAGGGAGTGGAGTTGTTGTTATTGGCTTGGGAGTTGTTATTTTTGGTTTTAATGTTGTTATTATTTCCTTTTTAGTGGTTGGTTTCGTTGTTGTTGTTGTTGTTGTTGTTGTTGTTGTTCTTCTTCTTGTTGTTGTAGTGGGTGGCAAAGTTGTTGTTGTTGTTGTTGTTGTTCTTCTTCTTGTTGTTGTAGTGGGTGGCAAAGTTGTTGTTGTTGTTGTTGTTGTTGTAGTGGGCGGCAAAGTTGTTTTTATAGGTTTCTTGCTGATTTTTATTGTTGTTGGTGGTGTTGTTGTTAAATTATCACGTATTGTAGTCAGTCTAACCGGTTTGTTAGTGTGTTTAATTGTTGGTTTTGTTGTTTTATTTGTAGGTCTTGTTGGGCGAGGTTTTATTAATGGTTTCTGTGTAGGTCGATATATCACTGTTACGTTATAAGCCGGCTTTGTAATAATCGGTTTAGTACTTTGCGGTTTTGTTATTGCAGGTTTTGTGGGTTTCACAGATGGTCTTGTTATTATAGGTCTTAATGTAGTTGTGGCTTCATTTCCATCCACACTTTGAAACGTTGTTAATTTATATAAAGTGGTTTCATCAATAGGTTTTTTAGTAACAAAAACGGTGGTTTTAGAAGGTGTTGTTGTTGCATGAGTTACTTTAGCTATTGTAGTTAATTTCGTTAAATTTTCTTTTAATGTTGTCGTAGGTTGTACTTTAATAGTTGTAATTTTTTCAGTTGAAGTTGATACTCTGCTCGGTGGTTGCCTTGAGGGAATTAATGCTAAATCTATCGTATTTTCAGTAATTTCATGTATTGGTTCTATATGACAACATGAGCCAAAGTAAAATCGGTCAATACACGTTCCCAGGTGTGTTCCGTTGGCTTTTAAACAGTCTATCGCGAACATGCATACGCCGTTCTGGTTGTTTTTCCTCGATATGCATGGAAGATTTCGTATATTTCTACCAGTGCTTCCTGAAACAAAGAAATATTAATTCAATTATTATAAAATAAATGTTTTCGCATTTAATTCCGTATATGTAACTAGTGCTTTGAATTAGTGAAACCTGTTAATGTAAAAGTAAATATATACAATTAGCGGCGCAGAACACCACCGTTATTTTACCGTACTTGGGATGTTTTAAATGTAAAATTTTCGATGATAGTTCCAAGTATGAATACGACACGGTTCATTGGCTTCAATAAAAATGTTACAAAATTAGAGTCGCAATAAAGAATATTGTGATGCGATTGGGAAATTCCAATAAAACAATTTAGTTTGTAGCTGTAAAGATTTTCGTATATTTATAATCTTAAAAAAAGCGTTCGTTATCAATCAATAAATTAGTAAACAAATATTTTTAATTGTTTTTAAATTACTTGCTTAATTATGTTTTGACTAAAAACTCAATTTTAATTTTACAAAACAAAAATTTTACAAACGCGTAGATTGATTGTTAAACTAAATATAAATATAACTGTTCAATAGTGGAAGGAGAAATAAGTAGTACATCGATGATAAATTTGCATAATTGATTTATTCTGCTGGTATATTAGCAAATAGTAACCATTCCATTTGTATCTACTCGATATTATTCATTAATAACATGATAATAAGAACATCATTCATAGAAAGTTTATTTTTATTAATAATGAGTACGGGGAAAGGATCAGGGTCGTAGTAAATGCATTTTGTAATTAATTTAATAAAATAGATTAAAAATTAATACGTACAATAAGTTATGAAAGAAAGAATATTCAAGTTCCACTTTCATATGCGACGTATGAGTAATAATAATAAATAAACGGTTTCCCCATATTTGTTTGCTTGGTATTTTGTGGGTCAGTAGGGAGATGACGATGGCATAAATGTTTCCAGTGTGGGCGCATATACAGGTCCTATTATATATTCATTTATTGCAAATTCTTGGCGACAAAACATCAATTTAATGATCCTAATTTTAATATTGGCAATTTATAAACAAATTCATTCTTAATAAAGTTCGTATTGGGTTTGATCAGGGTTTTCCTGTATCAATTATGATTTGTGATACAACTTATTGAATTTCTTTGAATTTAATTGTAAATTTGGAATAATTTAGTACTAATATGGTACTACTTTTGGTAGAAAATCATTTTCTGCACGTTTGATTTAGTTATTAAATAAAATTAAAAAATGAATAATTTTTCAAAAACTAAACATTGGATTTAATTCTTATTTAAGTATAATTTAGTACTAGTATAGTACTACTTTTGGTAGAATATATATCATTTTCCGCACGCTAGATTTAGTTGCAAAAAATAAAATTTTAAAAAATATATTTTTTTTTATAATTAGACATTAGATTTTAATGTAGTTTCAGAAAAATGTAGTACTACCATATTACTAATCTTGATAAAAAAAATATTATTTTCCACACGCTAGTTTTAGTTGCAGAAAATATTACAGCTTAGTTACAAAATAAAATTGAAAAAAATTAATAATTTTCAAAAATTAGACATTGGATTTGACTGTAATTTTGGATTAAATTAGTACTGCTATAGTACTACTTTTGGTAGAAAATATACCATTTTCCGCACGCTTAATTTAGTTGCAAAAAATATAACTATTTAGTTGCTAAATAAAATTGAAAAAAATGATATTTTTTCAGAAATTAGACATTGAATTTAGTTGTAGTTTTGGAATAATTGAATACTACTACAGTACTACTTTTGGTAGAAAATATACCATTTTCTGCACGCTTAATTTAGTTGCAGAAAATTTAACAATTTAGTTTCTAAATAAAATTGAAAAAAATTAATAATTTTTCAGAAATTAGACATTGAATTTAGTTGTAGTTTTGGAATAATTTAATACTACTACAGTACTACTTTTGGTAGAAAATATACCATTTTCTGCACGCTTAATTTAGTTGCAGCAAATTTAACAATTTAGTTTCTAAATAAAATTGAAAAAAATTGAAAAAAATCAGAAATTAGACATTGAATTTAGTTGTAATTTTGAAATAATTTAGTACAACTATAGTACTTCTTTTTGTTGATAGTATAGCATTTTCCGCACGCTAGATTTAGTTGCACAAAATAAAACTATTTAGTTGCTAAATAAAATTGAAAAAAATTGATAATTTCTCAGAAATTAGACATTGAATTTACTTGTAGTTTTGGAATAATTTAGTACTACTATAGTACTACTCTTGGCAGAAAAAATACCATTTTCCGCACGATTGATTTAGTTGCAGAAAATATAACAAATTGGGTAAAAAATAAAATTGAAATAATGATATTTTTTTAGAAATTAGATATTGAACTTAATTGTAATTTTGAAATAATATAGTACTACTATAGTACTACTCTTGGTAGAAAATAAACCATTTTCCGCACGCTTAATTTAGTTGCAGAAAATATAACAAATTGGGTACAAAATAAAATTGAAAAAAATAATATTTTTTTAGAAATTAGACATTGAATTTAGTTGTAATTTTAAAATAATTTAGTACTACTATAGTACTACTCTTGGTAAAAAATATACCATTTTCCGCACGCTTAATTTAGCTGCAGAAATTATATAAATTTAAGAGTTACTAAATAAAATTTTAAAAAAAGCAATTTTTCAAAAATTAGACATTGGATTAAATTGTAATTTTGTATTAATTAAGTACTACTATACTACTATTCTTGAATGAAATTTTATAACATTTTGCACGCTCAATTTTGTTGCAGGAATTAAAATAACTTGGAAACTCAAAATATGCAAGATAAAATAATTGAAGTAAATTTGCAAAAATTAGACATTGGATTTATTTGTAGTTTTGCAATAATTTATAACAACTATAGTACTACCATTAAAAGAAAATTTAGCATTTTCCGCACGCTCAATTTTGTTACAGGAATTATAATAACTTGGAAACTCAAAATATGTAAGATAAAATAATTGAAGTAAATTTGCAGAAATTAGACATTGGATTTGGTTGTAGTTTTGCTATAATTTAAAACTACTATAGTACTACTTTTTTAAGAAAATTGAACATTTTTCGCACTCTCAATTTTGCAGGAATTTAAATAACTTAAAACATTTAAAATATATAAAATATTTTTTTGAAAATTTTGTTTTTTTATAATTGTTGCCGTCTTTAGATTTATGCTGAGGACACAATTGTCAAATAATTATTCCAAAAATTAAACAACATTTAGTTTAAATATTGTGTAAGCTAAATTGAATCTCAAAATTAAATTTATAAAATCAAACATATTTTTTACAATTTTTTGAAAATTTTGTTTTTTATTACAAATTATTGCTATCTTTAGATTCATGCTGAGGACACAATTGTCAAGATATTATTCTAAAAATTAGATCAAATTTAATTTAAGTTAAACATTGTTTAAGCTAAATTAAGTCTCAAATTTAAATTCTTAAAATTCAAAATATTTTTTCAAATTTTTGGAAAATTGTTTTCTATAATAAATTATTGTTGGCTTTAGATTCAAGCTGAGGACACAATTATCAAGATATTTTTCCAAAAATTGGACTAAGTATAGTTCAAACATTGTCTAATCTAAATTCAATCTCAAAATTTAATTTATAAAACTAAAATCATTTTTTTATAATTCTTGAAAAATTTAGTTTTTTTAAATAAATCATTTCTGTCTTTGGATTTATGCTGAGGACACAACTGTTAAAATATTATTTCAAAAATTGGTACAAGTATAGTCTAAATAATGCCTAAACTGAAATCGATCTAAAAATTGAATTTTTAAAATCTAAAATATGTAAAAAATAATTTTTTGACGACTTTGTTTTCTAAAATAAATCTTTGCTGTCTTTAGATTCATGCTAAGGATACAATTATCAAGATATTTTTCCAAAAATTGGATCAAATTTAGTTTAAACATTGTTTAATCTGAATTCAATCTCAAAATTAAGTTTACAAAATCCAAAACATTTTTTTAATTTTTTTGAAAATTTTGTTTTTTTTTAACAAAGTATTGCTATCTTTAGATTCATACTGAGGACATAATTGTCATGATATTATTTCAAAAATTTGTCCAAATTTAGTTTAAACATTGTTTAAGCTGAATTCAGCCTCAAAATTAAATTTATAAAATCCAAAATATTTTTTACGATTTTTTGAAAATTTTGTTTTTTGATAACAAATTATTGCCGTCTTTAGATTTATGCTGAGGACACAATTGTCAAAATATGATTCCAAAAATTCGATCAAATTTAGTTTAAACATTGTTTATTCTGAATTCAGTCTCAAAATTAAATTTATAAAATCTAAAATATTTTTTTTAATTTTTTTGGAAATTTTGGTTTTTATAACAAATTATTGCTATCTTTAGATTTATGCTGAGGACACAATTCTCAAAATATTATTCTAAAAATTGGACCAAATTTAGTTTAAGCATTTTTTAAGCTAAATTCAGTATCAAAATTAAATTCTTAAAATTCAAAATTTTTTCTTTTTGGATACTTTGGTTTTTTTGAATAAATCATTGCTGTCTTTAGATTTATGCTGAGGACATAATTGTCAAAATATTATTCCAAAAATTTGTCCAAATTTAGTTTAAACATTGTTTAAGCTGATCTCAGTTTCAAAATTAAATTTATGAAATCCAAAATATTTTATACAATTTTTTGAAAATTTTGTTTTTTGATAACAAATTATTGTCGTCTTTAGATTCATGCTGAGAACACAATTGTCAAGATATTATTGCAAAAAATTTTTAAGTTAAATTCAGTCTAAAAATTAAATTTATAAAATCTAAAATATTTTTTGAAAATTTTGTTTTCTATAACAAATTATTGCTGTCTTTAGATTCAAGCTGAGGACACAATTCTGAAGACATTGTTCCAAAAATTAGACAAAATTTAGTTTAAACATTGTTTTTTAAAATTAAAATTATAAAATCAAAAATATTGTTTAATTTTTTTTTAAATTTTTGTTTTTTATAACAAATTATTGCTATCTTTAGATTCATACTGAGGACACAATTGTCAAGATATTATTCCAAAAGTTTGTCCAAATTTAGTTTAAACATTGTTTAATCTGAATTCAGTTTCAAAATTAAATTTATAAAATCCAAAATATTTTATACGATTTTTTAAAAATTTTGTTTTTTGATAACAAATTATTTCTATTTTAGATTTATGCTGAGGACACAATTGTTAAGATATTATTCTAAAAATTGAACCAAATTTAGTTTAAGCATTTTTTAAGCTAAACTTATTATAAAATTTAAATTATGAAAAACCAAAATATTTTTTTTAAATTATTGATTTTTTTTTTAAATTTTTATAAAATTTGATTTTTTTACAATATTTTGAAAATTTTGTTTTTATAACAAATTATCGATGTCTTTGGATTTATGCTGAGGACACAATTGTCAAAATATTTTTCTAAAAATTGGACTAAGTATAGTTCCAACATTGTCTAAACTTAATTCAGCTTTAAAATTAAATTCTAAAAATCCAAAATATTTGTTTACAATTTTTTGAATATTTTGTTTTTATATATATATTATAATAAATCATTTCTGTCTTTGAATTTATGCTGAGGACACAACAGTCATAATATTTTTTCAAAAATTGGTCCAAGTATAGTCAAAATAATGCCTAAGCTGAAACTAATCTTAAAATTAAATTTTTAAAATCCAAAATATATTTTGCAATTTTTTGAAAATTTTGATATTTTTTATAAATCATTATTGTCTTTATTTATGTTGAAGACAATTGTCAAGACATTATTTTAAAAATTAGACTGAATATAGCTTAAACATTGTCTAAACTTTAATTGTAAATAAGTATCAGAACCAATTTTTGTATCAAAAACAACAAATTTCAATTTAATTATGTTCAAATTGATGCCAAATTGTTTGAATCGTGTTTAAAACCAATGGTAGTTAGTTAGGAAAACAGAATTTTAATTAAAAATTAGCACCAAAACTATAATTTGTATCAAAAACCACAAAATTAAAAAAAAAATGATTTGATTCTGTTCAAATTGATGCTAAAATGTTTGAATAGTGCTTGAACTAATTAGCAACTAATGAAGAAAGCAAAACAACAAAATTTTTATCAATTTTGTTTTAATTATGTTCAAACTAGTGCCAAAATATTTGAACCATGCTTGAAACAATTGGAAATTAATAAAAAAGCAAAATTTCAATTGTAAATGATCACCAGACTTTATTTTTCTTTCAAAAACAATAAAAAAACTGTACATTTTGGTTTGATTATGTTCGAATTAGTGCTAATATGTTTGAATCATGCTTGAAACAACCGGCAATCAAAAAAGAAAACAAAATTTTAATTTTAAATAAACACCAAAACTAAATTTGTTATCAAAAACCATAAAATTTGTATCAATTTTAATTTAATTACATTTAAATTGATGCCAAAATTTTTGAAACCAATGAAGAAAGCAATATTTTAATTGTAAATAAACACCAGAACTTATTTTAGTATCAAAAACCATAAAATTTCTATAAATTTTGATTTGATTATGTCCAAATTAGTACCAAAACGTTTGAATCGTGTTTGAAGCAATTTAAAACTAATGAAGATCATTTGGAAAACTTTAGTAAATCCTATTGGCAACTTTTAGATTGTGAACAAATTATAATTATTTAATTTATAACAAATTACTAACCAGAGTATAAATTCCAAAATAATGTGCTTACTTTAAATATTTTTAACAAAATCAACGCAAATTACAGAATAATTCTTGTTAGTAGAAATATCATAAAGATAATATCCCTATACAGCACTTAAAATTCTTAGTTTTGGTTGAAAGCTCACAATAATTGATCTTAGTTATTGTTTACGTGGTATTCATGCCTTTTTCCTTTCTTCTTCTTTGTACTTAATACATTTTTTGCTATAATTAGTGTTGTTTTAATTTTATTCCATTAATTTTCAGTCTTTGGAAACCGACTAAAGATGGTTTAAGTAAGCTCGTCGCACCTTCTCTATTCGTTTAGTCTTCTAATTGTAGTAATCAAAGACATATCAATTTGAATTTATTAATTATCATATCCATAACGTTTCTATAAATTTAATATTTCCTCTATCAAGATACCATAATGAATTGCGTTTTAACATATGAGGATTAATTAATGAGAAAAGGAAGAGAATCCACACTTCCAAAAAATTAAATCCGTGCTCTGAAATCAATGAAAGCAACTAGTTATGTAACGGTGTTTAACATTCCTATCTAAACAGCTGAGCGTCTCTCTCATCTCAACATTGTATATACAAGAGACCGCGACGTCTCTGTCCCGTTACCTTGGCCCAGTGGAAGTACAGTGATAGCCCGAAGCTAAATAGTCACCATATTAGACTATTTCAATTTTTAATTATATCATCGGATTTACATAATTTAATATTTTTATTAACATTAATCCAATGATGAAAAGAAAATATGTAAGGCACGTTTGTGATTCATAATGCAAATGGCATGTGTATTGTCCAAGACGATTATTGTAGGTCAGTAAGGCTGTACCGTTATATAAGCCTTGTTAATGTTAGGATTTAACCGATACTACCAAACGTAATCCGTGGCAGGATTGCTGAATCCGGATTAAATGGGGCATAGTGTTAAGGTCAACCAATATATTTTAAATTGAATAATTTATATCAAAACAATAATAAATAGAAAGTTATTGGACTACAATAGACTTTAAAGTCAGATTTTTACAAAAATTCCAAGAAGCAATTCCATCCAGGATGCACTAAAAACTAAGTGAATGTAATAAAATAGAAACCATTTACTCATTTCTATCTTATATCCTGTTTGTTCTTATCATTTCTCTATCGCTCCACATTTCCCAAAATAATGCGTCAACAATTTTTCTTCAATAGATAAAAATTATATAATTGTAACTTTCTATAGGTCTAAGAAAGAAATTGGTCGGGATTTTGGTGTTTACATGAGTGATGCGTGATTCAGCGGCCCATTTCTTCTTGATGACACATATGAATCCAATGTTTTCCGTATTCCACCCACGCGCCGCTCTCTTCTAGAGGTCTGCCTGACCCCGATTCTTTGCATTCTGTTCCGCATGTCATAGAAACCCATTGCCATATTTACGAATCAATATAAGTAACTCTTATTATAATAAGAACCCTTATAAATTAAATAATTTGGAATTATGAAATGAATTAATTAAATTTTTGAGTTCATCATTAAATTTACAAGATAGTTCGGATGAATTAATTTAAGGTTTAATGATAGGACTAATATTGAGGTATATTGACCATCAAATGCATCAAAATATAATAGTTTGTTTGGAAGTTACTTAGAATTCTGTAGCAAAATGGTTCAGATGAATTAATTTAAAGTTATAAAAAAATAAGCGTATGGATCTTGATAAAATTTAGTTTAATAATAGGAATACTATTGAGATATATTGACCATAAATTGCATAAAATTGCAATGATTTAATTGGGAGTTATAAGTCATTACCAACTACTTCAGTAGCATGCATCAAGAAAGGTCAGATTAAGTCAATTGAGGTTATGGAAAATTAAGCGTTTGAATCTTGATAAATTTTGGTTTAATTATAGAACTGATACTAAGGTATATTGAAAATAAATTGCATAAAATTTCAATGATCCATTTAGGAGTTATAAGTCTTTACCACTACTTTAGTATCATTGATCAAAGAAGGTCAGATGAATTAGTTTGAGGTTATGGAAAATTGAGCGTATGGATGTTGATAAATTTTGGTTTAGTAATAGGTCTAATAATAAGGTATATTGATTATTAAATTGCATAAAATTTCAATGATCCAATTAGGAGTTACAACTACTTCAGTATCATTGATCAAGGAAGGTCAGATGAATTAATTTGAGGTTATGGAAAATTTAGCGTATGGATATTGATAAATTTTGGTTTAGTAATAGATCTAACAATGAGGTATATTGATCATAAATTCCATAAAATTCCTATGCCACAATTAGGAGTTATAAGTCTTTACCAACTACTTTAGTATCATTGATCAAGGAAGGTCAGATGAATTAGTTTGAGGTTATGAAAAATTGAGCGAGTGGATATTGATAAATTTTGGTTTAGTAATAGGTCTAATAACAAGGTATATTGATTATTAAATTCATTAAAATTCCAATGATCCAATTAGAAGTTACAACTACTTCAGTAGCATGTATCAAGAAAGGTCAGATTAAATAATTTGAGGTTATGAAAAATTAAGCGTACAAATATTTACAAATTTTGGTTTAGTAATAAGACTACTAATGAGGTTTATTGATCATAAATTGCATAAAATTCCAATGATCCAATTAGGAGTTATAAGTCATTACCAACTACTTCAGTAGCATGCATCAAAGAAGGTCAGATTAAATAATTTGAGGTTATGGAAAATTGAGCATATGAATATTGATAAATTTTGGTTTAATCATACGACTGATATTTAGGTGTATTGGCCATAAATTGCATAAAATTCCAATAATCCAATTGGGAATTATAAGTCATTACCAACTACTTCAGTAGCATGCATCAAGGAAGGTCAGATTAAATAATTTGAGGTTATGGAAAATTGAGCGTATGGATGTTGATGAATTTTGGTTTAGTAATAGGTCTAACAATGAGGTATATTGATCATAAATTGCATAAAATTCCAATGATCAAATTAGAAGTTATGAGTCATTACAAACTACTTTATTAACATGTATCAAAAAAGGTCAGATGAATTAATTTGAGGTTATGAAAAATTGAGCGTATGGACTTTGATCAATATTTGTATTTTAATAGGTCTAATATTGAAGTATATTGACCACAAATTCTATAAGATTTTAATAATTTGTTTAAAAGTTATAAACTATTATTAAATACTTTGGTATCCTACATCAAAATAGTTCAGACGAATTAATTTGAGTTTATGAAAAATTGAGCGTATCAATATTGATACATTTTTGTTTAATGATAGACATAATATTGAGGTATATTAACCATAAATTGCATAAAATTTTAATAATTTATTTAGAAGTTATGATTGTTTACTTAATGCTTCAGTATCCTGCATCAAGAAAGACCAGATGAGTTAATTTGAGGTTAGAAAAAATTGAGCGTATGGATATTGATAAAATTTGTTGTGGTAATAGGAATGATATTGAGGTATATTTACCATAAGTTGCATACAATTCTAATAATTTGTTTAAAAGTTATGAATTATTAATAAACACATCAGTATTCTGTATTTGGATAAGTCAAATAAATTAATTTGAGATTATAAAAAACTGAGCGTATGGATATTGATACAATTTGTCAATTGATAATTATTATATTAGAGTACATTGTTGCCAAATTGCATTAAAATTCAATGTTTAATTCAAAAGTTATGACTAAAAAATCTTCAAACTTAAAACAAATCAAGCGGGTTAGATCAAGTTTGATTAAAATTTACCGTATAAAATTTGATAAAATTTTGACAAATGGTAACTATAATGTTAAAGCACATTGTTGCCAAATTGCACTAAAATCCAATGTTTAGTTTAAAAGTTATGGCTAAACTTAATTTCATTACATCTTCAAACTTGTTATAAATCAAGCGGGCTAAATCAAGTTTAAATAAAATTGAGCGTATCAAATTTGATACAAATTGAGCAGTTGCTAACTATGATACTAGAGTATATTGTTGCCAAATTGCGTTAAAAAATAATGTTATAAAGTTATGAGCAAATTTAATTCTATCCCATCTTCAAACTTGTTATAAATCAAGCGGGCTAAATCAAGTTTAAATAAAATTATGCGTATCAAATTTGATACAATTTGAGCAGTTGCTAACTATGATACTAAAGAGCATTGTTGCCAAATTGCATCAAAATCAAATGTTCAGTTTAAAAGTTATGACCAAATTTAAATCCATCACATCTTTAAACTTATTTTAATCAAGCGGGCTAAATCAAGTTTAAATAAAATTGAGCTTATCAAATTTGATACAATTTGAACAGTTGCTAACTATGATACTAGAGTACATTGTTGACAAATTGCATTAAAATCCAATATCCAGTTTAAAAATTATGACCAAATTTAATTCCATCACATCTTTATACTTGTTTAAATCAAGCGGGCTAAACCAAATTTAAATAAAATTGAGCTTATCAAATTTGATACAATTTGAGCAGTAGCTAACTATAATACTAGAGTGCATTGTTGCCAAATTGCATTAAAATCCAATGTACAGTTTAAAAGTTATGACCAAATTTCATTTCATCACATCTTTAAAACTTGTTTAAATCAAGCGGGCTAAATCAAGTTTAAACAAAAATGAGCGTATAAAATTTGAAACAATTTGAACGGTTGTTAACTATGATATTGAAGCACATTGCTGCCAAATTGCATTAAAATCCAATGTTTAGTTTAAAAGTTATGGCTAAACTTAATTTCATTACATCTTCAAACTTGTTATAAATCATGCGGGCTAAATCAAGTTTTAATAAAATTAAGCGTATCAAATTTTATACAATTTGAGCAGTCAATAACTATAATACTAGAGTACATTGTTGCTAAATTGCATTAAAATCTAATGTCCGGTTTAAAATTATGACCAAATTCAATTCAATCCCATCTTCAAACTTGTTATAAATCAAGCGGGCTAAATCAAGTTTTAATAAAATTGAGAGTATCAAATTTGGTACAATTTAAGCAGTTGCTAACTATGATACCAGAGTACATTGTTGCCAAATTGCGTCAAAATCTAATGTCCAGTTTAAAAGTTATGACTAAATTTAATTCTATCACATCTTAAAACTTGTTATAAATCAAGCGGGCTAAATCAAGTTTTAATAAAATTGAGCGTATCAAATTTGAAACAATTTGAACAGTCGCTAACTATGATACTAGAGTACGTTGTTGCCAAATTGCATTAAAATCCAATGTTCCGTTTTAAGTTATGACCAAATTTAATTCCATCACATCTTTAAATTTGTTTAAATCAAGCGGGCTAAACCAAGTTTAAATAAAATTGTACGTATAAAATTTGAAACAATTGCCAAATTGCATTAAAATCCAATGTTTAGTTTAAAAGTTATGGCTAAACTTAATTTCATTACGTCTTCAAATTTGTTATAAATCAAGCGGGCTAAATCAAGTTTTAATAAAATTGAGCAGATCAAATTTGATACAATTTGAGTAGTTGCTAATTATAATACTAAAGTACATTGTTGCCAAAATGCATTAAAATCCAATGTCCAGTTTAAAAGTTATGACCAAATTTAATTCCATCACATCTTTAAACTTGTTATAAATCAAGCGAGCTAAATCAAGTTTAAATAAAATTGATCGTATCAAATTTGATATTATTTAAGCAGTTGCTAACTATAATACTAGAGTGCATTGTTGCCAAATTGCATTAAAATCCAATGTTTCGTTTAAAAGTTATGACCAAATTTAATTCTGATCTATCTTCAAACTTGTTATAAATCAAGCGGGCTAACCCAAGCTTAAATAAAATTGAGCTTATCAAATTTGATACAATTTGAGCAGTTGTTAACTATGATACTAGAGTGCATTGTTGCCAAATTGCATTAAAATCCAATGTCCAGTTTAAAAGTTATGACTAAATTTAATTCAATCACATTTTTAAACTTGTTATAAATCAAGCGGGCTAAATCAAGTTTTAATAAAATTGAGCGTATTAAATTTGATACAATTGGAGCAGTTGCTAACTATGATACTAGAGTGCATTGTTGCCAAATTGCATTAAAATCCAATGTCCAGTTTAAAAGTTATGACTAAATTTAATTCAATCACATTTTTAAACTTGTTATAAATCAAGCGGGCTAAATCAAGTTTTAATAAAATTGAGCGTATTAAATTTGATACAATTGGAGCAGTTGCTAACTATGATACTAGAGTACATTGTTGCCAAATTGCATTAAAATCCAATGTACAGTTTAAAAGTTATGACCAAATTTAATTCCATCACATCTTTAAACTTGTTATAAATCAAGCGAGCTAAATCAAGTTTAAATAAAATTGAGCGTATCAAATTTGATACAAATTGGACAATTGCTAACTATGATATTGAAGCACATTGTTGCCAAATTGCATTAAAATTCAATGTTTAGTTTAAAAGTTATGGTTAAACTTAATTTCATTACATCTTCAAACTTGTTATAAATCAAGCGGGCTAAATCTAGTTTAAATAAAATTGAGCGTATCAAATTTGATATAATTTGAACAGTTGCTAACTATGATACTAGAGTACATTATTGCCAAATTGCATTAAAATCCAATGTCCAGTTTAAAAGTTATGACTAAATTTAATTCAATCACATTTTTAAACTTGTTATAAATCAAGCGGGCTTAATCAAGTTTAAATAAAATTGAGCGTATCAAATTTGATAAAATTTTGGCAGTTAATAACTATGATATTGAAGCACATGTTGCCAAATTGTAATAAAATTCAATGTTTAGTTTAAAAGTTATGATTAAAAATTTGTAACATTAATTGTAAAAATTTTTGAATTAACTAAAAAATATTTACCTATTGTGGCTGTGATATATGCTGGCTGCATATTGTATACAGGTGAGGAACAGCTGAGCTCCAGCAGAAAACTAACTATTGTAACTAATGTTGGAAGCATCTGCAATAAAAGAATGTATTAAAAATAACAAATATTACATTTTATAAATTTACAAAGAATTTTTAATTAAAAGCATATAACATAATCTCAAGTTTATTATTTCTCATGGCTTAAAACGTTCATTTACAACATCGTAAAAGAAGCAATTACATACATTCATAAAATATGTTCATCATGATATTGATCAAAGTTGACCTAGGCAATAGGTTCATTTGCAATGAAAGTTGCACAGGTGTCGGTTGATCCGGTAGATAGCCAAGTCGGGGTACTCAGAACCCGCACACCGAGAAAGTGAATTGAATATTATATATTATAGTTGCGGGCTCATAAATAATATGATGCTCAAAGTATTGTATAGCGCAATCCCGGGGTCTAGGCCAATGATCTGCATTGTATGGGTCACTGTCCGCCCAATTTTACATACGTAATTACAATCTTAATTAAATCCATTGTGTCTGCGCGAAGATAATTTCTTTTGCATGTTACTAAGGCATTCATTATTATTATTTAATAAATTTGCAATAGTTTTCTATGTCATTGAACATTTCCGTGGGAATTTATAATTTCTTTATAAGGTTATTAAACCGGTTCAATTAATTAATCACTTTTTAATTGTCAATGTCAATGCACGTGAAAATCAATATAGTAATAGAAGTGTTATCGCCTGTTTGTGGCCTTTTAATGAGTGCGGCTTCATGCTTTGTTGATTATTCCTTGAACTTCGATACGATATGGGAAATGCACATCTAAAAGAACTTAATTTGAGATCAATTATGTCTATAATCGTTGCTATTTGCTAGGAGTAATAGTAATTAAGATTACTAATTAATTGTTATTACAAAATGTTTATTAACAAATTGATAATATTTTTCAAAATTCATTAATTCTTTGTTCTAAAAATAAAATATTTATTATTGTTGTAGATACCAATTGTGTAAATTTGATCAAAATCCATACGCCCAAATTGTTACAAACTCAATCAAATCAAAGTATGGAGCATTTAAAGATTTTTGACAATTTATAATTTTCAAAGTGTGCATTAGATATTTATGCAATTTGGTACAAATATACTTTTTTATTTTGAGTACCATATGTGTAAATTTGATCAAAATCCATACGCCCAATTTCTCACAAACTCAACCAAATCAATGTTGATTAACTTGTTATGAAGCATCTAAGGGTTTTTCAATAATTTATAATTTTCAAAGTATGCATCAGAAATTTATGCAATTTGGTACAAATATACTTTATTATTGTGAGTACCAAATGTGTAAAATTGATCAAAATCCATACGCTCAATTTGTTACAAACTTAACTAAATTAATGTTGTTTATCTTGCTATGGAGCATTTAAGTATAATTAAACAATTCATAATGTTCAAAGTATGCATTAGATATTTACGCAATTTAATACAAATATACTTCATTATAGTGAGTACCAAATTTGTAAATTTGATTAAAATCCATACGCCCAATTTGTCACAAACTCAACCAAATCAATGTTACTTAACTTGTTATGAAGCATCTAAGGATTTTTCAACAATTTATAATTTTCAAAATATGCATTAGAAATTTATGCAATTTGGTACAAATATACTTTATTATTGTGAGTACCAAATGTGTAAAATTGATCAAAATCCATGTGCTCAATTTGTCACAAACTCAACCAAATCAATGTTGCTTAACTTGTGATGAACTATTCAAGGATTTTTTAAGAATTCATAATTTTCAAAATATGCATTAAAAATTTATACAATTTGGTACAAATATACTATATTATTGTGAGTACCAAATGTGTAAAATTGATCAAAATCCATACGCCTAATTTGTTACAAATTTAAGTAAATTAATGATGTTTATCTTGCTATGGAGCATTTAAGAATATTTAAACAATTCATAATTTTCAAAGTATGCATTAGATATTTATGCAATTTGGTACAAATATACTTTATTATTATGAGTACCAAACGTGTAAATTTAATCAAAATCCATACGCCCAATTTGTCAGAAACTCAACTAAATCAATGTTGCTTAACTTGTTATGAAGCATCTAAAGATTTTTCAACAATTCATAATTTTCAAAATATGCATTAGCTATTTATGCAATTTGGTACAAATATACTTTATTATTGTGAGTACCAAATGTGTAAAATTGATCAAAATCCATACACCCAATTTGTTACAAACTTAACTAAATCAATGTTGCTTAACTTGTTATGAAGCATCTAAAGATTTTTCAACAATTCATAATTTTCAAAATATGCATTAGAAATTTATGCAATTTGGTACAAATATACTTTATTATTGTTAGTACCAAATGTGTAAAATTGATCAAAATCCATACGCTCAATTTGTTACAAACTTAACTAAATTAATGTTGCTGAACTTGTTTTGGAGCATTTAAGTATAATTAAACAATTAATAACTTTCAAAGAATGCATTAGAAATTTACGCAATTTAACACAATTATACTTCATTATTGTGAGTATCAACTGTGTAAATTTGATCAAAATCCATACGCTCAACTTTTTACAAACTCAACCAAATCAATGTTGTTCAACTTGCTAAGAAGCATTTAATGATTTTTCAATAAATCATAACTTTCAAAATATGCATTAAAAACTTATGCAATTTGGTACAATTATACTTTATTGTAGTAAGTACTAACTGTGTAAATTTGATCAAAATCCATACGCTTGATTTGTTACAAACGCAATTAAAGTTGTCTAACTTGCTATAGAGCATTTAAGAATAATTTAACAATTTACAACTTTGCATTTGAATTTTATGCAATACTTCATTATTGTGAGCATCAACTGTGTAATTTTGATAAAAATACGATTAATCTAACATTAATAACTTAATAAATATGTCAAAAGGTTGATACCATTAGAAATGCATTACTCTAAACAAAGAATGTTTACAATCATTAAAGTAATTAGAAATAAAGCGAGAGCATATCTTAACCCACAAACTAGTCAATACTATAAACGTAATTAAAGCAAAGACTATAAACAACTGTAGCTCAGACACGCTCTGAACTGAACTATTCTAGCATGGCGAATGCACTTTCAATTGTAGTGGTAACGGTAAACCGTGTATACACAATTTAATAAGAAATAAAACCGATAAAAATGTAATAATATATTTCCGTTGCTTCTTCTGTATGTAATTTTTTATATAAAATAAACTACTTTTTTAAATATTAATTTTGTAAATTTTAAAAATCATATTAACGATGTAGTTCAAGTAGAATCTGTCCATTAAAATGTTTTATGTGTTGTCTTCGTTCTTCAATAGAACCATTCTCGACTGCACACATAAAACCTACATACATTAAAACGATTGAAACACAGCGGATCGTTTTCTTTACAGTATACACTCGTTAAAAGTTTACAGTTAACAATTAAAAGCGTATCATTAAAATTGATGAGTTTTGCGATTGCTCTCAAGATGCTAATTAATTGGATCGTATTTCCTATAATACATCGCTTTTAATGTCTTGCATGCAGATTTATTTTGAAAAAAATATTGCAAATTTCAATTAACATTATCACTTCATTAAAAGCAATTTAGTGTATTGTGTATTAAGAATTTAGTTGAAGTTTTTAAATTGAAACTAAGTTAGCAACAATTTATAACATTTTATGATAGTTCAAAAATATTTTATAATAATTTCGACTATTTTCTGACAGTTTGTGAATAAATTGATGAAAAAAAGTTTAAAACAAATTTATTTAAATTGATTTGAAGCAGAAATGGTCCCAAAATGACCCAAAATGCATGATTTTGTTAATAAATTCAAATTTGCGCAGTAACCAGCAGGAATTTTAAATTGCTGATAAGAAATTTGGATTCAAATTACATAATTTGACAAGAAAAAAAGTTTGAATCAAAATTATATAAATTGATTTGAAGCAAAAATGATCCCAAAATGACCCAAATGGCACAATTTTGTTAATAAATTCAATTTGCGCAGTAACCAGCAGGAATTTTAAATTGCTAATATCAAATTTAGATTTAAAATACATAAATTAATTAGAAAAAAGTTTGAAACTAATTTATATAAATTAATTTGAAGCAAAAATGGTCCCAAAATAGCCCAAATTGCTTGATTTTGTTAACAAATTCAAATTTGCGCAGTAACCAGCAGGAATTTTAAATTGCTAATATCAAATTTAGATTTAAAATACATAAATTAATTAGAAAAAAGTTTGAAACTAATTTATATAAATTGATTTGAAGCAAAAATGGTCCCAAAATGACCCAAAATGCAAGATTATGTTAATAAATTCAAATTTGCTCAGTAACCAACAGAAATTTAAAATTGCTATTATTAAATTTGTATTCTAAATACATAAATTGATTAGAAAAAAGTTTGAAACTAATTTATATAAATTGATTTAAAGCAGAAATGGTCCCAAAATGACCCAAATTGCATGATTTTGTTAATAAATTCTAATTTGCGCAGTAACCAGCAGGAATTTCAAATTGCTGATAATAAATTTGGATTTAAAACACATAAATTGATAAGAAAAAAGTTTGAAATAAATTTATAAAAATTGATTTATAGCAAAAATGGTCCCAAAATGTCCCAAATGGCATGATTTTCAAATTCTCTGTAAAATAATTAAATACATTCACAACTATTTTTAATCCTAAAATGAATAAAAAGTATATTTGTTATTGCAAAATTAAATGCGCACTAAATACGATAACAAAACAAATTCAATCATTAACAGTTTCTTATCATCGAATGTTTATTCATATTGAATTTCTAAGATTAAATTATTATTACCCGTAGCTCCATAGAAAATAAGTACCTACACGTGCACACTCAATACAATAAAAAAAATACGTAGAAGAAATTTTTCAAATGATAACAAACAGAGAGTTTGTCTTTGCTTTGCATGTGTTTTAGATAATATTCCCTTTCACATATAAAATTTATGAAAGTGCAATTTGTTTTTCAATCAATTTATATTATAATTTAAATGTGGATGGCACTGAAATCAAGCAAAATTACGACATAATTATTATGTTTAACTTTTTATATTATATTTACGGACAGATATAATTACGTAATACACGAAACTTAGTAGTCTGTAATTTAAAATTTATTACAATACGATTAAAAAAAGCAATTCCAGTATTTCTTAATAGCGGCTTATTACTGGAAGTATTCTAGTATAAAGAATGGAATAAAATTTGATAGAAAAGAAGCAATAATATAAAGTATTCTGTAACTGCAAACCATTTTAAAGTATTAATTAATAATTTAAAGTTTTTTTAGTTTAAAATTGATATTTCTTTTGTATTCGATTTTTTGCGCTGCCTTTATTTTTGTCGGTAATGATGCTTTGTGTTCTTCATATATTTGAGAACTATCAAATACACTGCACGTATTTCGGGGTGTATTGACTTTTATTGTGTTCGTGTGTTTGATTTGGATTGATGAAGTAATTATAAGGTAAGCTATCGATTCATTTACAATAGACAATAAGTGATTAAATAGAATTGCTAATTGTTTGTTGATTCTACTTTTACTTTATTTTTAGCTGCTTGCTATTAAGGTTTACTCTTACTGATTAATTCATTATTTTAATTTGTTTTTCAAATCTAATCTAACCTAACCACTGATTATATAAGTTTACAAATCAAAATATTTATTTTGCAGAATTTAAAAAAAATATTTGAGTGTTTATTCAAAGAATGCAGCCATAACTTCTAAATTATGCATTGAAAATGAATAAAATTTGGTACCAATATAGCTTATAGATAATGGAAAATACCATATAAAATTAGTTAAAATGCGTAGGCACATTTTGTCACAACTTCAACTAATTTGGACTTAACCTACTCAACTAACAAACTATGGAGTCAATGAAAACGGCTATAATTTCTAAACTGTTCATTGAAAATTCTTACAATTTAGCACCAATTGATTTTATTATTGTTAGTACCAACTATGTAAATTTGATCAAAATCCATACGCTCAATTTGTTACAAACTCAATCAAATCAATAAACTTCAACTTGCTCTAGAGCTGTTAGGATATTTTAAAATCTTATAACTGTTGAGTTATGCATTAGAAATTTATGCAATTTGTTACATTTCTACTTTATTATTGTAGGTAATAACTGTGTAAATTTGATCAAAATCCATACGCACAATTTGTTGCAAACTCAACCAAATCAATGTAATCTAGTTTGCTATAGAGCATGTCAGGATATTTTATTAATTCATAACTTTTAAATTATGGATTAGAAATTTATGCAATTTAACAAAAATATACCTTATAAGTGTGTAAATTTGATCAAAATCCATAAGCACATTTTTTTACAAACTAAATCAAATCAAGGTGGTCTAGTTTACTAAAGAGCATGTAAGGATATTTTATTAATTTTTAACTTTTAAACTATGCATTGGAATTTTATGCAATTTAGTACAAATATACTTTATTATTGTGAGTACTAACTGTGTAAATTTAATCAAAATCCATACGCACAATTTGTTGCAAACTCAATCAAATCAAGGTGGTCTAGTTTACTAAAGCAAATCTAAAGATATTTCATTTATTTTTAACTTTTAAATTATGCATTGGAAAGTTATGCAATTTAGCAAAAATATACTTTATTATTGGGAGTACTAACTGTGTAAATTTGATTAAAATTCATACGCCTAATATGTTGCAAACTTGACCAAATCAATGATCTTTAGCTTGATATAGAGATATTAAAGATATTTTAAAAAGTCACAACTTTTGAGTTAGGCATTAGATAATTATGCAGTTTGCTACAAGTATACTTTATTGTTGTAAGTACTAACTGTGTAAATTTGATCAAAATCCATACGCCCATTTTTTAAAAACTCAACCATATCAATGTGGTCTAACTTGCAATAGAACATGTAAGGACATTTTTATTAATTTATAACTTTTAAATTATACACTAGAAATTTATGCAATTTAGTACAAATATACTTCATTGGTGTAAGTACCAAGTGTGTAAATTTGTTTAAAATCCATACGCTCAATTTGTTACAAACAGAACCAAATCAAGGATCTTTAACGTACTATAGAGCAATTAAAGATATTTTATCGATTCATAACTTTCAAAATATGCATTAAAAATTTATGCAATTTAATACAATTATACTTCATTTGTGTAAGTATTAACAGTGTAAATTTTATTAGAATCTATACGCCCAACTTATAACAAACTCAACTAAATCAATGTTGTCCAACTTGCTATAGAGCATTTAGGGGTATTTAAATGCATTATAACTTTTAAAGTATGCATTAGAAATTTATGCAATTTAGTACAAATATACTTTATTATTGTGAGTACTAACTGTGTAAATTTGATTAAAATTCATACTTAACTTAACCAAATCAATGACCATTAGCTTGATATAGAGCTAGTAAGGATATTTTAAAAAATTACAACTTTTGAATTATGCATTAGATATTTATGCAATTTGCTACAAGTATACTTTATTGTTGTAAGTACTAACTGTGTAAATTTGATCAAAATCCATACGCCCAATTTGTTACAAACTCAACCAAATCAATGTGTTCTAACTTGCTATAGAAGATGTAAGGATATTTTATTAATTTATAACTTTTAAAGCATGCATTAGAAATTTATGCAATTTAGTACAAATATACTTCATTGGTGTAAGTACCAAGTGTGTAAATTTGTTTAAAATCCATACGCTCAATTTGTTACAAACACAACCAAATCAATGATCTTTAACGTACTATAGAGCAATTAAAGATATTTTATCGATTCATAACTTTGAAAATATGCATTAAAAATTTATGCAATTTAATACAATTATACTACATTATTGTAAGTATCAACAGTGTACATTTAATTAAAATCTATACGCCCAACTTATAACAAACTCAACTAAATCAATGTTGTCCAACTTGCTATAGAGCATTTAGGGGTATTTAAATGCATTATAACTTTTAAAGTATGCATTGGAAATTTATGCAATTTAGTACAAATATACTTTATTATTGTGAGTACTAATTGTGTAAATTTGATTAAAATTCATACGCCTTATAAGTTGCAAACTTTACCTAACCAATGACCATTACCTTAATATAGAGCTAGTAAGGATATTTTAAAAAGATACAACTTTTGAATTATGCATTAGATATTTATGCAATTTGCTACAAGTATACTTTATTGTTGTAAGTACTAACTGTGTAAATTTGATCAAAATCCATAGGCCCAATTTGTTACAAAACTCAACCAAATCAATGTGTTCTAACTTGCTATAGAAGATGCAAGGATATTTTATTAATTTATAACTTTTATGTATGCATTAGAAATTTATGCAATTTAGTATAAATATATTTTTTTAGTGTTAGTACCAAGTGTGTAAAATTAATCAAAATCAATACGCCCAATTTGTTACAAACTCAACCAAATCAAATGGTTTAACTTGCTATAATCATTTAAGGATATCTTAACAATTCATAACTTTTAAAATAAACATTAAAAGTTTATGCAATTCAGCAGTGAAGTCAAAACTACTGTCCCGCAATCAATAAACTAAGTTCCCGTCTACCGCATTCATTGATTGAGTGCCCCACCCACCCACCTACCCAAGTCTTGGTAATAAAGAAGTTGAATAACTGACACTTGGGTTGGTGGCCGGGAACTAAAACCTAAATTATTGTCCCGCAATCAATAAACTTAGTGCCCGCCTACTCACCCAAGTGCTGGTGATAGCTTAGTTGGATAACTCACACTTGGGTGAGCAAGCGGGAACTAAAGTTAAAACTACTGACCCTCAATCATTAAACTAAGTGCCCCACTAACCTACCTAAGTGTTGGTAATAAAGAAGTTGGATAACTAACACTTGGGTGGGTAGGGGGGAATTAAAGTTTAAATTACTGTGCCGTAATCATTGAACTTAGTGCCTCGCCCACCCGCCCAAGTGTTGGTGATCAAGAAATTAGATAATTAACACTTGGGTGTGTGGGCGGGAACTAAAGCTTAAATTATTGTCTCGCAATCAATAAACTTAGTGCCCGCCAACCCACCCAAGTGTTGGTAATTAAAAAACTGGATAACTAACACTTGGGTAGGTGGGCGGGAACTAAAATCAAAACTACTGTTTTGCATCTATTGAACTGAGTGGCCCACCCTCCTACCCAAGAGTTGGTGATAGAAAACAAATTGCTAAGTAACACTTGGGTGGGTGGGCGGAAACTAAAATCAAAACTTTTGTCCCGCATTTATTGAACTAAGTGGACCACCCACCCACCCAAGTGTTGGTGAACAACAAATTGGATAAGTAACACTTGGGTGGGTAGGCGGGAACTAAAGTCAAAACTACTGTCCCACATCCATTGAATTATTTGGCCCACCTACCCACCCAAGTGTTGTTGATAAAGAAATTTGCTAAGTAACACTTAGGTGGTTGGGTGGGAACTAAAATCAAAACTACTGTCCCGCATTCATTAAACTGAGTAGCCCACTCATTCACCCAAGTGTTGGTGATAAAAATTTTTGATAAGTAACATTTGGATTGTGGGCGGAAACTAAAATTAAAACTACTGTCTCGCAATCAAAGTACTGAGTGCTCAGCCCACCCATCCAGTACTAACTATGTAAATTTCATTGAAATCCAATGCAACATTTTTTTACAAATCATAACTTTTAAAATATGCATTAGAAATTTATGCAATTTAGTACAAACTTATATTATTATAGTTAGTACCAACTGTGTAAATTTGATCAAAATCCATACCTCCAATTGGTTACAGTTAACCAAATCAATGTTGCTTAACTTGTTTTAGAGCTATTAAAGATATTTAAAAAATTATAACTTTTAAATTATGCATCAAAAATTTATGCAATTTGCTACAAATATACTTTATTGCTGTGAGTACTAACTGTGTAAATTTGGTTGAAATCCATACCC
This sequence comes from Tachinus rufipes, assembly GCA_963932245.1. Taxonomy (NCBI): domain Eukaryota; kingdom Metazoa; phylum Arthropoda; class Insecta; order Coleoptera; family Staphylinidae; genus Tachinus; species Tachinus rufipes. The sequence goes on from OZ010743.1 coordinate 124,628,731, forward strand.
TCAATTTGTTACAAACTCAACCAAATCAAATTGTTTTACTTGCTATAGATCATTTAAGGATATTTTAACAATTCATAACTTTCAAAATATGCATTAGAATTTTATGCAATTTATTTTGAAAATACATTATTGTAGTAAGTACTAATTGTGTAAATTTGATTAAAATCCATACGCTCAATTCGTTACAAACTTAACTAAATCAATGTTCTCAAACTTGCTGTAGAAAAATTAAAGATTTTTCAAAAATTCCTGACTTTTAAAATATGCATTAAAAATTTATGCAATTTGACATAAATATACTTTATTGTTGTGAGTACCAAGTGTGTAAATTTCAAAATCCATACGCACAATTTGTTACAAACTCAACCAAATCAATGTGGTCTAGTTTGCTATAGAGCATGTATGGATATTTTAATAATTTATAACTTTTAAACTATGCATTAGAAGTTTATGCAATTTAAGAAAATTACATATTATTGTTGCGAGTATCAAGTGTGTAAATTTGATCAAAATCTATACGGCCAATTTGTTACAAACTTTAAAAAATTAATGATCTTTAACTTGCTATAAAGCTGTTTAGGATATTTTAAAAATTTATAACTTTTGAGTTATTTATTAGAATTTTATGCAAATTGCTAAAATTTTACGTTATTATTCTGAGTATTAACTGTGTAAATTTGATCACAATCCATACGACCAATTTGTTACAAACTCAATCAAATCAATAAACTTCAACTTGCTCTAGAGCTGTTAGGATATTTTAAAAATTTGAAACTTTTGAGCTATGCATTAGAAATTTATGCAATTTGTTACATTTATACTTTATTATTGTGAGTACTAACTGTGTAAATTTGATCAAAAAACTTAACTAAATCAATGTGTTCTAGTTTGCTATAGAACATGTAAGGTTATTTTATTAATTCATAACTTTTAAATTATGCATTAGAAATTTATGCAATTTTACAAAAATATAGCTTATTGTTGTGAGTACCAAGTGTGTAAATTTGATCAATATCTATACAACCAATTTGTTACAAACTCAACTAATTAAATCTTCTTAAACTTATTATAGAGCAATTAAGAATTTTTTAACATTTTATAACTTTCAAAATATGCATTAAAAAGTTATGCAATTTACTACAAATATACATTATTATTGTGAGTACCAATTGTGTAAATTTTATCAAAATCCATACAATCAATCTGACTTAAATTTAATCAAATCAATGATGTTCAACTTTATTATATATTTATTATAAAACTTGTTGGGAAATTGTAATAATTTATATTTATTACTGTAAGATTATGGATTAATTTTTTTGTAAATTATGCTTAACGAATTAAAATAAATATATTTTTTTCGAAAAATTATAATATTTTAATTTTTTGTTTGATTCAATTAATTTTAATGAGTTTACTTCAATTTCATCATCTGTAACGGTTTAAAGTGATTTTTTTTTTTCAAAATAAACTCAACGTATATTTGATTCAGGAAAAAATATAATATTTTGAAAATATCTTTGTAAAATATTTAAAAAAATTTTTTGAATAATTTAGTTTTCTCAAATTTCCTAATTTAAAACTCAATTTTGTTCAAAACTGAAAAATATATAATTTTGATTTTTACGTATTATCCAAAGATTTTTTATATATTGACTTAATTTTTTTGAATTATTATTTTTCTAACAATTTTGAATAATATTGTAACTAATAATTCATCATTAACAATTGAATTATAAAAAGTAGCAACCCTGCAGTGTTAACGAGCATTTATGACCCTCTTAGCAATGCAATCCTCTTAACTCCAACAACAGACATCTTTTAGCATATTAACAGATTACAACTTAACGCTTCGTATATCCCATTACAGCAAATTATGAACCCGTCTGCAATTACAGGTAATGAGAAGCAATTTTAATATAAAAAAACTAACAGACAACTTGGCAATGAAAGCAAAATATTTTCAAAATCGTGACTCAAATATAATGTTTCGGCATGCAGGAAACGATGAGATAATGGTACACTTCCTGTGCCTTCTTAAAACTAAAAATTAGATAAGGGTGCTAATTAGACTTGAAATTCTAATAGGATTTTCAATTGAATAAATTAAATATTACGTACCTTTATAATAATTTAAGACTAGATTAAGAAACAAATAAATAATAACACTGTAAAAATATACACTTTGTTTAAATATAAATAGTTTTATAGATTTACATGATCCCGTACGCAACGTAATCCACACTAATAAATGCTTTCAATTAATAAATTAAACCGAAATTCGTTTAAAATGAATTTTTGGCGCGCTAATTGGTGGGAGTCGAGCTCATGGCTTTGCGTCTTTGAGCGAACGGTCGGCACCTGTTCGGCACCGGTGTTAAGTAGGGACTGTTTGGTTGTAAGTCTATCATGCTGAAGAAGTCGAGGTTCATCAACCTCTTCAGAAGTGTGGATGCCGCTGCAGGTATCTTGAGAGGGGGATGTACCGTTAATGCTTCAGCAATCAAAGTGAAAAGAATATAACATCCAGGTGTTTTAGAGGTGCCCCGTTTGTTTTTCTGTTGCGCCTACAACGTATTCAACCATGTTCTCATCAGTGAAGATGGTAGCCATAATATTGACCACGCAATGAAGAAGAATATTTAAGAATTTATTTTATTTCTAAACAATTAGAAGCTTTGATAAATAATTTTACAAAATTGATCGTATCAAATTGGTTGAAATTTTTAGTACCGGTACTAACCAGTTACTACTTTATTATCACCAAATTTTAAAAGAATCTAATAATTAGTTACCAAGTTATTGTAATTAATAGCTTCAAATTTACTAATTTGTAATAGATAGAATTAATTGATAATTATAATAATTTGTGCTATGCTGTAGCAACGATAAGCGTATTGATTTTAATAAAAATTTTACAAAAATTAGTAACTAGTTACTAGTTAAAGTTTCTAAATTTTTAAAATAATCCAATGTATAGTTACTAAGTTGTAGTAGTTAGAATTAATTATAAATTTTTACAATTTGCAATAAAATTTGCTATTCTGTAGCAACTATGAGCGTATCAATTTTAATCAAATTTTTACATAAATTAGTTTCTAGTTACTAGTTCAATTTCCCAAATTTTCAAAGTGATCCAATGTATAGTTACTAAATAGTAGTAAGAATTTATTAATAATTTGCAATAATTTGTGCTATCTTGTAGCATTTATAAGCGTATCGATTTTAATCAGATTTTTATAGAATTTAGTAACTAGTTACTAGTTAAATTTTCTAAATTTTGAAAATGATCCAATGAATAGTTACTAATTTGTAATAGTTAGAATTTATTGATAATTTTTGCAATTTGCAATAATTTGTGCTATCCTGTAGCTACTATGAGCGTACCGATTTTAACCAAGTTTTTACAAAAGTTAGTTACTAGTTACTAGTTAAATTTCTCAAAATTTCAAAATGATCCAATGAATAGTTACTAAATTGTAGTAGTTGGAATTTATTGATAATTTTTGCAATTTGCAATAATTTATGCTATTTTGTAGCAACTTTAAGGGCATAGATTTTAATCAAATTTTTACTAAAATTAGTACCTAGTTGTTAGTTAAATTTTTCAAAATTTCAAAATGATCCAATGTATAGTTACTAAGTTGTAGTCGTTAGAATGCATTAACATTTTCCAATAATTTGTGCTATCTTGTAGCAACTATAAGCGTATCGATTTTAATTAAATTTTTTCAAAATTTAGTAACTAGTTATTAGTTAAATTTACAAAAATTTCAAAATGATCCAATGTACAATTACCATGTTGTGGTAGTTAGAATTTATTGATTATTTGCAATAGTTTGTGCTATTCTGTAGCAACTATAAGCGTATCGATTTTAATTATATTTTTACAAAAAATAGTAATTAGTTACTAGTTAAATTTCCCAGAGTTTCAAAATGATTTAATGAATTGTTACTAAATTGTAGTAGTTAGAATTTATTGATAATTTTTGCAGTTTGCAATAATTTGTGCTAACCTGTAGCTACTATAAGCGTATCGATTTTAATTAAGTTTTTAACAAAATTAGTAAATAGTTACTAGCAAAATTTCTCAAAATTTTAAATTGATCCAATGAATAATTACTAAGTTGTAATAGTTAGAATTAATTGATAATTTTTACAATTTTTGTTAATTTGTGCTATCCAGTAGCAACTATAAGCGTATTGATTTTAATCAAATTTTCATAAAATTTAGTAACTAGTTACTAGTTAAAGTTTTCAAATTTTTAAAATGATTCAATGTATAGTTACTAATTTGTAATAGTTAGAATTAATTGATTATTTTTATAATTTGCAATAGTTTGTGCTATCTTGTAGCAACTATAAGCGTATCGATTTTAATCAAATTTTTACAAAAATTAGTAACTAGTTGTTAGTTGAATTTCCCAAAATTTCAAAATGATCCAATGAATAGTTACTAAGTTGTAGTAGTTAGAATTAATTGCAAATTTTTGTGCTATCTTGTAGCAACTATCAATTTTAATCATTGTTTTATAAAAAATAGTAACTAGTTAATAGTTAAATTTTTAACATTTTTATAAGGATCTAATGTTTTCTTAATTCTAAATAAATCCAAATTAAACATTTAAAACGTGCTACAACAATTCTTATTGAAAGTAATTGAAACTTATTGATTCATACAATTCTCCGTGAAAGTGTTCATTACATTTGAACTTTTGAATAAAATTCAAAGATGCGTTATTAATTTCATTTTAAAGCACGAATGCGTTTAAAATTCACTTTGATAGAGAAAGGAAATTAAGTTCAATGGAAGGAAAATGCTTAATTGACCTAATTAATAAGACAAACAAAAATAACAGTTTTTTTTAGTTTTTTATTGTTCTTTGGAGTTAGATATTAAATGCAATTTAATTATCCAGAATGGTAACATTAAACAGTTTCTCGGACAATCTTAATTGAAAGCGTGACATAGTTAGAGTGATGAAGAATTTGTTTTATTGCAATTGGTTTTAATTAATTTCTAATTTATTATGTATAAAAAATTATTATTCAAGTTTTACATACCTTATCGCTTGTTGAACAATAAGTTACCGATAAATATTTATTTATTGCAGGCACTACTTAGTACAGATGTGACGTAGGATTAAGAGGAAGTTTGTTGTTATTTTGAGTTTTGAGGCTTGGAAATAATGCAGAGATGGTAGATAGTGAGTCACTATGTGGTTTTCGGATTTTATTGATAGTTGATTACACATTAGCCAATAATTATGACAAAATCCATTTTTTATCTAATAGTCAAGTCTGATGGAGAAGTGATTGTTTCTTCTTTTGTAGTCTGGTCTTGAGGTTTGCGTTAACTTGGCACTACAAACTAACGGGTATTTGGATTGCGCAGCATTTTTTAGGTATTAATTAGAGCGCGGTTCAGTATCTACGTCATTTCCGGACGCATTAAGTTTGATAATCTTTTATGTGGTGGTTTTTTCTTCTGGTTACTTGGAACTACAAACTAGCTCTGATATTTTACTTGCGTCTGCCTTTTTTGGTGCAAATTTTGTGCGCCAGATCCGAATGTCGCTTTGCGATTGACTAGAAGTCACTTTTTTATCTTTATAACTTAGTATGTCGTAATTTTTGATTTTACTCAAATTTTGTTAAGATTCAAAAATTATCCGAATTGAATTGAATTTTATAAATTAACTAATAAAGTGACATTTGTACATTTATAAATAATTTTTGAGACAAATATGATCAAAATCTAGCAAATATTAAGAAAGTTATGCAGGTTTTTTTGATTTACATTATTTTATCTAAATCAAAAAATTATCCGCCATTTTGTAAGTTTTCAAAATTTGACAAATTCAATAAAATTAGTATATTTGTACATTTATAAACCGTGTAAATATTAAGCTTTATTTAAATAAAAAAAGAATTATGAAAATTACGCAACTTTTTTGGTTTTAGTCAAGTTTAGTCAAAATTAAAAAAATAATCGCCATTTTGTTAGTTTTTGAATTTTATAAATTTAATAAAAAAATGGTATTTGTACATTTATAGGTAATGTATCAGTAAAATATTGCAAAAATTCAGCAAGAATTAAAAAAGTTATGCAGGTTTTATGATTTATTTTAATTTTATCCAAATTCAAAAATTATTCGCCATTTTGTAAGTTTTTAATTATTTTTAAATTCAATAAATTGAGTATATTTGTACATTTATAAATGATGTAAAACTTAATTTTCATTCAAATCCAGCAAGAATTAAAAAAGTTATGCAGGTTTTTTGATTTACATTAAATTTATTTAAATTTTAAAATTGTCCGCCATTTTGAAAGTTTTAAAAATTTGTCAAATTCAATAAAAATAGTATTTTTGTACATTTATATATTGTGTAAAACTCAAATATCATTCAAATCCAGCAAAAATTAAGAAAGTTATGCAACTTTCTTGGGTTTAGTCAAATTTTCTTAAGATTTAAAAGTTAACCGCCATTTTTTAAATTTTAAATATTTGTTAAATCTAATTAAATGAGAATATTTGTAGATTTATAAGTTGTACAAAACTCAAATTTCATTTAAATCCAGAAAGAACTAAGAAAATTATGCAATTTTTTTGATTTCAATCAAAGTTTTTGAAAATTAAAAAATTATCCGCAATTTTTTTGATTTTTTTAATTTTATAAATTTAACAAAAAAATAATGTTTATGCATTTACAGGTAATGTATAATTCAAATATGATCAAAATCTAGCAATAATTGAGAAAGTTATGCCGGATTTTTGATTTACATTAATTTTATCTAAATTTAAAAAAATTCTGCCATTTTGTAAGTTTTTTAAATTTGTTAAATAAAAAAAATGAATTTATTTGTACATTAATAAATGGTGCAAAACTCAAATTTCATTTAAATCCAGCAAAAACTAAGAAAGTTATGCAACTTTTTTAGTTTCAGTTCAATTTCGTTAAGATTCAAAAATCATCCGCCATTTTGTTAATTATTAAATTTTGTTAAATTTTTTATGGTGACTATGTTTGCACATTTATAGATTATGTAAAACTTAAATTTTATTAAAAGTTAGCAAGAATTTAGAAAGTTATATAATTTTTTTGATTTTAGTTGATTTTTTTCAAAATTCACAAATTATCTGCCATTTTCTTAATTTTTTGAATTTTTTAAATTTAAAATTAAAATAATATTTGTACTTTTACAGGCAATTTATGAGTGCAATATGATCAAAATGCAGCAAGAATTAAGAAAGCTATGCATGTTTTTTGATTTGCATTAATTTGATCCAAATTCAAAATTTATCCGCCATTTTGTAAGTTTTTAAATTTTGTTAAATCTAATAAAATGAGTATATTTATATATTTATAGTAGTGCAAAACTCAAATTTCACTTAAATCCAGCAAAAATTAAGAAAGTTATGCAACTTTTTTGGTTTTAGTCAAATTTTGTTAGGATTCAAAGATAATCCGCGATTTTGTTAAGTTTTTGAATTTTATAAATTTAATAATAAAGAAATATTTGTACATTTATTGGTAATGCATGAGTCAAATATGATTAAAATCCAGCAAGAATTAAGAAAGTTATGCAGCTTTTTGATTTACATTAATTTCATCTAAATCCAAAAATTATCCGCCATTTTGTAAGTTTTTAAAAGCTGACAAATTCAATAAATTGAATTATTTGTACATTTATAAATTGTGTAAAACTCAAATTTTATTTAAATAAAGCAAAAATTAAGAAAGTTATGCAGTTTTTTTAATTTCAGTCGAATTTTGTTATTATTCAAAAATTATCCGCCATCTTGATAGTTTTTTGCATTTTGTAAATTTAATAGAAAAGTAATATTTGTACATTTATAAGTTAATTATAAGTAAAATATGATAAAAATCCATCCAGAATTAAGAAAGTTAAGCAACTTTTTTGATTTTAGTCAAATTTTGTCAAGATTTAAAAATTATCCGCCATTTTGTAAGTTTTTAAAATTTGTTAAATCAAATAAAATGAGTATTTTTATACATTTATATGTTGTGTAAAACTCAAATTTCATTCTAGTCCAGCAAAAATTAAGAAAGTTATGAAATTTTTTTGATTTCAGACTAATATTGTCAATATTCAAAAAATATCCGCCATTTTGTTAGTTTTTTGAATTTTATAAATTTAACATTAAAGTGATTTTTGTACATTTATAGGTAATGTATAAGTTAAATATGATCAAAGCCTAGAAAGAATTAAGAAAGTTATGCAAGTTTTTTGATTTACATTAATTTTATCTAAATCCAAAAACTGTCCGTCATTTTGCGAGTTTTAAAAATTTGCTAAATCTAATTATATGAGTTAATTTGTAAATTCATATATTATGCAAAACTCAAATTTCATTCAAATCCAGCAAGAATTATGAAAGTTATGCATTATTTTTTATTTAAATCAAATTTTGACAAGATTCAAAAATCAACCGTCATTTTTTTAGTTTTTTGAGTTTTATAAATTTAATAATAAAATATTATTTATAAACTTAAAAGTAATGTATAAATGAAATATGATTAAAATCCAGCAAGAATTAAGAAAGTTATGCAGGTTTTTTGATTTACATTAATTTTATCTAAATCCAAAAATTATCCACCATTTTGTAAGTTTTTAAAATTTGCTAAATTTAATAGAATGAGTATATTTGTACGTCTATAAGTTATGCAAAACTCAAACTTCATTTAAATCCAGTAAGAATTAAGAAAGTTATGCAGGTTTTCTTATTTACATTAATTTTATGAAAACTCAAAAATGTTTTGCCATTTTGTAAGTTCTAAAATTTTTCTAAATCTATTAAAATGAGTATATTTGTACTTTTATAGATTATGCAAAACTCAAATTTCAATCAAATCCAGCAAAAATTAAGAAAGTTATGCAACTTTTTTAATTTAAGTCAAATTTTGTCAAGATTCAAAAAACCTCCCCCATTTTGTAAGTTTTTAAAATTTGTTAAATCCAAAAATATGTTTTTATTTGTATATTTGAAAGTTATTTAAAACTGAAATTTTATTTAAATTTAGCTACAATTAGAAAAGTTCTCAACTTTTTTGATTTATTCAAATTTTGTCAAGATTAAAAAATGATCCACCATTTTGTTGATTTTTTGAGTTTTATAAATTTAACAATAAAGTGATATTTGTACATTTATAAGTAATGTGTGAGTCAAATATTATCAAAATCCAGCAAGAATTAAGAAAGTTATACAACTTTTTAATTTGCCTCAATTTTGTCAGGATTCAAAAATCATCGACTATTTATTTTTTTGATTTATCAGAAGACGATTTTTGCAAACATCAAAAAATAAGTAACAAAACATAATAAAAAAATTGTATATTTTTATTTATTTTCAAATTTTCTTCTCTTAATTGGTAGAAAAATATGTACATTTCCTAAATTTTCTTAATGCATTTCTATGCATCCTACATTTCTTATTATTTGTAAACAAAAATAAGAACAATTACATCCGATTTAATCACCTTTTTCAAACAGTATTTATAATTTCTAGGTCTTTCATAATTTAAGGAACTCAGGGCGTCTTCCTAATCTTCATCTCTGTTCCCATTAACTACAAAACAAACACAAAAAAATTGCATTGACACACTGGTACCGAATAATAAAACAAATTGTGAGAAACGGTAAAAGATTCACTTAATTATAATAAAAAAATAATAAATATGATGATGAAAGAATGGTATTAATTAAGGTGATGCACAAAATAATTGTTTGAGGTCTTTTGGTTTATAATATAAAACACATTAATTGTGGCACTATGTGGTTATGGTCAGCGGTCCATTATTGTGTCTATCCAAGGCACAAATTTTTGTATGTTTGTGTAGACTCCTGGTAGGTGTTCGCGGCCGCAACCTATTCCCCATGATACGAGTCCTATTAACGTCCGTCGTCCATCTACGGTCATTGTTAATGGACCACCGGAATCTCCTTGGCACGAATCTCGACCACCCTGTAGGAAATAATTGTATTAGTAATTAAAAAAAAAGTTTGATTCTAATAACTAACGTCTTTATAACCTGCACATAAAAATACGTCATGTATTGTTTCTCTTCTTCCTGCTGCTCTAAACCATCTTTGGCATCTTTCATTGGGTATCACTTCTACATCTACTTCCTGCAATACAGAAGGCACGGTGGCTTGACCATGCCTCGTCCTTCCCCATCCCGCTACTGTAGCCATTTTTCCGGACAATTTCAACTAAATTATATAAATAATAATTAATAATACTTTCTCAATTAATCTTTTCTTCCTCTTCCTATAGTTTAAGGAAGGATGCGTTTAATATTCCATATGTTACGCTAATTAAAATTAATTACCTGCGGTGATGGTAAGCATACTGGTATTATGTGTTGTTTGAATCGCACATTTCTGTCCAGTTTTACGAGAGCCACGTCGTTTTTGAAATCAGCTGGAGAGTATGATGGGTGCACTTCCTTCCTCTCCACTGAATATTCTTCGTGATTGAGTTTTTCTTCCGTGTCTCTAACGTCCCATTCACCTAATCGGACCCGAATATTTCCATTCGCTGTTCTGAAATATAAAGATAAATTAATGTTTGAAATTAGTCTAAAAAGAAGTTGATTAAATTGAGATTATGTCAAATTGAGTGTGTAGATCTTTGTAATTATTTTACAATTAGTACTAATGATACAAAGATATGTTGGTACCAAATTGTATAAAAATCCAATGTATCAATTTTGAAGATTTTTGAGTTTTTTACTAAATCTCTTGATTAAGAATGTTATGCTGATTAAATTGAGGTTATGTCAAATTAAGCGTATAGATTTTTGTAATTATTCTACAGTTGGTACTTATAGTATAAAAGTATGTTGGTACTAAATTGTATTTAAATCCAATGTACCAAATTTGAGTTATAGAGTTTTGAGTTTTCTGTTAAACCTCTTCATTAGGGATGTTATATTGATTAATCGAAGATTATGTCAAATACAGCGTATAGATTTTTGTAATTATTTTACAGTTGGTACTAATGGTACATATGTCTGTTGCTACCAAATTGTATAAAAGTCTAATGTACCAATTTTGAGTTCTAGATTTTTGAATTTTGTATTAAACCTCTTGATTAAAAATGTTATGTTGATTAAATTGAGGTTATTTCAAATTGAGCGTATGGATGTTTGTAATAATTTTACAGTTGGTACTTATGGTACAAAGGTATGTTGGTACTAAATTGTATAGAAATCCAATGTACCAAACTTGAGTTATAGATTGTTGAGTTTTCTATTAAACCTCTTGATCAAGGATGTTATCTTGATTAATCTAAGATTATGTCAAATTGAGCGTATAGATTTTTGTAATTATTTTACATTTAGTACTAATGGTACAAAGATATGTTAGCACCAAAATGTATAAAAGTCTAATGTACCAGTTTTGAGTTATAGATTTTTGAGTTTTGGATTAAACCTTTTGATTAAAGATATTATGTTGATTAAATTGAGGTTATGTCAAATTAAGCCTATAGATTTTTGTAATTATATTACAGTTGGTACTTATAAAACAAAGGTACCAATTTGTATAAAAATCTATTGCACCAATTTTGAGTTATAGGTTTTTGAGTTTTCTATTAAACCTTCTGATTAAAAATGTTATGCTGATTGAGCTGAGATTATGTCAAATTGAGGGTATAGATTTTTGTAATTATTTTACAGTTGGTACTAGTCGTACAAAGGTTTGTTGCTACCAATTTGTATAAAAATTTAATGTACCAATTTTGAGTTATAGATTTTTGAGTTTGCTATCAACAAAACTTGTTAATAAACAAAATAAACCCAATTTGGACTTAGTTTAAAGATGAATTTGGTAAATCTATTTGTATTTTACAAGTAATCTATATGAAATGAGATCTTTTAAATGCAATTTTTTAAACTTCAAGCGGAAATTTGTACCCGTTTCAAAGATAACTTGATTTTGATAACAAAACTTATTAATAAACAAAATAACCTAATTTGGACTTAGTTTAAAGATGAGTTTAGTTAATTCATATGTAATTTACTAATAATCTATATAAAATAAAGTCTTTTAAATGCAAATTCTTAAACCGGACGTGGAAATTTGTACCAGTTTCAAAGATAACTTGATTTTAATAACAAAACTTTTCAATAAACAAAATAACCCAATTTGGACTTAGTTTAAGGATGAATTTGGTTAATTTATAAGTATTTTACAAATAATCTATATAAAATAAGGTTTTTTAAAGGCAATTAATTAAACCGGAAGTAGAAATTTGTACCCGTTTCAAAGATAACTTGATTTTAATAACAAAACTTCTTAATAAACAAAATAACCTTATTTTGTCTTAGTTTAAGGATGAATTTGGTTAATCTATATGCTTTTTACAAATTATCTAAATAAAATAAGGTCTTTTAAATGCAAATTTTTAAACCGGAAGTGGAAATTTGTACTCGTTTTAAAGATAACTTGATTTTAATAACAAAACTTTTTAATAAAAAAAATAACCTAATTTGGACTTAGTTTAAGAATGAATTTGGTTAATCAATATGCATTGTACAAATAATCTATATAAAATAAAGTCTTTTAAATGCAAATGTTTAAACCGGAAGTGAAGATTCGTACCCGTTTCAAAGATAACTTGATTTTAATAACAAAACCTATTTATAAACAAAATAACCCAATTTGGACTTAAATTAAATGCAAATTATTGAACCGGAAGTGGAAATTCGTATCGGTTTCAAAGCTTACTTGATTTTAATAACAAAATTTATTAATTAAAGAAATTAGCCTGCAGCAGATGTAAATTTTTGAAGATAATATAAAAAAATTAATTTCTAAAAATTTCTAAAATTAATTTGCATTTATCAAAAAGTTTATTTATTATCAATCAGAATAAATAAAATTTAATAATGTAATGCCTGGCGCCTCCACCATTTTTTTGTTGCGCAACGTTTATAAAACTGGATCAATTAAAATATCTCGACATAAATAATTCCAACAATTTCAAATACAATAACCAATTAATAAATTCCTCAAGAAATTGCAATAATTAATTTCTAAACAATTTCCAGTTCGTGAGAACATCTTCCACAAATTAAATCTATATTTCAATCATTATATAAAACAATATTGCATGCGAAATCATTTTAATAATAATAAATATAACATCAATAATTTCATAAGAGAATGATACAACTTACGTGGCGACGCAATGTGCCGCTGTTACAATCCACCGTTCATTAAGCAAAGCACCACCACACGCCAATTTCTTGCTAAGAAATCCCGTCTTGATTAAAGCCGCTTGCCAAGGATGCGAACCGAATCCAGTCGAATGACCTCCAACAATCCTGTTGCTCCTTGTATACAGCTCACCACAACCTATAAAACAAATTAATTTAATATTTTGCAACAACAAATTTACTAACCGAGAATCAGGTCCATTCAGCAAAACTAAATTTGTGTAACTCAAAGAAAAATTAAAATGTGCACAAGAAAATATTATATAAGATAAGCGTGTTATATAATGATGGAAATATGTGCTTGTATTGTATGCGGTTACCCATGTAGTTAAAATCATGTTTTGTTGGCTGTGGTCGATGATGTTCCAATAGTGGTCTATCGTCTTCATGATAGTAAGGTCTATATGGTGGTCGGTCGACATTGTTCGACTCTGGATGATCGGGATGGTCCGTTTCCGGTGGGAAATACCCAACTAGATGAATTGTGTCTGTTACTAATATGTTAGTCACAATGTTAGTACATGTATTGTAAGTATTTGATTGTAACTAAATCTAAAAATGATTGAAAGGTGACATTATTTACATTCACTGATAATATACAATTAAATTCATGTTATTTTGTTGTTATTTTATACATTATTAAATGGATTAGAACATTTATAAAATTTATTATTACAAGTAGAATACAATTAAATTGATTATTTACAATTTAGGTTTAGAAAATTTTGATGCAAATAATTCGATTAAGAAAAAAAAATTGGCGCCCCACTTTTTTGGCGCCCAATTTTCTTTGCCGTTTTATTTTACTAACTCACAAATTAATGAAAATTTTATAGATTTTTGCAATTTACTGTGAGCAAACAATAATTGTAGACGCTCAAATAATTTTTTATTAAAGTTTTATGTTTAACACTTAAGACCAAAATATTGTTTGCATAAATTTATCAAAACAAAAAGCTTTGTAAATATTCATTTGATTATAATTACAACATTATATAATTTCGTACAATTTTACGGATATTTTGCAAATTTAATTTGTAGAAAGTAAAAAAAAATAACAAAATCGAGAAAGAGATGTCAGAATAGAAATAAATCAAGGCAGGAAATCACTCGTTGCTACACACACAAAAAATGCCTTGGTTAAGCACTCGTTGCGTTGAGAAATCTTGACATAATTATAGGTTGTGTGCATACGATGCCGAGGTTCTTCTCTATTGTTCATTATTTATATATTTACTTTTGAAAATTTATAATGATCGTGTCTAATTAATATATTAAATAAAAGTTATAGTATACATTTTTTTAATGGTTTATTTACAATGCCGTGAAATTAATTGAATGGATTTTCTTTATTTGTAGAATTTTTATTATTGAGAAATTAAATTTCTTATTATTTATGTAAAAATATTATGTTTACAACTAATTCTCTAAATGCGTGAGTACTTGTGCTACTAAACTTCTTACGGATATCTGCGTGAGAGCTATGAGACTAATCCTACACGAAACAAAGCCTGATTGACACAATGATTATAGTACAGATTATTAACATAAACCAGATCTTTGCTTTTTGTGGTGATTGTAAAGTGGCGTGCCGTTATAGAAATGTATTTGTGTTTTATTGCAACTTCTCTTACCTTTTTCACTAATTATTGCTATAACTTTTAATCCAATCTTTGGATTTTTATACAATTTAGTAATATTATATTCGATGTATTTGTTAACTAATTAGTAAAAATTCAATCAGTTTGATAAGCTTAATTACAAGTATTTTTTAAATTTTGAATTTTAATAAAAATCACAGTTTTCCATAAACATATGCTACGGACACGATTGTTTGTACAAATAATAACTCAAAAATTTTGTCAAAATAAAGTTTAAATATTGTTTAATATGCTACTTTGCGCAAAATTAAATTTTGAAAATCAAAAATATTTTTTGCAATTTTTTGAAATTTTTTGAATTTTAACAAAAACTACAATCTTGTATGAATGTATGCTATATGTATGCTAAAATATACATACACGGTAGAGTTAAAATTTTATAAGATTTAAATGATGTTTTACAGTCTTCCTGGTAACCCATTTTAGCTATGACTCGTACAGTTCGTCTTTGTAATCTAAATAATCTCTGAGATATCGGAGAGTGTCCCCAAATTAGCAAGCTATAACTTATAAAGTATTTTTTATGTTGTATAGTATAGTACGTTAAAAACAACTTTAATTCAAGTGTAAAATCACAGTTTATTTAATTTACTGCAAAATATTGTTATGGAAGTATATAACTATTTTACATAGTTGGATTTAGAGTATCACGAAGATAAAAAAAAAATTAAAATTATATTGTCATTTAAAAAACTAAAGTTGATTGTTTTTGCAAAAATAGGCAAAACAACAGCTTACATATATAAACATGTTTTTATAGTACTCAAAAAACCATTTAAACTGGTTTTTGAATCATTAAAATCGGTTTGAAAATAACAAAGTTATTCAGCCGTACGTTTTTGTCTAAACACACACATGGGTGTCGAATGGACCTTTCCGTATATATATTATATATATATAGATATATACATGTTAAGTTTTAAATTTTTGCGGACAATGAGTAATATTCAATTGACTCACGCAAAATAAACCAAAAATAAATTTAAATTTAAAAAAAAAGGTGTATATATATATATAATATACTTATGATAGGGTTCATTCAGCACCCATTTATTTTATACATATAACTTTGTTATTTTTTAACCAATTTGCTTGATTCAAAAACAGTTTTAACTAGTTTTTTGAGTACTATGAAAGCAAGTACATACATGTATGCTGTTGTTTTACGGATTCTTATAAAAACAAATGTTTTTTTTAGTACTATAAAAGCAGATACATACATGTATGCTGTTGTTTATAGTATTCTTGCAAAAATAATTAATTTCAGTTTAAATATTAACTTTATAAAAAATATTACGGTTTTTTTTTTTAAACATACAAGTTTATAGCCTTTAGAATTCCCAAAAAATCCTTTAAAACTGTTTTCAAATCATATTGTTGTGGAAGTATATAATTAAGTATGTATATTTTACATAATTGGATTTAGAGTATCATGGAGGTTAAAAAAAAAAAATAAAATTATATTGTCATTTAAAAAACTAAAGCTGATTGTTTTTGAGGGAATAGGCAAAACAACAACTTACATGTATATACATGCTTTCATAGTACTTAAAAAACTATTTAAATTGGTTTTTGAATCATTTAAATCGGTTTAAAAATAACAAAGTTATTGTCTAAACACATACATGGGTGCCGAATGGATCTTTCTGTATATATGTTATATATATATATATATATATATATATATATATAACACGTATAGTTTAAAATTTTTGCAAATAATGAGTAATATTCAATTGACTAACGCAAAATAAACCGAAATTAAATTTAAATTAAAAAAAAAACTGTATATATATAATATACTTATGGAAGGGTTTATTTAGCACCCATTTATATATGCATATAACTTTGCTATTTTTTAACAAATTTGCATGATTCAAAAACAGATTTAAATGATTTTTTGGGAATTTTAAAGGTAGCTATAAACATGTATGTTTTTTCTTGCAATTTTATTTTTTATTTTTTTTTTATAAAATTAATATTTAAAATAAAGTTAATTATATTTGCAAAAATACTAAAAGCAACAGCATACATGTACATATCTGCCTTTATAATACTAAAAAAACACTTGTTTTTGTAAAAATGCGTAAAACAACAGCATACATATATGCTTTCATAGTACTCAAAAAACTAATTAAAATGGTTTTTAAATCATTCAAATCGGTTTAAAAATGACAAAGTTATTTACTGTACGTTTTTGTCTTAAACACATACATCGGTGCCAAATGGACCTTTCCGTATATATAATATATTTATACATGTTAAGTTTTAAATTTTTGAAGATAATGCGTAATATTCAATTGACTAACGCAAAATGAACCAAAAATAAATTTAAATTTAAATTTTTTTGTATATATATAATATACTTATGGAAGGGTCCATTCAGCACCCATTTATATATACATATAACTTTGTTATTTTTTAACCAATTTGCATGATTCAAAAACAGTTTCAAATGGTTTTTTGGGAATTTTAAAAGTGGCTACAGACATGTATGTTTTTCTTTAAAAAAAACGTTAATTAAAATTATTATCTTTTAAAAAGTTTTCAAGTTAGTTATTTTTGCAAGAATACTAAAAACAACAGCATACATGTATATATCTGCTTTTATAGTACTAAAAAATATATGTACATGTACATTTGTTTGATTCAAAAACTATTTTAAATTGGTTTTTGGATACTATGCAGGCCGGTATATACATGTATGTTGTTGTTTTTAGTATTCTTGCAAAAACAATCAGTTAATTAAATTTAAATTTAAAAAAAATTGTATATATATAATATATTTATGGAAAGGTTTATTTAGCACCTATTTATATATACATATAACTTTGTTATTTTTTAACCAATTTGCATGATTCAAAAACAGTTTTAAATGAATGTAAGAATTCTATAAGTAACTATAAAAAAAAAATGCTAATTACAATTATAATTTTTTAAATATTTTTTTATAAAATTAATATTTAAACTTAAGTTAATTATTTTTGCAAGAATACTAAAAACAACAGCATACATGTACATATCTGCCTTTATAGTACTAAAAAAACCATTTGTTTTTGTAAGAATGCGTAAAACAACAGCATACATGCTTTCATAGTACTCAAAAAACCAGTTTAAATGGTTTTTGAATCATTCAAATTGGTTTAAAAATAACAAACTTATTTGCTGTACGTTATTGTTTTAAACACATACATGGGTGCCAAATTGACCTTTCCGTATATATATTATATTTTTACATATATAGGATATTTTTAAATTTAATAGAAAATTGCAAATTAAATTAAATGAAAGAAGAAAAATAATCTTCAAAAATTGTTATTGATGTAAAAAAAGGTCCCGTATGGGGGCTTGTTGATATATGTATATATATATATATAATTTTTTTACATATTGGTTAATTATTTAATTTGAACTAAATTGATACGCTCAATTTAATTTAACTAAGAAAACCTTGAATTAAGCGCTAATATAATCTTATTTAAAAAAAAATTAAGTCGAGAGATTAAACGAATCATTGAATTGTATTGCAGTTAAGTTATGATATACCAAGATATTGCTGCATTATTTAATAAAAATTTAAACTAATTTGATACGGTCAATTTAATTTAATTGAGAAAAGTTTTAGTTAAGTGCTATTTAAAACTTTTAGTAAAATAATTGAAGCCGTAACTTAGAAACTAATCGTTGGAATTTGATGCAATTAAATTATGTCAAACCAACATATTGGTAAATTGTTTGGTAAAAATTTAAACCAATTTGACACGCTCAATTTTATTTTATTAATAAAAAACCTTGATTAAGTTCTGCTTAAAGCTTATTAAATAAAAAACATTTTAAGCTATAACTAATTATTGGATTTTAATGCAGTTGTGCTAAGTTAAATCAATGAAATTTGAACCAATTGTATATGCTATAGTAGAAATTGTTAAAGTTATAACATTTTTTATTTATTTCAATCAAGCATATTGAAAGTAATAGTTTAATTAATTCAATACAAATATGTATTCAAACAAGTAAAAGTTTGACAAACTTTCAACACTGAATTGATTTACTTGTACAAATATTTATTTCATTTTTAATCCAAACAAAGCCTCATTATATGCGCTTCCTGTCACGTTTCACATATGAAATTGGCTACCGCCCGAAATTGCTTGTGACATTCACCATTCTTGTCGTTGCCAAATTATAAAATAACGAAAGAGCTTTCAAAATATTAATTAATAATCTGTCATGATTTACAGACATGCTTTCAACATTAATTAATTAGGAACATCTAAGAAACCACAAAAGTTTAAGTTTAATCTACAATTTTATTGCTTATGTCCTGTAACTAAGATTGAATTAATTTTGCAACAGTTTAAGTTTTTAATTAAATATTTATGTAATAACCATAATTAAATTATTAGGAAATAAAAAAGATTTGTTTTTGCACGCTTCAATAAATTAAAAATGGCGTATAAAAGCGAAACAATTGTCGAATGCGAATTTCTCTTTCTCGATGCTTCTTTTAAATTGTAACACTTTCACTCAAGTTTGCATTGTTCCTTTCTTTCAACTGATAGATTTTTATTTATAATTGATGGCAATAAAAAAAATGAGGATACTGCTTTATATGCATAATGTTATGTAAATATAAACTGGATCATTTATAATTAAATATTATCAAATTAAATTTTATAATAACTTCTAAATATTTAATTAATTAATTAATTAATCGATCACAAACAAACAAAATAATTTGACCAAATTTGTTTACAATTTATAAATTAACATTTGACAGTTTTTTGACACATTTGAACAGTTTTTAGTTATACATTTTGACAGTTTGAAACTATAGTTTTTTTATAGTTTTTTGTTCAAAATCAGACATGTTTTAGATCAGTATTTTAATTCTCGATTTTAACAGTTTTTATAAAATTTTACTTTGGCAGTTTATAGCTTAACAGAATATTTTTTGATAGTTTTTAGTACATTTTGACAGTTTTAAGTTTAAAGTTTTAGCAGTTTCTAACTACAAATCTGTAATAGTTTAATTTAAAATTTGATTTTTACAAAAAAATAGTTTTAATCAATAAAATCAAAACATGTTTTGCAGTTTTTAATTGTTTTAGATGAAAATTTATAGAATAAAAAATTAAATTATGGTTAAGTAATGAAGGTTTTTAATTTTTTTTATAAATATAATCTAAAACTCATGTCAACATTGTAATAATAATAATAATAATAATAATACTCTTTATTTTTTACATATGTACAACATCACAACAACAAACAGATTACAATGGGTACCTAGTGTATAAAATAGTGTCAGAAAAGCATTAATAAACAAAAATAGACTTTAAAATTTGTTATTGAGAAAATCTTCTATACAATAAGGTTCTAAATTAATTAATATGAGTGACAGTTTTCTTTTGCACGCCATAATGTTACCTTCAGATTTTAATTCAGGTGGTAGATGATTAAAAAACCGAATGCTGGTATAGTAAACGCTTTTTTCAGTACTGGTTAGCCTATGAATCTCAAACATTAGATCGGTTTTGTGCCTTGTGTTATAGGAATGAGAAATTTGATTTTTCGTATACTTATGTTTATTTTTGAGCAGAAAAAGGACGCAGTCTAAAATATATATTGCAGGAGCAGTAAGTAAATTATTTTTTCTAAAATGAGATTTGCATGATTCATTTGGTTTGAAACCAAGAATGATTCTAAGTGCTTGCTTTTGTAGAATGAATATTTTTTGTAAGTTTGGCATGTTTCCCCAGAATACAATGCCATATCGAAAAATGGAGACAAAATTTGCAGTGTACGCCATTCTCAGTACTTCAAATGTCAAATTTTGTTTTAATACTCTTAATTGGTAGCATATTTTGCAAAGTTTGGTTGACATATACTTTACATGCTCGGTCCACTTTAGTTTGTCATCTATTTGTATACCTAAAAATTTTGTACACTTTTGAAATTTTACCTCATTTCCATCCAGTTTAATACTAACTGGGGTATCAGTATTTTCATTAGTTTTAAAAAGAATGCAGTTAGTTTTGTTCACATTTAATACCAATTGGTTGTTAAAAAACCATTTCTTTATTAGTACTATAAGCCTTGAGCTACTATCGGCTAGATCAACAAAATTAGGCTCGGAGATTAAGAGATTTGTGTCATCAGCGTAACTTATGATATTATGATTAGACTCTTGTGTTATTTTGAAAATGTCATTTATATAGATATTAAAAAGTAATGGGCCCAGAACACTTCCTTGTGGCACCCCCAGATAAACTTCTAATGGTTCCGACAACACTTTACCATTAATTCCGTTAAGAACTACCATCTGACTTCTATTGTGAAGATATGAGGCAAACCATTTGTACGCCGTTCCGCGAATTCCATATTTATGCATTTTTGACAGTAATATTTTATGATTAATGCTGTCGAATGCCTTAGAGAGATCTAAGAATACGCCACAAGGAAGTACTCCTTTTTCCAAAGCTTTTAACACTAGCTGATTAAATTCAAAAAGAGCTGTATCAGTATTTTTCTTTTTGATAAAACCATGCTGTGATGTTGACAATAAGTTAAATTTTGTGAAAAAATCTGTTAATCTAACAGCCATAATTGTCTCAATGATTTTAGAGAAACATGACAATAGACTAACCGGTCTATAGTTGTTAAAATCTAGAGTATCTCCAGATTTGTAGATTGGCTTTACAATGGCTGATTTTAAACAAGAAGGAAATATTCCTTTTTGCAATGACTCGTTTATTAAATATTCGACAGGTCCAATAATACTATATATACATTTTTTTAGAATAAACATAGGTATATTATCTAAGCCAGTACTTCGTTTGCCATCCATTTGGTTAACTGTGTTTAAAATTTCCTGTTGAGTGGCAGGGGATATAAACATGGTATATGGGTTGGTCTCTATATTATTGATGCAGTTGTTTATATTAATGTCACAACTTGAAGTATTCGAATACGTGTCGTTTAATAAGTTAGCTGCTGCGTTTATAAAAAAGTTATTTAAATTGTTAGACTCATTTATTGGATTCTCACTGATAGATTTATTCTTATTTTTTGCACCCGTTAATTCTTTAACCATCTGCCACGCCGTTTTAGTTTTATTATGGGAATTACTTATTCTATTATTATAATATAGTTTTCTACTTGATTCTAGAAGACGGTGATATTTTTGTTTTAGGTATTTTAATACTGGTCCATATTCAGGATTATAAGTACAAATTGTGCAATATAACTGTATTTTTTGTTTACAATCGATTAATTCAGGAGTTGGTATTATCTTAAGTCGTTTACTAGAATTAAGTAATTTTTTCTCAGGAAAAGCTTGATTGTAATAGAAACAAAACTTTGAAATAAATAAGTTAAATTTATTGTCCACAGTGTCTGCAGATCGAATATAATTCCAATCTTCTTCTAAAAGAGTAGTATTGAATGCATTAACATTTTGTTCAGAAAAGTTGCGATATAGACAAGGTTCAGTTGAAGATCTGCCTGCATGTTTAAATTTAACGAGTTGTCCCTTGTGATCAGAAATATATGTATCTATCACAGTGGCCTCTGATACCAATTTAGAATTGCTTATAACATTATCAATGCATGTTTTAGATTTGAATGTAACTCTTGTGTAATCATTAATTAATAAGTTACTACCATAAGATTCGACAAGATTTTTAAATATAAATGTCGAATTAGAATCAAGTCGAACGTCTATGTTGAAATCGCCCGTTACAAAGTATGTATTGTTATCAATATATAATTTATTTAACAGTATTGTTAATTTAGAAAAAAATATGTTTATGTCACTAGTGGGAGTTCTATAAAGGTTTACAATAGTTATCTTTTTGTTACAACCTGTATTGATATCAACGCCGCAGCACTCGAAGTCGGCTAGCACAGATAGACGGTTGATGTCCTCGCGACAGCTATATATTATTCTTTCCCTACAGTAAATAGCCACCCCTCCGTGGGTGTTAGGTTGACGGCAGTAGTATGATGCTAAGTTGAAATTTACAATATTGAGGGTATGTATCTGATCCTCAGACTTCCAGTGCTCCGATAGACAGAGAAAATCAATTTCGCATTCGTCTGTAATTATTGATAATTCCCCCGTACAATTTCCAAGTGATCTAATGTTGTTGTGAAGAAGATAGAAATTCCTTTCAGGTCCCGTTATGTTTGTGCTTTGGGTGTTCATGTTATTGTTAATATTGAATGATGTTAAGTTGTTTCTTGTGAGATTTCCTTTGATCGAAAATTTTTATCAGCTGGATTACTGGGAAAATTATATCTGCGTATTGCAATATTTTGTGGCCATGTGTCCGGATTCATTAACTTGTCCAGGTATGTATAATCTGCTCCCAGTTTAAATGCTTTATTTCTTCCTTTAGTAGATAACTCATCAATTTCTTTAATTTTAATTTCAGGATGTTTAGTTAACATAAATGTTTTAATAGTTTCCACTGATACCGAGTTTGCACATTTTCCAATATATATCCACGCATATTTTTCGGACGCCTTTAATTCATTATTCATATCTTTACAAGAACCAACTACTGTTTTTAATTGTTTGGGTTTCTTTCGTACTACCTTTGTCCATTTTTCGTTAATTTGTTTTAAATCCTTATTTATATAAATAATATCGGTTAGTTTTTCTTCAGATTGTTTCTCTAATAATGTAATATTGTTTTTGTGGGTTATTTCTTTTGATATCTCTTCACATTTATTTGTTTCCATATTTTTATTTATTTGAGGGTCATCTTTCAGAGAACTTATTATCTTAGAGGTTTTTGAACTCTGAATTGGCGGTTTTTGTAAAACTCTATCATTTTGTATACTTTTAAATGTATTAATTTTTTCCACTAAGAGAGCTATTTTGTCGTTTAACCCTTCAATTAATGCATTTTTTGACTCGATAATTATGTCTTTATTTTTAATAATTTCATTTAGATACGTAATTTCCACTTTAAAAACACGCGGGTTTTCACTATCTTCGGTTACACAGCACTTTATATCCAATTCATTAAGAAATTGAACTTCTTTTAACTTCTTAACGCAACTTTGATGATAAATAGTGTTACATGTGACACATTTGAGTCCACTTACTGCAAATACACCACATTTACACTTCTTTACTTCAGGAGCGTTCTCTTTTACGTCTGACCCGACCATCTTGCCGGCCGCCATTTTTGTACCAAATATAATAATTTAACTCTCATTATTCTTGCTAAAATGTTTGCAAATGTCATTTTTCATAATTTCATGCTTCAAAATAAAACATAATTCAATTAATTGTCTGCATACTTCCCACAATTAGTCGAATTTCTTCCCAAAAGTGAAAGAAATATAAATTAAAACGATATGGCCGAATTTTATGATGAGAGATTGCATTGTGTACAGTTTAATCAAAAGGTTACTTCTTATGAAAGCTAACGATTATTACTAACAAACAACTTTCAAAAATAAGGAACATATTTATCTTAATTATCATTAAAAATTGTAAAATAAAATTTAAAATTTATTTAAATTAATAATTTAAAAAATTGGCACACAATAGGTTGGACAAAATTGCATAAAATGCATTGATTAATATTCATAAAATGTGGAATTTATTATATATTTTATTCTGATTTAATCTTGAACATATTAACAATTCTCCTACACTATCAAAACTTGCTGGAAATTATAGTTCTCACAGCATCAGAATTGTTTTGATTTATTTTACTATTGTATGATGGTCATTACACCATTCACTGTGTGAATGAATTTTGTTGGATGCATAAGAATCTTCCGATACATGATTGTGTGGACGTTTTTTTTCTTTATTTTTTTAAATTGTTTTGTTATTTTTTAGTGTAATCATCGTGGAATGTAAATGTAATGGATGAAGTGTGCTTGCTAATATTATAATAAAAGTGTTGAATACTTACTGGCGTTATTGAGAACACCTTGATCCGGTGGGTGGTGTGATGATGTGTGTGTGTCCCTGTCTACGCAGCATGCCCATATCATTCCTCCGGAGCATAAATCCAATGGCCTTCCTCCACCGAGGACGCAACTTATGCTCAAGCCGCACTCGTATTTTACCCCTTTGTATCGACACGATTGGGGTATCACTGAAAATAAAATAATTGCACATTTTAAAAGTTATAGTTTTATGATTGCGTATGGGTTACAAAGTGAAGCCATCATAACAACGTTTTATGCCCACGACTGACGTCACGAGTTAGTTGTAGGTATAGGTCTTATTAGTAGTTAATCGTTTAATTTCACAATTATTAGTGAACATTAATTGAAGTTAATATTAAGAGTATTTATTGTCCATTATCAAATAGCGTTTGTATTAGAAAACTCAATATTTGTGTGAAATAAACAACTGACGTCACACATGTTGGCTTCACAGCGTCGGCAATTTTATTGATGACTATAAGCTATGTTGGTATCAAATTGCGATCATTTGTAATGCTTAATTTGGAAGTTAAAACAACTTTGGGAGGTATCAATCTAATTAAGGTTATATTAAATTCAGCGTATGAATTGCAACCAAATTTATGCAATAATTACCTATAATTATGAACTATATTGACCACAAATTACATTAATTTTTATTTTATTTAGCCTTAAGTTTCTAGACTGAACTGGATGACATCGATTTATTTGAGGTTATGTCAAAATCAGCGTATAGATTGTAATCAAATTTATACCATACTTACTGATGATTATAAACTATATTGTTGCCAAATTTCATTCATTTTTAATGCACAGTTTAGTAGTTATAACAGATTAAGTATACCTTATATTTAATTGTATGAGAAGACTCTTGTAGATTTATTTGAGGTTATGTTAAATTCAGCGTATAAAATCTAATTAAATTTATAGCATATTTATTGATTATTATGAACTATATTACATATAAAATTCATTAATTTTTAATGCACAGTTTAGAAATTATGGCAGATTAAGCTATCCTCATACTTAATTGTATGAGATGGCTGCTAAAGATTTATTTAAGGTCATGTCAAAATCAGCGTATAGATTGTGACAATCAATTATGAGCTATGTTGTTGCAAAAATTTATTAATTTTCAATACACAGTTTGAAAATTATAACAGACTATGTATAGTTATAGTTTATTGATCGTTGGCTGCTGTAAAATTAATTGAGGTTATGTTAAATCTATCGTATGGATTTTAACCAATTTTATACCATAGTTATTGCTGGTTATGAAGCATATTAATGCCAAATTTAATCAATTTTTAATGCATTATTTAAAAGTTATAACAAATTATGTTTACCTTATAGTTTATTGAATCAGTTAGCAGTTGTAGATTTAATTGAGGTTATGTTAAATCTAACGTATGTATTATAATCAAATTTATATCATAACTAGTGATGGCTATGAACTATATTTTTGCCAAATTTCATCAATTTTTAAGGCACAGTTTAGAAGTTATATCAGATTATGTATACCTTACAGTTTATTAATCGACATAACTGTTGTAGATTTATTTGAGGTTATGTTAAATTCAGCGTATAAATTGTAATCAATTTTATATCATATTTACTAAAAACTATGAACAATATTATTACTAAAATTCATCAATTTTTAATGCATAGTTTAGAAGTTATTATAGATTACGTTTACTTCATTGTTCATTGATTGGGTAGGCTATAATTGATTTAATTGAGGTTATGGTCAACCTATCGTATAGATTTTAACCAAATTTATGTTATTTTCACTAATAATTATAAGCTATATTGATACTAATTTAAATTAGTTTTGAATATACAAGTTCTGGCAGTTTTTAGATAGTTTATTGTTTCGAAGTTGAATTTAATAATGTCAATTTATTTGAGGTTATGTCAAACTGAGCGTGCAAGTTTTAACCAAATTTATAGTACTTTTACTGATATTTATGAAGTATATTTGTGTTAATTTGTATCAGGTTTCAATGCACAGTTCAAAAGTTATAAACAATTTTGTTTTTCCAATGATTTTAGATTGAATTAGGTAATGTAGATTTATTTGAGGTTATGTCAAATGGAGCGAGTGAATTTTAACAAAACTTGTAGAGCATTTACTAATAGTTATGAAGTATATTAATTCAAACTTGCATCAGTATTTAATGCACAATTCAAAAGTTATGACAATTTTTTTACTCCAATGGTTTTAGATTTGTCAAATAAATTAAGGCAAATTGGGCGTGTAAATTTTAATAAAATTTATAGTACTTTTACTAACAGCTATGAAATATATTAGTACCAATCTGTATCAGTTTTTAATGCACAGTTCAGAAAGTATGACAAATTTGTTTTTTTTTTATGGTTTCAGATTGAATTAGGTAATGACGATTTATTTGAGGTTATGTCAAACTGAGCGTGTAAATGTTAACTAAATTTATAGTACTTCTATTAACAGTTATGAAGTATATTAGTACCCAATTGTATCCGTTTTCAACGCACAGTTCAGAAATTATAACAAATTTGTTTATTCTTATGGTTTCAGATTGAATTAGATAATGATGATTTATTTGAGGTTATGTCAAACTGAGCGTGTGAATATTAACTAAATTTATAGTACTTCTACAGACATTTATGAAGTGTATTAGTACTAATTTGTATCAGACTTCAATGAACAGTTTAAAAGTTATAATAAATTTAGTTTTTTTCAATAATTTTAGATTGAATTAGTTAATGTCCATTTATTCGAGGTTATGGCTAATTGAACGTGTGAATTTTAATAAAATTTATAGTACTTCTACTAACAGTTATGAAGTATATTAGTACCCAATTGTATCCGTTTTCAATGCACAGTTCAGAAATTATAACAAATTTGTTTACTCTAATGGTTTCAGATTGAGTTAGGTAATGACGATTTATTTGAGGTTATGTCAAACTGAGCGTGTGAATGTTAACTAAATTTATAGTATTTCTACTGACATTTATGAAGTGCATTAGTACTAATTTGTATCAGACTTCAATGAAGAGTTTAAAAGTTATAACAAATTTAGTTTTCTTACATGATTTTAGATTGAATTAGATAATGTAGATTTATTTGAGGTTATGTAAAACTGAGCGTGTAGATTTTATCAAAATTTATATTACTTTTACTGACAGTTATAAAGTGTATTAGTACTAATTTGTATCAGTTTCTAATGCACAGTTCAGAAATTATGATAATTTTGTTTACTATTATGGTTTCAGATTGAGTTAGGTAATGACAATTTATTTGAGGTTATGTCAAACTGAGCGTGTGAATGTTAACTAAATTTATAGTACTTCTACTGATAGTTATGAAGTATATTTATTGTATTAGTTTTCAATGCACAGATCAAAAGTTATGACAAATTTATTTACCCCAATGATTCTGAATTGATTTAGAATATGTTGATTTGTTAGAGGTTATATCAAACTGAACGAGTGGATTTTAACACAAGTTTTAATACTTGTACTTGTAACTATGAAGTATATTAGTACCAATTTGTATCAGTTTTTAATGTACAGTTTAGAAGTTTTGACAAACCCCAACAATTCCAGATTGAATTAGGTAATGTTGATATTTTTGAGATTATGCGAAACTGAGCGTGCAAATTTTAATAACATTTATAATACTTCTACTGACTATTATGAAGTGTATTTGTACCAATTTGTATCAGTTTTTAATGTACAGTTTAGTAATTATGACAAATTTATTTACCCCAATGATAGAGGTTGAATTAGGTAATGCCAATTTATTTGAGGTTATGTCAAATTGAGCGTGTAGATTTTATCAAAATTTATATTACTTTTACTGACAGTTATGAAGTGTATTAATACTAATTTGTATCAGTTTCTAATGCACTGTTCAGAAATTATGAGTATTTTGTTTACTCTAATGGTTTAAGATTGAATTAGATAATGTTGATTTATTTGAGGTTATGTAAAACTGAGCGTGCAGATTTTAATAAAATTTATAATTTTCTTTCTAGCAATTATGTATATTAGTATCAATTTGCATCAATTTTTAATGCACAGTTTAGAAGTTATGACACATTTATTTACTTTAATGATTCTTGATTGAATTAGGTAACTTTGATTTATTTGAGGTTATGTCAAACTGAGCGTGCAAACTCTAATAAAATTTCTACTACTTCTATTGACTATTATGAAGTGTATTAGTACTAGTCTGTATCAATTTTGAATGCATAGTTTAAAAGTTATGACATATTTATTTACCCAACAATTTTAGATTGAGTTAAGCAATGTCAATTTATTTGAGGTTATGTTAAACTGAGCGTATAAATTTTAATAAAATTTATAGTACTTCTACTAATAGTTGTGAAATGAATTAGTACCAATTTGTATAAATTTTTAATGGACAGTTTAGAATTTTTGACTATTTTAGTTACCTCAATAATTTTAGATTGAATTAGGTAATGTTGATATTTTTGAGATTATGTCTAACTGAGCGTGTAAATTTTAATAAAATTTATAATATTTTTACTGACAGTTATAAAATGTATTAGTACTAATTTGTATCAATTTTTAATGCACAATTTAGAAGTTATAACAAATTTAGTTAACCCCAATGATTGCGGTTGAGTTAGATAATGTCCATTTATTTGAGGTTATTTCAAACTGAACCTGCAAATTCTAATAAAATTTATAGTACTTTTACTGACTACTAAGAAGTGTATTAGCACCAATTTGTATCAATTTTGAATGCACAGTTTAAAAGTTATGACAGATTTATTTACCCTAACAATTCTAGATTGAGTTAAGCAATGTCAATTTGTTTGAGGTTATGCTAAATTGAGAGTATAGATTTTAATAAAATTTATAGTACGTTTACTAACTATTATGAATTATATTAGTACCGAATTGCATCAATTTCCAATGCACAATTTTAAAGTTATTCAATCAAGAATCTAAAATACCACAATAGTTTTGAAAAACTGTTTTGCATTAAATTTGTAATCTTTTGTACCGCACTGCAGCTTACTTAAATCAAAAGGCATTTATTTTTAAATATTGTTAATATAATAATATTTAAGTTATTAGCTATTAAAAATTACATAATAAATTATTGATCAATGCCAACAATACCATAATATCCTGTAATATACAATTTAACAAACAAAATTTTTGCATTATTTGAAAACTTTACATAAAAAGAAGTTTACAATGAACTTTTATAGAAAGCTTTTTCCAATTAGCACCGATATCTCTTAATATTGTAATTGTTGATTTCGTATAGAAATACAAAAGTAAGTCTTGATCATTATACATTAACAAACGTGCTAATGCAACATGCAAATAAAGTTAAGTAGTGTATCGTGTATGGCATCAACATAGCAGAGAGAGTCCAGCTTTCGATTGCTGTATATCGACTCAATGAAAGCTTTGATTGAATGTTCTAATTTACCAAATTTTATATAATAAAAGAAATCAAAACAATGTGCTCTTAATTTGTTATTATCAGAGCATAGAATTGTGAGGAATTTATATGATTAATTAAATGAATTATAAGACATACTTCTTCCTAGCATATCAATGAGTCCCTGCGTATCCGAATGTCCAATGGGCGTTCTCCTGCCCAGCGCATCCAGAATCATTAATTCCTGAGTCTGTTTCTCACTAGGCACAGCGAATGTTAAACGTAAACACACAAACAGCACAAGAGACACAGTCCACATAATGACACCACCCTCCCTATTGAAAGCGGACATGTTAACAGCACTGCACTCGGCTTCTTACTACTTCTTTTTACCACAAACGAAACGCACACATGTGGAGCAACTTTCGAGCATCGGAAGTTAAGTCTAATGGTGCTAAAGACGCATTGAGGAACTCTCCACAAGACACACTGGAATACGCGGAGCAAAACAATCCGCCAAGTGAAAGCTGAGCTAATGACGGTAATGAGTCTTCTTCTTCTACTTTTCTGTGAGGGATATTTGTATCGTATCAGACTGACTGACTGGGAAGTAGTCGCTCTCCAGATCATAACAAAGGACATTTGTTTGCAATTAGCTAATTCGTTTCGGGAGATAAGTTAATTGTTATCTGGGATCGTTTCCTTACTTGCCGCCACAATGCAATCCTTCTCTCTTCACTAATCGATCATTATTTGATTTATGTAATTAATTGCTATTGCTTTGCCATTAATGGGTTTAAAACTTTTCATTTTCCCATACCAGTAATGCGATTATTACTTCGCATTGGTAATCGATTATACAACTAAACTAATCGCTATTTTATTCCATCATTTATGGGCATCATAAGCTATTCATTTTATTTACATTAATTGTATTTGATTCAATTAGATAACTAATTTTTAATATAATATCGAAAAAAATCATAAAAAATTAAATTAAATTTCTTTTTAAATTGTTTCAGACTTTTATTTAAATCAACTTTTAGGTAAAGTAATAATCTAGAAAAAATATTTTTGAAAATATTTTTGATTAATTTTTTTAAAGTAAAGATTTTTTTGAAAAATTGTTTTAAATATTTTGACATGTAGTAACCATAATAGTAACTTTTAGAATCTATTTAATTTTAAACGCCACAAAATAAAATTTAAAAAATATTTTTGGAAATAATTTTTTTTATTTTTGAAAAATGTAAAAAAAAAATAAAAATTGTTGCTAACATTATAATATGTGGCAGTCATATTAGTAACTTTGTTAACTGCAACTTTTAGAATTATTTTTTAAAAACATTGCAAAATAATATTCTACCAAGTAAATTTGAAAATTATTTTCTCTTTATTTATTTATTTTTATTTCTTGAACATATTTTATTATAAATTCCAGCCAGTTTCTTGGTATGATGTAATGTTCTTACAAAATTTTAAACATTTATTAAATTGTTTATAATAACCTCCAGACTGTTTACATATTCTAATCTATCTAACTAAAAATTTATCCAAATGTTTCTTAACAATAGCGAGTATAAATAAAAATAGTTAAACCTTCGCCCAGCTTAAACCATAAATTGAGTAAGATGCTATTTATTACTATCAATGATGTTTTGTCTTCTTGAAAAAAAAAATTGTCAAGTGTGAGTAATTTAGGTCACAGCACCATTGTTGCATTTAACTCTTCACAATAACGCATGTCGAAACATTCTTTTATTTAATATTATCGCAATAACCGTGCCTTCATTTAATCATTTCATATGCATGTCTTAAAACATAAAATATCAGCCAAAAATCTAGTAAATTGGGCAACGTACCGTAGTGCTCATTATTTTTCAGATGCAATTAATTAACGTTTGGGTAATCGATTGCGCTTGAATTCTATACGCTTCACGTGTGCTCTAAATAGAGAAAAATAGTAACGAGGAAAGTTCGTGTAATTAGAAATTGATTTAAAAATGTATGCGTTGCATATCATAAAGATAAGCTTCAGGAAAGCGGATATAAATTTTTATTATCTTATGATAAAGCTGTTGATAATGTTTATAATCTTATTATATATTAACCGCATATAATAAATAATTTATTGGAAAGATAGTACAAATTTACTTATTTTAAAAATGTATATATAAAAGTTAAAATTAGATTTTATATAATTTTCATTGGATCTTTTTGCAAATTTTGTGAATTGATTTCGTACCCCAGTACTAATTATTGGTAAAAAATGGTTAACATTAGTACGGCTGTTATTTTTTGTAGCAACAATAGAAATGAATTAAAAATCAAAATTAGATTTAAATCACTCAATCAAATTTTAGACATTGGATCCTTTTGCAAATTTTGTCAATTGATTTAGTACTTTAGTACTAATTATTGGTAAAAAATGGTTAACATTAGTACGCTTATTTTTTTGTGGGTATAGTCAAAATTAATTAAAAATCAAAATTAGATTTAGATCACTTAATCAAATTTTAGACATTGGATCCTTTTGCGAAATTTGTCGATTGATTTAGTACTTAAGTACTAATTATTGGTAAAAAATTGTTAACATTAGTACGCTCAGTTTTCTTGTAGCAATAATAGAAATTTATTAAAAATCAAAGTTAGATTTAAATCACTCAATCAAATTTTAGACATTGGTTTTTTTTGCAAAATTTGTCAATTGATTTAATACCTCAGTACTAATTATTGGTAAAAACTGGTTAACATTAGTACGGTTGTTCTTTTTTTGTAGCAATAATAAAAAATTATTAAAAATCAAAATTAGATTTTAATCACTCAATAAAATTTTAGACATTGGATCCTTTTGTAATTTTCATCAATTGATTTAGTACTTAAGTACTAATTATTGGTAAAAGTTGGTTAATATTAATACGCTCAATTTTATTGTAGCATTAATGTAAATTGATTAAAAATCAAAATTAGATTTAGATCACTCAAACAAATTTTAGACATTAGATCCTTTTGCAAATTTTGTTAATTGATTTAGTACCTAAGTAGTAATTATTGGTAAAGAATGGTTAACATTAGTACGTTCATTTTTTTTTGTAGGAATAGTAGAAATTTATTAAAAATTAAAATTAGATTTAGATCACTCAATCAAATTTTAGACATTGGATCCTTTTGCAAA
This sequence comes from Tachinus rufipes, assembly GCA_963932245.1. NCBI lineage: Eukaryota > Metazoa > Arthropoda > Insecta > Coleoptera > Staphylinidae > Tachinus > Tachinus rufipes. The sequence continues at coordinate 124,662,182 of OZ010743.1, forward strand.
TCTTGTCAATTGATTTAGTACCTTAGTACTAATTATTAGTAAAAAATGGTTAACATTAGTACAGTCGTTCTTTTTTTGTAGCAATAATAGAAATTTATTAAAAATCAAAGTTAGATTTAGATCACTCAATCAAAATTTAGACATTGGATCCTTTTGCAAATTTTGTCAATTAGTTTGGTACCTAAGTACTAATTATTAGTAGAAAATAGTTACTATGAGTACGGCCGTTTTATTTTTATAGCAATAATAGTAATTTATTAAAAATCAAAGTTAGATTTAGATCACTCAATCAAATTTTAGACATTGGATCCTTTTGCAAATTTTGTCAATTGATTTACTACCTCAGTACCAATTATTGGTAAAAAATGGTTAAAATTAGTACAGTCGTTCTTTTTTTGTAGCAATAATAGAAATTTATTAAAAATCAAAATTAGGTTTAGATCACTCAATCAAATTTTAGACATTAGATCTTTTTGCAAATTTTGTCAATTGATTTAGTATCTTTGTACTAATTATTGGTAAAAAATGGTTAACATTAGTACGCTCCTTTTTTTGTAGCAATAATAAAAATTTATTAAAAATCAAAGTTAGATTTAGATCACTCAATCAAATTTTAGACATTGGATCCTTTTGCAAATTTAGTCAATTAATTTAGTACTCCAGTACTAATAATTGGTGAAAAATGGTTAACATTAATACGCTCATTTTTTTTGTAAAAATAATAGAAATTTATTAAAAATCAAAATTAGATTTAAATCACTCAATCAAATTTTAAACATTGGATCTTTTTGCAAATTTTGTTAATTGATTCAGTACTACAGTACTAATTATTGGTAAACATTGGTAAACATTAATACGTTCAATTTTTTGTAGCAATAACAAAAATTTATTAAAAATCTAAATTAGATTTAGATCACTCAATCAAATTTTAGACATTGGATCCTTTTGCAAATCTTGTAAAATGATTTAGTACCTCAGTACTAATTATTGGTAAAAAATGATAAACATTAGTACGCTCATTTTTTTTGTAGCAATAATAGAAATTTATTAAAAATCAAAATTAGATATAGATCACTCAATCAAATTTTAGACATTGGATCCTTTTGCAAATTTTGTCAATTGATTTAGTACCTCAGTACTAATTATTGGTAAAAAATGGTAAACATTAATACGCTCATTTTTTTTGTAGCAATAACAGAAATTTATTAAAAATCAAAATTAGATTTAGATCACTCAATCAAATTTTAGACATTGGATCCTTTTGCAAATTTTGTAAAATGATTTAGTACCTCAGTACTAATTATTGGTAAAAAATGGTAAACATTAGTACGCTCATTTTTTTTGTAGAAATTTATTAAAAATCAAAATTAGATTTAGATCACTCAATCAAATTTTAGACATTAGATCTTTTTGCAAATTTTGTCAATTGATTTAGTACTTCAGTACTAATTATTGGTAAAAATTGGTTAACATTAATACGCTCAATTTTCTTGTAGAAATAATAGAAATTTATTAAAAATCAAAATTAGGTTTAAATCACTCAATCAAATTTTAGACATTGAATCCTTTTGCAAATTTTGTCAATCGATTTTCCTCGCACTAGATCATTGTGCTACGGTCGCCACTAAGATAGATTACAAACTATAAAACTTAATGTTCAAATAAAATTAAAGCAAGCAAACATAACTCCATATGATTATCACAAACTTATAATCTAAATCCTTAAATTTCATCAATAAATTATGTATTTAAGTTTTAAATAAAAAAAATTTATTTTAATTTATAATATTAATATAGTTCATAGTATACCATTAAATAAATTAACGATGTTGTCATTAATGCTATAATATACCCTCAATATATGTCATTCGAAGCGATTGTGAGACATGGGATATTACAACATATTAACATCCAGAGCAGATACTTTTGATTTCTAAACCAATCATTAAATATTGAGTGCTATCTATTAAATTAAAAAATTGATTAATACATTTCCTGTTAATTTAATATAATTTAAATTTGTTAAAATAATAATTATATGTACATTGCTCTTTGTGCAAATTATTGCGACTGGCACATAGACGTACAAATTTCTATGGAGCAACTTGCATGCTCTGCTTATTACCACAAGCATATTACGCTTGTATACCATATAACGACACCTACAAGAATGACTATTGTATTGATAAATGCTTGAAAAAATACCCTTGATGCGCGCTGTTTCCTTATTAAAAAACGATTGTTAGATAACCCGAAAATGGAAGGCGATTAGCAAGATTGCGCAACGGTTTTTATACTTTAGAATAATAATTAAATATACTTACATCCCAATTCATCAAAAAATCTCGTCTTTGCTGGTGGATAACTAAGTTTATCATAATCTGAAACAATAATATGATTGAATTTGTTTGTTATTATTATTTAATTATTTTTACAGATGATATGTAACTTTTACTTTGCACTTTCATTTTTTTGTGTTCGATATTTGGAAACTTAATTAGCATACTCATAATATATTCATGAAGCGTTTATATATGAATAGAAATATGCACAATTTCTATAGTCGACAATTTAATGTGTAACTTATTTTTATCATAATTTGTTGTAGAAAATTTAATAAACAATGCAAGACTGAATGAGTTCCGGTTATTTGAATTAGTATTCAAAGTACAGTTTGTGTATACATTTATGGCAAGGTTACAATTTATAATATAGTTTTAAAAAATTATTAGGAAAACAGTAAATAAAATATGCTATCATAATCATTTTTTTAAGTGTTCGTGATCAAAAGATTTAATGGTTGACCTCTCTGCAAACGTTAGAAATAATTTTGTCACAAGAAAAAGTTGTGATCCAACGTCTTAACCACTTAAAGTTGTGTGGATGGGTGGGCCACTCCAATCTAAACTACTGACTTGTGTACATGTTATGAAGTTTCCCACCCACCCAACCAAGTGTTTGTGATTAACAGATTTAATGCTTATCCTCTCTGCGAGCGTCAGAAATAACTTTGTCACAAGAGAAGGTTGTGATCCAATCTCTTAACCACTAACAGTTGGGTGGGTGGGTGGGTCACTCCAATCCAAACTACTGACTTGTTATTTTACTATAAAATGACCCATCCAACCAAGTGTTTGTGATCAAGAGATTTAATGTTTGATCTCTCTGCGAGCGTCAATAACTTTGTCACAAGAGAAGCTCATATCAAATAATTTGAGATTACATAAAATTGGGCGTAATAAACCTAATGTAGTACATTAGTACCAATTAGCAAACAGATTCAATAAATAGTTTGAAAGTTATAATTTTTTTAAATATTTAGTTTTTTTTAATAAAATCATTTATTACTAAATCCCGCAGAAATATTTATAAAATAGTTTGGAAGTTAAGGTTTTTTAATAAATGTGTCTATTACTGAATCTTTTTAGATCATATCAAATAGTTTGAGATTACCAAAATTTGGGTGTATGGATTTGAATTATTTTTGCACAATTGGTGAAAACCCTAATGGAGTACATTTGTACCAATTTGCAAAAATATTTAAGGAAGTTATAATTTTTTTTATAAATCCCTTTGGTTCTAAATCCTTTTAGCTTATATCAAATAGTTTGATTTTATGTAAAATTGGGCGTGACAATTTTTGTTATTTTTATATTGTTGGTTCTTTATTTCGCGAGTCTACTCATTCTACTAATTATGGTTTCAACAATCCACTCGGTAGAATGTGTAGATTTGCAAATAATTTACCAACTGATATTAATGTATTTTGTGTCTCTAAATCTACGTTCAGAAGTCGGCTAAGTCATGCTGACTAATGTCTAATATGTGCGCTTTTATGAATGGTATATTTGTATTCTTTATTTTTGTATTGTAAAACATCATTGTTTATGTATATTTGATGTAGATGTAAATGGTAAGATTATACCGTCAATAAAGTATTATTATTATTATTATTATTATTACTTATAACACTAAAAAGCATTGCTACCAACTTACATGTATATTCAATGATTGGTTGTTAAGTTATATTTTCTTTTAAACATTTCTTGGTTATTGAAGTCAATTAACTACCGTCAAATAGTTTGAAGTTACATAAAATTGGACGTGTCAACTTGTATAAATCTCTTTAATTGTTTATTTTTTGTTCATTTTCCGTTTATTTTGTCTACTTTTTGTTTATTATAAGTTTGCTTTTTAGCCATTTTTTGCTCATTCGGTGTACGTTTTGTTTTTTGTTTACTTTTACTTTATTTTCTGGCCACTTTTTGTTTGTACTTTTTTTTGTTTTTTGTCTACTTTTTAATTTCGTCAATTCTTGTTTTTTGTTTGTTTTTGTTTGCTTACATATTTTACTCTCTGTCCGTTTTTGTGTATTTTATCTAACATTTTTGTTTATTTTTTCCACTTTTTACCAATTTTTTTCACTTTTTTGTTTTTTATTCACTTTTTGCCTATTTTGTTTACTCTACGTACGTTTTAGCCTATTTTGTATACTTTTAGTTTTATTCTAGTCTTTTTTTGTTTATTTAAGTTATTTTGTTCATTTTGTCTTTTTTGTCTACTTTTTGTTATATTTTTTTGTCACTTTCTACAATGTCAATTTTTTGTCTAATTTGTATATTTGCATTCTATTTTTCGGCCACTTTTTGCATATTACGTCTTTTTTGTCTATTTTTGTTAATATTTTGCCTATTTTGTCTACTTTGTTTAGTTTTTGGATATTTTTTGCACACGTTGTTTACTTTACTTTTATTTTGTTGATTTTGTCTAATTTTGTCTATTTTTTAGCCACTTTTCACTTGTTTTGTTTTCTTTCTAACTATTTTTTATGTTTTTTTTGTTTTGGCCATTTTTTGATCATTACGTCTACTCTACTTCCGCTTTTGTTTAATTTGTCTATTTTCAATTTATTTTTTGGCTACTTTTTTCTTATTTTGTCTATGTTTGTTATTTTGTGTCTACTTTTTGTTTGTTTTGTCAATTTTTGTCCAAGTTTTGTCTATTTTCCACCACTTTTTGTGCATTTTGTTTAATTTTTGTCTATTTTGTCTTTTGTTTACTCCGTTTAAGTTTTGTCTGGTTTTTTTATTGCTTATTCCGTCTGTTTTACGTCCGTTTGTGTGTATTCTGTATAATATTTTATACATTTTTTGGTATTTTGTCTATTTTTGTCTTTAGTTTAATTTTTTGTTTACTTTTTGCTCATTCTGTTTACTTTACGTCCGTTTTTGTCTATTTTCTATATTTTTAGTTTATTTTCCATTTACTTTTTGCTTATTTTGTTCACACTTTGTTTATTTTGTCTTTTTTGTCTATTTTTTTGTTTTTTTTTGTCACTTTCTACAATGTCTACTACTTTTTGTCTATTTTGTCTATTTTGTTTAGTTTTTATTAATTTTTCAGCAACTTTTTGCTTATTTACGTCATTTTTTTAAATTTTTTGTTCAATTTTTGTATATTTTTTGCTCATTTTGTTTACTTTACGGTTGCTTTTGTTTATTCTGTTTGTTTTTCTTCTATTTTTTGGCCACTTTTTACACATTTTGTTCATGTTGTCTATTTTGTCTACTTTCTGTCTTTTTTGATCATTTTTTGCTTATTACATCTACTTTACGTCCGCTTTTGTCTACTTTCAGTTTATTTTTTAGCCATTTTTTGCTTATTTTGCCCGTTTTTGTTATTTTTTGTTTGTTTTGTCAATTCATGTCCACTTTTTGTTTTGTTTTGGACACTTTTTACTTACAAGGTCTGTTTTTGTGTATTCTGTATAAAATTTTCCGACCACTTTTTGTGCATTTTGTTCATTGTTTGTCTATTTGTTTAGTAAACAGAGTGAGTGACAAAATGGACAAAAAGCGCAAAAAATAGACGGAATATTATTCAAAATACACAAAAACGAATGGAGAGTAAAACAAGGAAACAAACAGAAGCTAAATTGAAATTGAAATTAGACAAAATAAACAAAAACAGACGTTAAGTAGACGAAGTAAGCCAATAAACAGTCTAAGAGTAAATAAATAAACAAAAAGTAAACAGAATGGACAAAAAATGAACGAAATGCACAAAAAGTGGTCCAAAAATAGACTGAATTTTATAAAAAATACACAAAAACAAACTTTGTAAGTAAAAAGTGGTCAAAACGAAAACAAAAAGTGTACAAAAACTAAAAAAAAATAACAAAAATAAACAAAATAAGCAAAAAGTGATTGGAAAATAAACTGAAAATTGACAAAATAAACAAAAGCGGACTAAAGTGTTTATTTTTAATCTATTTTCTCGTTACTGTTTGCTTATTTTGTCTTCATTTTTTAATTTTGTTTGTCGATTTTTTGTCGTTTTTTTTTTGACAAGTTTCTACGATGTCAACTTTTGTGTTTATTTTGTTTATCCATCCATTTTTATTACGTCTCTTTTTTGTTAATTTTTTGTCTATTTTGTCTATTTTTCATTTCATTCACTTTCCGTTTATTTTTGTTTATTCTATCTACTTTTTGATTATTTTTTGGAAATTTTTTACGCATTTTGTTATTTTATTTTATTATTTTATTGTGAAATTATTAATTTATGTAATTAATTATTGTAAACTGGTGATAGCCGTTAAATATATTATTATTATTATTATATTATTATTATTATTTTGTCTACATTCTATCTGTTTTCTTTGTATTTACCATTTTTTGCTCAAGACGTCTACTTTATGTCCGCTATTGTTCATTTTGTCTACTTTTAGTTTATTTTCTAACCACTTTTTGCTATTATGACCGTTTTTGTTATTTTTTCTTGTTTTTGTTTGTTTTGTCATTTCTTGTCTACTTTTTGTTTTTGTTTTTGACACATTTTATATACGGAGTCCGTGTTTGTGTATTTCGTATAAAATGTTGTCTATTTTTGGACCACTTTTTGTTAATTTTGTTAATTTTTTGTTTATTCGTTTAGTTTAGTAAACAGAGTGAGCAAAAAGTGAACAAAAGAAAAGACAAAAAGTAACGGAATGTTATACAAAACACACTTTCAAACAAAGTAAGCAAACAGAAACTAAACAAAACAAAATGGTCAAAAATTATACAAAATGAACAAAAAAAGTACAAAATAAGCAATAAGTTGCCAAACAATTAACTGAAAGGAAACAAATTATCAAAAACGAAAATTAAGTAGACAAAGTAAGTTAAAAGTGGCCAAAAGCAAACAAAAACAAACAAAATTCTGTTTAATAGACAAAAAATAATAAAATGCACAAAAAGTGGTCCAAAAATATACAAAAATTTAAAAGCAGACTCCGTAAGTAAAAAGTGGCCAAAACAATAACAAGCGGATATAAAATGAGTCCGTTTTTGTCTACTTTATATACTTTTAGTCAATTTTTCCATTACATTTTGCTTATTTTGATCACATTTTCTTTGTTTTGTCTTCTTTTTGTCGATTTTTTGTTTTCTTTTTGGCCACTTTTTTGTTTATTTTCCATCTATTTTCCAACTAGTTTTTGCTTATTACGTTCTTTTTTGTTAATTTTTTATTTATTTTGTCTACTTTTTGTTAAAATTTTGCTTATTTTTTGCCCATTTGTTATATAAATTTTTTAAATTTATTTTACGTTTATTTTTGTTCATTCTGTCTACTTTTTGTTTATTTTCTGGCCACTTTTTATTTTGTTCATTTTGTCCATTCTGTCTACTTTCTAACTGTTTACTTTGTTTTTACCATTTTTTGTTTATTACCTCTAATTTACGTTTGCTTTTGTTCATTTTGTTGACTTTTAGTTTATTTTCTAAACCCTTTTTGTTTATTTTGAACTAGTTTGTTATTTTTTTCTACTTTTTCTTTGTTTTGTTAATTCTTATCTACTTTTTATTTTTGGCACTTTTTTAAGATTTTGTTTTTTTTGTGCATTTCGTTCATTTATTGGCCAGAATGGTGGACAGAATGTCCACCGTTCACTTAATTTATTTTTTGTCTGTTTTTTTTTTGTTTTTTAGCCACTTTTAGCTTACTCCGTCTACTTAACGTCGGTTTTTGTTTATTTTGTTTACTTTCAGTTTATTTTCTAGTTGTGTATATTTTGCATAATATTTCATTTATTTTTTGGCAATTTTCTGCGCAATTTGTTTATTTTTGTCTGTTTGTCCACTTTTTGACAATTTTGTCTGTTTTTTGTTTATTTTTTGTCTATTTTTTGCTCACTCTGTTTACTTTACGCCAGTTTTTGTCTATTTTGTATACATTCGGTCAATTTTTTAGTTATTTTATACTTATTTTGTCTACATTTTGGATTTTTTTGTCTACTTTACTTTTCATCCGTTCTGTCTATTTGTCTATTTTTTTTTTCGTTTACTTTCCGTCTTCTTGTCTATTTTGTTTACTTAAAATTTTTTTGTTTGCCCTTTTTTGCTAACTCTTTTGCTTTTTTGTCTATTTTGTCTACTATCCGGCTACTTTTTGCTAATTTCTTTCACTTTTTATCTATTTTTTGTGTATTCTGTCTACTTTCCATTCGCTTTTTATCCATTTTGTCTACTATTCTAACTTAACCTAACCTAACCTTTTTTTTTTAGGTAAAAAATCTTTATAGACGTTGTGCCGGATTCGTCTGGAACACTGCATCTTCTGCAACTGCCAGACGCCTACCAACTAAAAAAACCCTCCTTCTTATCTATCTAAGTATTTCGGTATCATCTTTTGGCATTTCTTCTCAGTTACTTAGACCCATATATGATTTACTTTGCTTGTCTTGTTCTTTCTTCCTCCTCTTTCTTTTTCATGATAGATCATCGCTTTCTATCTTCTTCATCCTTTTTAGATATGAAGCAAAACAACCGTGTCCTGTTTGGAATTGGGTTAGGAAGTATCTTACGTCTCCGTGCTTCCGGGTAATCCAAGGTGTTACCTTCTTGATTAGTTTTTGGCTCCACCTAGCAGTGTCTCCTGGGAGACTCTACTCTTTTTCCCAGCTCTCGATGGTCTTTTGTCTGGCGTTGTTTTTATCCTCTTTGCAGGTTTTATCAGATCGCTCTTTTGCCAGAAGGTGTACTGGAATAACCCCTGCTACAATTCTGCAATTCTCAATGCTGATTTCCGTTGCACTTTTTCAAGTAGTTGCCTGTGGTTGGCCTTTTCAATTTAGTCTCCCCATATTTGAACACCGTAGAGTATAATGGACTCTACCACCGAGCTCATCAATCTTCGTTTTCCCGGTCCTGCTCCTCCCACGTTTGGCATCAAACGGCTTAGGGCGTCCGCTGTTTTTTCCGCCTTTTTTGAGGTTTCTTTGAGATGATTCCACATGTTCATGTTCCTCCCGGAGTGTACTCCGAGATACTTAACGCTGTTTTGGCTTTGAATTTTGTCCAGGCCAACTTTTACCATCACCTGTTTAAGCGTGTTTTTCCCGGCTATAACAACGGCCTCTGTTTTTCGGTGTTCTAAAGTTAAGCGCTTTTCGTCTAAACAGTTACCAATTTTCCAAATAGCCCATTCCGCCACTTCCTCTATAGCCTCCCTGCTTTTACCGCGAACTACGACACCCAGATCGTCGGCAAACCCAATCAGAGTTACGTCCTCGCCCAGATCCAGTCTCAGCACGTCATCGTAATATAGATTCCACAGCGTAGGGCCAAGAATTGAGCCCTGTGGAACCCCACACGTCATTTCCATAACGCCTTCTTCTCCTACCTTTACTATACGGTCTTCCAGATAAGAGCAGATGACGTCTTTTAAGTAAGGTAAAATCTTTTTTTTTTCTAGCACTTCTATTATGTCTTTCCACGGAACGGAATTAAAGGCGTTTTTTACGTCTAGTGTGAATAATGCGACAAAGTTTTTTTTTGTGGTTTCTAGCCTTTTTCGCTAATTCTTTCACTTGTTTTAGAGCATCTATCGTAGAGCGCTGTTTGCGGAACCCGTATTGGTTGCCTGCTAGTCCGCCCTTTGCTTCAATTTCGTCGTGAAGTCTCTGGTTTATAACGTGCTCAAATAATTTCCCCATAGTGTTGAGAAGACAGAGGGGTCTGTATACAAGTTCTTGTTCCTTTTTTTTTGGGTTTTTCAAGTAACACCAGCTTGGCCGTCTTCCAGAAAAGCGGAAAAGTTTTTTCCTTAAACAGTTTATTAAATAAGTTTACTACTGTTTTCTTGTTTAGTTCTGCTACTGTTTTTGCGATTTTTGGAGAAACACCGTCTGGGCCGGCGGCTTTTCCTGGTTTTTTTTCCGGCTACTCTTACTTCCTCGTCACTGCAGATAGAAAGCTCTTCGTTTGTTGTAGAGCTATACTGCCACTTGGTTTTCTCATGGCATGGAAAGAGTTTTTTGGCTACGTCCAGTTGTTCCTTGTCGCTTAATTTAATTGGGCTCCGTACTCCTAGTTTGCCCGTAACTAGCTTATACTCAGTACCCCAGATGTCTTGGTCCACTTCTTCGCACAGTTTCAACCAACAATTTTTTTTGGAAACTTTGATTGCTTGTCTAAGTTCTTTCTTTTTTTGTTTGTAAGTTGCGCTTTGTTCAGATGTACGTTGTTCATTGGGCGCTACTTTATTTGCCCTCGTTAAGCTTCGCCTTGCTATGATACAGCTTTGACGTAGGGCAGCGATATGTTTTGTCCACCAAAAGACTGGTCTTCTTCCAACCTTATCGTCTTTTATGCGAAAAGTTTTGTGTTCTTCTTTAAAAAGCCAACCTTTAGTAGTGCTGGTTTTTTGGTTGTTTAACTCTGCTTCGTTTATGTCCATAAAGATGTTTTTATGGTCACTGAGGTTTTCTGTCTCAATTACATGCCATTTTTGTACCTTTTTTCGAAGATTTTGGGTGCAGAAAGACACATCAACGTAGGATCTTTTGTTGTTTATTTCATACGTTGGGGTATACCCTGAGTTGAGCACTGCCAAGTCTATGCTGTTTAACCACTCTGTTAATATTTGCCCTCTTCTGTCCTCAACCGCTAATCCCCAGATGGGCGATTTTGCATTAAAATCGTCTCATATAAGAATGTTGGGTCCGTTGGCTTTGATATCTATGCCCATGTCAAGCAAAAATTGTTCGAAGTTTTCGGTCGTTGTATTGGGAGACAGGTAGCATGAGTAAACAGTTGTGTTACCTACTATTACCCAAACAAATCCTTTGCCGTTGCCTGTTTTAGTGACTTTTATGTGCCTGTCCGGTATAAAAATTGCCTCGTCCATGTTTTTGTCGGTTAACCACTTGGGATTGTTTTTTGTCATTTTTTGGTTTGGTTTGAAGACTATGGACAGGTTTGTACTCTTTTCCTTACATGTTTGCCTGTAAAGGTTCATAACCGCCCTACACCTATTTAGATTTACTTGTAATATTTTCATAATGATGGTTTTTGGGAAGGTTTCCTACTTTGCCTTCTAACCTTTATTACCGCTTTTCTATACTCTGGACACGGCATGTCGTTGGCCTTGTGACCTTCCTTATCACAAATGTAGCACCCTGGTTTTTCCTGACAGTCCTTGGCAATGTGTCCTTTTGTGCCTTCTGGTTCCTTCTTGCCACATTTAAAACAAGGTTTTACTTTCATTTCCTCCTTGTCGCACTCGTTTGCCTTATGTCCGAAGTCAAGGCATTTGAGGCATCTCATGGGCTGAATAACTTCTTCTATTTGCCATCTTGCCTATCCTGTTTTGATGGTACTTCGGTTGCACAGCTTCCTTCCTTCCACGGCTGGTAAAGTGATTACTGCGTACTGAAGTCCTTCTCGGTTTGTCCCTTTTGACATTTTCACTTCTATGTCTTAAGAAGTTCTCGTCTCTTTTGCAATTGCCTGAGTTATTTTTCATCCTTTGTTGTAGTTTCGTCAATGTTTTTGATAAATAGAGACATCGTCTTAGTTTGCGCATGCACAGCTGCACCTGTTTTACTTATGATCTCATTCATCAGCTCGTCGCTACCACTTTTTGTTGTCGCAACTTCAATTAATATGTTTCCGGCCTTTGTTTTCTTTATTGTATTTATTTTTATTCCCATTTTAGTTACGTCGACTCCGTTTTTTATGTCTTTCACCATGTCAGCGTATGATTTGCTTTCCGTGGGTTTTACTAACAGTGCTTCTTTGTGTTTGCTACGTCTGTTACTACTTTTTTGCTCGCTCCATTCTTTACCGTTGGTTCCACTTATAGTCTCACCCTGGGTCGCTTTTTTGTCACCTTTGGCTATAGTTCCTTTGCTTTTTACGGCCTTGGCGTCCGTGTCTTTGTATACGTATTCTACCATTTTACGAAATTTGCTAACACTTAACCCGCTGCACATTTGTATCGCTGAGTTTTTTCATCCATTTCTCTCAAATTGGTATTAATATAGTTCATAATCAACAGTAAAATTAGCATAAAGTTGGTTATCTATATATAAGTTTAACATAACCTCAATTATATCAACAGTAAGGTATATCTAATTTGTTATAACTTTTAAACTGTGCATTGAAAATGATTAAAATTTAACGATAATATACTTCATAATCTCTAGTAATTATGGTAAAAAATTTATTAAAATCTATACGCTGAATTTGACATAACCTCAATTAGATTGACATAACCCAACTCAATCTAGAAACTTAAGGACAAATAAAATCCGTCATAACTTCTAAATTAAACATGAAAAATTAATCTAATTTGCTGCTGATATCTTTCATAATTATAAGTAAATTTTGTATAAATTTGGTTGCAATTTATACGCTAAATTTGATATAAACTCAATTAGATTGATATCACAGATCAAAATCTAAAAACTAGAAAACACATTGAAGTTGCTATAACTTCAAAAGTAAGCATTGAAAATGAATGAAATTTGGTGTTAATAAAGTTTATAATTACCAATAAAAAGTTATATAAATTTGGTTATAATTTATACGTTTAGTTTAACATAACCTCAAATAGATTGACATCACCCAACTCAATCTAGAAACTTATGACAAATAAAATCCGTCATAACTTTTAAATTAAACATTAAAAATTATTGTAGTTTGCTGCTGATATATTTCATAATTATAAGTAAATACTGCATAAATTTGGTTGCAATCTATACGGTAAATTTGATATAAACTTAATTAGATTGATATCACCTATCTCAATCCAGAAAGTAGAAGACGCGTTAAAATCGCTATAACTTCAAAACTAAGCATTGAAAATGGATGCAATTTTGTGCTAATAAAGCTTATAAACACCAATAAAAAGTTATATAAATTTGGTTATAATTTATACGCTTAGTTTAACATAACCTCAATTAAATTGACATCAAATTCAACATAGGAATAACTTTTAAACTGTACATTGTAAATGAATGAAAATTACTGTCATTATAATCATCACTAAAAATGGCATAAATTTGATTACATTTTATACGATAAAACTAACATAACCTCAATTAAATCAACAGTAGCTAATTCAATCAGTGAAATTATAAGCTAAACATTATCTGTTATAATTTGTAAACTGTACATTAAAAATTAATAAAATTTGGCAACAATATACCTAGTAGTTATTAGTAATTATGGTAAAAATTTGGTTAAAATCTATACGCTTAATTTGACATAACCTCAATTAAATCAACAAATTAACCAATTAATGAATTATAAAGTAAACTCAAGTTCTATCAATTTAAACGACAATTTCTAATTTTAAAGAAAAATTATATAAATTGTTTTGTTACTAATTAGTATAATAGTGCAAAGTTATTGCAAATATTTACTAATTAGTTATTGTTTTAAATGATATTAGTATCATTAACAAACAGGATAGAATATTTCAAACAAATTCAACAAATAACTATTGAATAATAAACTGTGTTAAGTATAATTGAAGTGTTTCAAAATTGTCTCCAAACTTGTTGTAGTAAAAATGGTTAAAAACCAATTTATTTGTACAAATTTGTTTAACTTTTACAAAATATAAGATGCTTATATAGGTAAGATTGCCTTAATACTAGCATCACGTTAATATTATATAATTGAACTAAAGAATATAATAAATATCCGCATTGAATGCAATGAAAATTAATGCGCACCTGCTTAAGGTATAAACCGGTGACGATTAACATTACTTAATCGGCATTGAGTAAATAAATGAATACCTTTGATATCGTTTTCTGAGCACACCACGAATACAATCAACACGAAACACCACACTAATTGTTTAAAAGAATAAAATTGCATTTTCAAATCACAACTAGAGCGTGCCGTTTTCACTGTTGCATAGAAGCACATACGTATAACACCGCGAACACCATTAGTCGACTTAACACGGATATTAATTGGCCGGACATGTATTAACTCAAACACTGTTTTAGATCTCTTGGTTTTGGTTGAAAGGAAGAATATCGACTAAGAGTAAAACCAAGAGTCCGACTCACATCGGAGAAATTTTATTCTCTCTTAATAATTTTTTTTTTAGTAGTAGACCACTGGCTATCTGAATAACAACACATATTCATTCGTTTTTGTAACATTTCTCTCTCTCGCTGTTCGGGTAAATAGAAACGAAACCCGTTCTTACATTACTGTTGCTTACAGATCAGTCTCTTCAATGAAGTGTTAAAACAACTTTCTTATAAACAGGGTTAACCGATTTTGTTTTTAAATTTCTTCCACTACTTCGGTGAGTGTGTTGTGTATGTGAGTGCGTATGGATAGAAATCAAAAGTATTCATGGTCGTGTTACACAATAGCTGATGGATGGAAGGTTGTTTCAAATCATCCTTGCTTTATTTAAATTATGTTACGATATTCGTTATGCGGATTGAAAGTTTCTTTTCAAAGTTAAGGTCATCAAATTATATTATTTGATTTGAAGATATTACATGTTTTATTTGCTTAATATTATTTGAATTTCAACATTCAATTGGAGAAATCGTTTTAGATTATGTTGATCTGTTAGGAGGTATTAAATTTTAATGTGATGGGTTTAGAGCATTTAACCTAGTGTTTCATCTTTGATAAGAAACGTGTTTATTAATTCTCAATTAACCGATATAATATTAAAAACTTAATAAGGAAATGTTTTATTTAACTAATTTGAAAATACTGCACATTTTATCAATTACTTTAAATTGCAAATTTTGGATTCAGTATACTTGAATTAATCTGAAAAAAATAATTAAAATTTTTTTTTAAATATTTTGTGTTTTGGCAAGATTTGAACAAAAATCTTGCAGTTTTGTTTTTTTTTTGGAAATTTTGAAAAATTGAAAAAATTTGAAATTTTTTGTTTTTAATTAGTTTAGGTTAGATTTTTTTATTTTTTGTCAGTATAGGTTAAGTTATGTTAGGTTAGGTTAGGTTTTTAGTCAGGTTACAATCGAAAAATATACCTTTTGATTCAAATTTTTTTGTAAATTTAATTTTTTTTTTTATTTTGACAAACATTTTGCAATTTAATTTTTTTTCAAATTTTTTGATTTTTTTGGGTTTTTTGAAAGTTTTGAAAAAAAAAAGGAATTTTTTTGTTTTCAGTCAGGTTAGGTTAGGATTTTTTGTTTTTAGTCAGGTTAGGTTAGGTTAAGTTAGGTTAGGTTAGGTTACAATCGAAAGGTAAACCTTTTAATTTTTTGGGTTTTTTGATAGTTTTGAAAAAGTTTGAAATTTATTGTTTTTAGTCAGTATAGATTAAGTTATGTTAGGTTAGGTTAGGTTTTTAGTCAGATTACAATCGAAAGATATTTACCTTTTTATTTTTTGAAAAAGTATAATTTATTTGATTTTTTTATAAATTTTTGAAAAAAAAAATATGATTTTTTTTTGTTTTAAGTCAGTTTAGGTTAGGTTAGATTTTAAATCAGGTTACAATTGAAAAGTATTTTGGGTTTTTTTGAAAGTTTTGAAAAATTTGAAATTTTTATGAATTTTTGAGTTAGGTTAGTTTAGGATCTTTTTTGTTTTTAGTCAGATAAGGTTAAGTTAAGTTAAGTTAAGTTAGGTTAGGTTAAGTTAGGTTAGGTTAAGTTATGTTAGGTTAAGTTATGTTAGGTTAAGTTAAGTTAGGTTTTTAGTCTGGTTACAATCAAAATATTTTGTGTGTTTTTACAAAAAAAAAAAATATTTTTTTTTTTTTAAAGTTTTGAAAAAAGGTTAGGTTAGGGTTTTTTTTGTTTTTTAGTAAAATTTGAAGTTTTTATATTGACAAAAAAAGTTTAAAATAAATTTAATTGTTTTGAGTTTTTTAAAAATTTTGAAAAAAAAAATTAATTTTTTGTTTTCAATCAGGTTAGGTTAGGATTTTTTGTTTTTAGTCAAGTTAGGTTAGGTTAGGTTTTTAGTCAGGTTACAATTGAAAAGTATACCTTTTGTGTTTTTGGGTTTTTTGAAAGTTTTGAAAGAATTTGAATTTTTTTTGATTTTTTGAGTTAGGTTAAGTTAGGTTAGGAACTTTTTTGTTTTTTGTCAGGTTAGGTTAGGTTATGTTTTTAGTCAGGTTACAATCGAAAGATATTTACTTTCTGGTTTTTTGTGTTTTGACAAAAATTTTGCAAGTTTTGAAAAAAAATTCATTTTTTTTTATTTTTTGTGTTTAAAAAAAAATTGTTTAGTCAGGTTAGGTTTAGATAGGTTACAATCGAATGGTATACCTTTTGATTTTTTGGGTTTTTTGAAAGATTTGAAAAAATTTTAAATTTTTTTATTTTAGTCAGTATAGGTGGTTGTTAGGTTAGGTTAGGTTAGGTTTTTAGTCAGGTTACAATCGCAAGACTTTTTGCTTTTTGTTTTCAATCAGGTTAGGTTAGGATTTTTTGTTTTCAGTCAGGTTAGGTTAGGTTAAATTTGGTTAGGTTTTTAGTCAGGTTACAATTGAAACCTTTTGACTTTTTGAAAAAATTTGAAATATTTTGATTTTTTGAGTTAGGTTAGGTTAGAAACTTTTTTTTAGTCAGGTTAGGTAAGGTTAGGTTTTTTATTTTTTTGATTTGACAAAAATTGTTTTGAATTTTTTTGGTTTTTGTCAGGTTAGGTTAGGTTATGTTAAGTTAGGATTTTTTTTGTTTTTAGTCAGGTTAGGTTAAGTTACGTTACAATTGAAATGTATACCTTTTGATTGTTTGGGTTTTTTGAAAACTTTAAAAAATTTAAATTTTTGTTTTTAGTCAGTATAAGTTATGTTAGGGTATGTTAGGTTAAGTTAGGTTTTTAGTCAGGATACAATTGAAAGATATTTACCTTTTGATTTTTTGAAAAAGTTTAGTTTTTTTTAATTTTTGTTTTTTGTTAATTTTGAGAAATTTTGTCAGGAACATTTTTATTTTTGGTCAGGTTAGGTTAGGTTATGTTAAGTTAGGTTAGATTAGGGTTTTAGTCAGGATACAATTGAAAGATTTTGATTTTGTGTTTTTACAAAAAATTTGCAAGTATTGAAAAAGTTTAAATTTTTTTTTTAATTTTAAATTTTTATTTTTTTTTATATTTTTTTAAAAATATTGAAAAAGTTAGAATTTTTTTGATTTTAGTCAGGTTACAATCGAAAGATTTACTTTTCGATTTTTTCTGTTTTTACAAATTTTTGCAAGTTTAAAAAAAATTGTTTTTTTTTTTTGGTTTTTTAAACATTTTGATTTTTTAGGTTTTTTTGAAAGTTTTAAAAAAAGGTTAGGTTAGGAATTTTTTTGTTTTTATTCAGGTTACAATCAAAAAGTATATACCTTCTTATTTTTAAGGTTTTTTAAAGGTTTTGAAAAAAATTGAGTTTTTTTGTTTTTGAAAATGTTTTGATTTTTTGTGTTTTAACAAAAATTTTGCAAATTTGAATTTTTTTGTTCAGGTTACAATTGAAAGGGGTATATATACTTTTCAATTTTTTAGGTTTAAAAGTAATTGAAATTTTTTGTTTTTAGTGGGAGGTAGGTGAGACACTCCATAGTATGATAACTAGTCAGTAGTTTGGATTGGAGAGGCCCACCCACCTAATCAAGTGTTCGCCTCCAAGAGGTTGAATCACGACCTTCTCTTGTGATAAAATGACTTCTAATGCCCGCAGAGAAGGCAAACATTCAATCTTTTCATGACGAACATTTCGGTAGGTGGATGGGACACTCCAAAGTATGATACTGATTAGTAGTTTGGATTGGAGTGGCCCACCCACCCGCCCAAGTGTTCGTATTCATGAAGTTGGATCAAGACATATTCTTGTGATAAAATGACTTCTAATCACCGCAAAGAAGACAAACATTCAATCTTTTGATGAAGAACTTTTGGGTGGGAAGGTGGGACGTTCCAAAACATGATAACTAGTCAGTAGTTTGAATTGGAGTAACCCACCCAACTGTTAGTTATCAAGAGGTTGGATAACGACGTTTTTTTGTGATAAATTGACTTTTAATGCCCGCAAAGAGAGCAAACATTTAATCTTTTGATGACGAACACTTGGGTGGGCGGGTGGAACACTCCAAAGTCTGATAACTAATCAGTAGTTTAGATTGGAGTGGAGTGAAGTTGTATTACGACTTTTTTTTGTGACTAAATGATTTGTAATGCTCGCAGAGAGGGCAAACATTCTATCTTTTGAAAACAAACATTTGGGTGGATAAGTGGGACACTCCAGAGCATAATAACTAGTCAGTAGTTTAAATTAGAATGGCCCATCCACCCACTCAAGTGTTTGTCTTTAAGAGGTTGAATCACTCTTCTTTTGTGATAAAATGACTTCTAATGCCCGCAGGGAGGATAAACAATCAATTTTTTCATGACAAACATTTGGGTGGGTGGGTGGTACACTCTAAAATATGATAACTAGTCAGTAGTTTGAATTGGAGTGGTCCACTCACCCACCCATTTAACTGTTAGTTATCAAGAGGTCTGGTCACAACCTTTTTTTTCTGATAAACTGACTTTTAATGACCTCAAAGAGGGCAAACATTTAATTTTTTGATGACGAACACTTGGGTGTGTTGGTGGGACACTCCATAGCATGATGACTAGTCAGTAGTTTAGATTGGGTTGGATCATGCCCTTTTCTTGTTAATCAAGAGGTTAGATGTGTGTCTTCTATGCAAACGTCAGAAGTCATTTTGTCACTAGAGAAGGTCGTGGTTTAACTTTTTGATAACTAACACTTGGGTGGGTGGGCGGGCTACTCCTTTCCAAACTACCGGCCGTTATTATGCTTTGGAGTGGCTCACCCACCTACCCAAGTGTTTGTTGTCAAGAAGTGAGATCACGACCTTCCCTTGTTAATCAAGAGTTTGGATGTATGTCTTTTATTTGTGCATCAGAAATTATTTTGTCATTAGAGAAGGTCGTGGTCGAACCTTTTGATAACCAAAACTTGGGTGGGTGGGCGTGCTACTTCATTTTAAACTACCGGCCGTTATTATGCTTTGGAATTGCCCACCCACTTAAGTGTTTGTTGTCAAAAAAGTCACGACCTTGGATCGTCCACAGTCAAAAATTTGATGAAAATTGTATTTGATTAAAAAAACCTACTTTTTCTTGTAGCCAATAATGGTATTAATAATTTTTTGTTTTAAAGTTCTTTTAATGTACTTACAGTAAGGTATATTAGGCTATTGTAGAACAAATTTGATCAACATTTTCTTAGGCACAAATTTAATCAAAATCATGTAGGAGTCAGATTAACCTACTCTTTCTTGCCACCAGTAATGATGTTAAGCAATTTTTGTTTCAAAATTCTTTTAATGTACTTGAAGTTATACTAGGCTGTTATAGAAAAAAATTGATCAAAATTTTCTAAAAATTGCGCCATCCTTAGTCAAAAATTTGATTTAAGTCTTATTAGATTCAAAACAATCTACTTGTTGCAGCCAGTAATGATGTTAATAATTTTTTGTTTCAAATTTTTTTTAGTGGGTTAATAGTTAGGTATATTGGATTACTATCTTGAATGCTGCTATCTGGTTCCAATATAAGTTTATGATAATACTGAGGTTTCTGTCATCAGTACTCACTCGTTTTAATATTTTTTTGGTCTTGAACTTGGTCAAATTTTTTTTGATGGTTATCATTTTTTTTATTTCCAAAATTAATTTTGAGTCTAGAACCATTTTAGGTAATGCCTAAACCATACATAGCCTAAATATTGAAATCCAAATCTAAAACAAAGTTTTTCAAAATTAATTTTGAATTTAAAATATTTATAAGCAATTATTTTGACAATTGTGTCTTCAATTTAATTGACTTGCGTTCAATGAACCAACACATCTTAATATCATCAGTACAAAATGTGTAAAGTTTGTAAAATATTATACACATAATTTTACATAACCTCAAATTATTTGACGTAAGTAAAGTGAGTAAAACTGAAATTTCCAAAATATTGCTTAAAAAATCATAACTCTTAAACGCTTTATTGGGTATTGATGCAATTTAGTACTAATGTAGCTCAACATATTTAGTACCAATTGTATAAAATCAATAAAAATCCGTACGCTCAATTTAACATAACCTCAAATTATTTGACTCACAGTTTTTAAGGTCCTGATTAAAAGTTTATAATTCCCAAACGCTTTATTGGAAGTTGAAGCAATTTGGTACTAATATAGCTCAACATATTTACTAATAAATGTACAAAATTAATATAAATTCATATGCTCAATTTAAAATAACTTCAAACTGTTTGACTTATGTTAAAATTATTCCAATTTTTTTTTAATTAGACTATTAACAATTTGTGATATATTACAATTTTTGCGCTTTTAAACACCCTTAACTCTCTATAAAATACACGACATTCATATTCAATTTACTTGCTAATTCTTGCGTTAAAAATTGCGACCGTTTTCCATTTATTCGCCACACAGTGACGCGCAATAATTGGAAGAGTGTGACATTTCGCAAAAATAAAAAAGCATTGTTTCATCCGCAAACATACGAAAATGATATTCAAACATTGAATGGAATCACTTTCTATTTCAAAACTTTCATAACACCCCACACACTCATTACGCATATCCTATTCAATCGTTAATAAAATAATTTACATCTTAGAAATTTGAATCAATAGATTTTAAATTAAATTGATCAGTGAAAGTGATGTTGGGTTAGGCTTTAATATATATTAACAATACTTTAATAGATTTTTTTTAGGAAATTAATAAAATAGAACACATGAAGAATTTACATGAAAACAAAACTGTAATTGGAGTAAATAAATAATCCTAGAAAGTAAGTTAATAGGTTGATAAAATAAAAATTACCTTCATGCACAAATGATTACACATCCTGTGTAGGTTTTTGAAATATTTTATTTTTGATGAAAAGAAATTTTGTTGAAAGTGATGCATTATATTTTTATTTATATTATCGAAAATAATTATAACAAATTTTCAGAGAAAGCTTCAATTCTGTTGCAACCAAAAATTCATCAAACAAGTAACAAGTTACCAAGATTATGATTAGTAAATTGGCCGGTAGCGGTTCTGTAGGTTAAGGTTAGAACAGTGACATACTTTCTTTAAAGAAAGGTCTAAGTCATCATAAGGAATGTCAGGTGAAAGCCGAAAGCCATACGCACACAGCACTAAACTATGCCGGAAATCAACAATGATGCAATTATATTGCTTTTGAAAAAATTAATATTAGAAGATGTGTGTGAGTGGAATATCGTATCGAGAAGAATAATACGCTAAAATATACGAGTAGATTGTGAAGTTTCACTTTTTATTAATAATGAGTCGACGTTGAAATCAGAAACTGGAACCGATTTGAATTGAAATCATTCTATAGAAATTGCTCCTTTTTGTTTATCGAATTTATAATGTTACAAAAACAACAATCAACTTCATTTTATTAATAACATACAATTACTGCTCGTTAAATTAAATGTCAATAATAAATTGTTTAATGGAAACGAATTATAGAACAATGACTTTAAAAGCTCTCTAAAATAAACGGACTGTTGACTGAAATCTTTCTCTCCTTGTATCGGTGATGATAATGAACGTATTGATTGTATTATTGACAACAATTTTAGCAAACATTATTTTTCAATTTAGGTTAAATAATCAGTTTAAAGATGGTTTTTTATTGAGCAAATTAGTTAAATATATTTGAGGCATAATTAGTACAAATTGTATTTAGTTTGTAAATTAGTTAAACATGTCTTCTTCACCCATAAACAACAATTTTTTTTTTTTAATTTGTGTCTTATTCTTTTTGATCCTGTAATATCTGGTTAAATTTAATCAAATATTTGCCATTCAGTCAAGCGAAATATGCTTTTGTCTTATGAGAAACATTGCATTTTTTGTTATATAATTTGATAATAATGATACTATTTTATTGTGATTTGATTCTATTCTATTAAATAAGTAAGAAATAAAATTTCTGTGGTGAGTACACTTGAAGTTAGATGTCCGTATATTTACTAAAGTATTCTAAAAAAATTTAAAACTTTTTAGTAGTTTCTAGAAATTTATGAAATTTCTCAGAAGTATCTAGAGTTAGTCAAAAGATTCTAGAACTTTTCAGGAATTTCTAGAGTTTGGTAAAAGGTTTCTAGAGTCCTCCAAAAGTTTCTAAGTTTTTTTAAAAGTTTTAAGAATTTCTAAAATTTGGTTAATGATTTCTAGAGTTGTCAAAAGGTTTTTATTAAATGTCTCTGAATTTTTCAAAAAATCTAAACAAGCCAAAAGTTTTTAAAATAGTTTAGAAGTTTTAAACATGTTTTCAATTTTTTGGAATTTCTTACAACTGGTCAAAGGTTTTTGAAGTTGTCCAAAGGTTCCTCAAAACTTTTTAGGAATTTCTAAAGTTAATCAAAGTTTTATAAAACTATCTCAAGCAATTCTAAAAAATGATAAAAGGTTTCTAGAGTCTTTTAAAAGTTAGTTTTTAGAGTTAATCAAAAGTCCCTATAACTTTTCTCAAAGGTTTCTAAAATTTTTTTGAGAGTTGGTAGATTTTGACTAAATGTTTCTAAAGCTCCCCAAACGCTTCTAAAGTTAATCAAAGGTTTCTAGAACTTCAGGAGTTTCTAGAAATATGTAAAAGGTTTCTAGAATTGAGAAACAGTTTTTAGAAATTTCTAGAGTTTATTCAAATGTTTCTAAAAATTTTCAGAAGATTCTAGAGTTGATCAAAAGTTTACTTTAAAAGCTTTAAGAATTAATCAAATATTTTTGAATATTTACAGAAATTTCTACAATTAATTAAAGAAGGTTTCCAAAGTTGGCCAAATATTTTTAAAACATTTTAAGAATTTCAAAAATTTTGATCACTTACAGAATTTGATAAAATACTTTTAAAGTTGAATAAAGGTTTATAGAACATGTTAGGAATGTTTAGAACTTGATCATAAATTTTTGAAAATTTTCAGAAATTTTATAGAGTTGGTTAAAGGGCTTTAGAACCTAAGACTCCTCAAGAGCTTCTAGAATTTGGTGAAAAGCTTTTAAAATTAACCAAAATTTTCTGGAACATTTTAATAGCCTCTAAAATTTAATCAAAGGTTTTTAGATTATTTTAAAAGTTTTTAGAATCTGATCAAACGTTTGTGAAAGTTTGCGAAAAGTTTATAGAACATCTAAAAAGTTTCAAAAAGTTAATTAAATGTTTCTGACATCTTTAGAAGTTTCTAAAATTAATCAAAAAATTTTGTACTTCTTAGGAGCTTAGTGATAATTTTGGTCAAAGATTTCTAAAACACTAAATTAAATGTTTTCAAATTTTAAGAATTTTTCATTAATTTCTAAAATATAGAAAAAAAATTCTAGATTTAGCCAAAAGTTTCTAGAATTTGATTATAAGCTTTTGAACTTGCTCAGAAGTTTCTAGAGCTGCTCATTATTTAAAAAATATGAATTTAAAGTTGGTTAAGGTTTCTAGAACATGTTAGGACTTTCTAGAACTCCTCGGGAGTTTTTAAAATTTGATAAACAGTTATCAGAAACACTTGGTGTCGTAGTAATGCTTGTGCAGTAGTCACGTTCTTTTTTGAGGACATGTTCTTAGTCTTGTCTACTTTATGAGGAGTTCTGGATTGCCTCTCTAGTTGTTTTGTGAATTTAGCGTTTGATAATTATTTGGCGACTTGGGGAAATTTGATACAAATTTCTGGATAACCAACATTTGGGTGGGTGGGTGAGGCACTTCATAATATGATTATTAGCGGGTCTTTGAATTGGAGTTTTTCTTTTCGGCCAGCGTTTTAAACCTTAATGTCACAGGAGGCAATGGTGATACAAATTTCTGAATGACCAACACTTGGGTGAGTGAGCGTACTACTCCATAACATGACTACTAACCGGTACAAATGACAAAAGTCAAAAATATGCACAAAGTGGGAGAAATTATAATTTGCTTGATCACAAACACTTGGGCAGGTGGGTGGGTCTCAAACATAAATCAAGTCACGCTCAACTATTAGACTACTGTGGCCTACCCATCCACCCTAGTGTTTGTTGTCCAGGAATTGGCTAACCAATCACTGCTGATGTTTCTGCTGTTATAAAGTACGACACTAGAGATCACAATTGATAACAGTTTTAACAATTATATGGCATTTTAAAGTAAATTTAGTTGGTTTCAAATTAATAAATTTTAATTTTTTAATTGGAACTTTGAATTGAGAATTATTTTGAAAAAACTGACTAATTTCATTTTTACTTAGAAATAAAATATTGCCATATTTTCGTTAGGTTAACAGCAATTTTAACATACTATATAACATTTTGAAGGTAATTTAATTGGCTTTAATTTATTGCATTTAAATTTTTTAATTGAAATTTTGATTTAGGATTTATTTAGAAAAAACTGACAAACTTGATTTTTATCTAAAATTGAAATGTTGTCATAGTTTGATTAATTTAACGACAATTTTAACATATTTAATGTCATTTTAAAGATAATTAAGTTGGCTTTAATTTATTTAATCCTAACTTTTTAAATAAAGCTTTGATTTAAGATTAATTTTGAAAAAACTGACAATTTCAATTTTTATCTAGAATTGAAATGATGCCATAGTTTAGTTAATTCAACGATAATTTTAATTTATTATATGTCATTTTAAAGGTAATTAAGTTGGCATTAATTTATTAAATTTTAATTTTTAAAACAGAGGTTTGATTAGAAATTTATTTAAAAAAAACTGACAATTTTGATTTTTTTCTAAAATTGAAATGTTGCTATAGTTTGGTTAATTTAACGACAATTTTAACATATTATATGTAATTTTGAAGATAAATTAGTTGGTTTTAATTTATTAAATTTTATTTTTTAAATAGAGCTTTCATTTAAGATTTATTTTTAAAAAACTGACAGATTTTATTTTTATCTAGAATTGAAATGTTGCCATGGTTTGGTTAATTTAACAAAAAAATTAACATAGTTTATATCATTTTAAAGGAAATTAAGTTGACTTTAATTTATTAAAATTTAATTTTACAAATAGAGCTTTAGTTTGAGATTTATTTTGAAAAAATTGACAATTTTTATTTTTATCTAGAATTGAAATGTTGCCATAGTTTAGTTAATTTAACAAAAAATTTAACATATTTTATATCATTTTGAATGAAATTAAGTTGGCTTCAATTTATTAAAATTTAATTTTACAAATAGAGCTTTAGTTTGAGATTTATTTTGAAAAAATTGACAACTTTTATTTTTATCTAGAATTGAAATGTTGCCATAGTTTGGTTAATTCACCGACATTATTAACATATTATATATCATTTTAAAGGTAATTAAGTAGGCTTCAATTTATTGATATCTATTTTTTAAATAAGGCTTTGATTTGAGATTTATTTTGAAAAAACTAACAATTTTGATTTTTATCTAAATATTGAAATGTTGCCATAGTTTGATTAATTTAACGACAATTTTAACATATTATATGTAATTATCAAGGTAATTAAGTTGACTTCAATTTAATAAATTCTAACTTTTTAAATAAAACTTTGATTTGAGATTTATTTTGAAAAAACTAACAATTTTGATTTTTATCTAGAATTGAAATGTTGCTATAGTTTGGTTAATTCAACTACAATTTTAACATATTATATGTCATCTTTAAGATAATTTGGTTAGTTTCAATTTATTAAATTCAAATTTTTTAAATAATGCTTTGATTTGAGATTTATTTTGAAAAAACTGACAGTTTTGATTTTTATCTATAATTGAAATGTTGCCATAAGTTGGTTAATTTAACGACAGTTATAACATATTATGTGTCTTTTTGAAGGTAATTAAGTTGGCTTCGATATATTGAATTCTGTTTTTTAAATAGAACTTTGATTTGAGAATTATTTTGAAAAAACTAACAATTTTGATTTTTATCTAGAATTGAAATGTTGCTATAGTTTGGTTAATTCAACTACAATTTTAACGTATTATATGTTATTTTGAAGGAAATTAAGCTGGTTTTAAGTATTAAATTCTAATTTTTCCAATAGCGTATTGATTTGAGATTTATTTTGAAAAAACTGACAATTTTGATTTTTATCTAGAATTGAAATGTTGCCACAGTTTCGTTAATTCAACGACAGTTTTAACATTTTATTTGTCATTTTGAAGGTAGTTAAGTTGGCTTTAATTTATTAAAGTCTAATTTTTTAAATAAAGCTTTGATTTGAAATTTATTTTGAAAAAACTGTCAATTTTGATTTTTATCTAGAATTGAAATGTTGCCATAGTTTGGTTAATTCAACTACAATTTTAACATATTATATGTCATTTTGAAGGTAATTAAGTAGGCTTCAATTTATTGATATCTATTTTTTAAATAGGGCTTTGATTTGAGATTTATTTTGAAAAAACTAACAATTTTGATTTTTATCTAGAATTGAAATGTTGCTATAGTTTGGTTAATTCAACTACAATTTTAACGTATTATATGTTATTTTGAAGGTAATTAAGTTAGTTTCAAGTATTAAATTCTAATTTTTCCAATAGAGTATTGATTTGAGATTTATTTTGAAAAAACTGACAATTTTGATTTTTATCAAGAATTGAAATGTTGCCATAGTTTGGTTAATTCAACGACAATTTTAACGAAGTATGTGTCATTTTGAAGGTAAATAAGTTAACTTTAATTTATGATATTTTAATTTTTTAAATAAATATTTGATTTGAGATAAATTTTGAAAAAACTTACAATTTTGATTTTTATCTAGAATTGAAATGTTGTAATAGTTTTATTAATTTAACGACAATTTCAACATATTATATGTCATTTTGAAGGTAATTAATTGGCTTTAATTTATTAAATACTAATTTTTTAAATAGAGCTTTGATTTGAAATTTATATTCAAAGAATTAACAATTTTGGTTTTTATGTAGAATTGAAATGTTTCTATAATTTGGTTAATTCAACAAAAAATTTAACATATTTTATATCATTTTGAAGGAAATTAAGTTGGTTTCAATTTATTAAAATTTAATTTACAAATAGAGCTTTAGTTCGAGATTTATTTTGAAAAAGTGACAATTTTAATTTTTGTCTAAAATTAAAATGTTGCTATAGTTTGGTTAATTCAACTACAATTTTAACGTTTTATATGTTATTTTGAAGGTAATTAAGTTCATTTCAAGTATTAAATTCTAATTTTTCTAATAGAGTATTGATTTTAAATTTATTTTGAAAAAACTGACAATTTTGATTTTTATCTAGAATTGAAATGTTGTCATTGGTTGATTAATTTAACAACAATTTTAACACAATATATGTCTTTTTGAAGGTAATTGAGTTGGTTTCAATTTATTAAATTCTAATTTTTTAAATAGAGCTTTGATTTAAGATTTATTTTGAAAAAACTGACAATTTTGATTTTTATCTATACAGTATAAAAAAAGCACGTAAAATGAGAAGGAACATGAAGATGCAAGATGGCTAATGTTGTAAGGATAACAAAAAGGTACAGTAAAGTTAACAAAAAAACGGAGGTTTTATAAACTGAAGGAGAAGCCGAATATAAATGATGATAACATTTAATGCTTTCATCAACTTAATTTAAATAAATAAATATTTTATTACAATTATTATACTATTTACAAATACATAAATAACTTTATATTAATAATAGATTAATCATTTATATACATTTTAACGATTTCTATTGCAATTTTACATATAACATCTGCAATTCAAAATAAATGTATGTAAATTAACTCCAATTTTAATATCCTTAATAAATTTGCAAAAAAGATTCTTTAATACAGAAATTTTCAATCCAAGATTTGTGTTATTTTATACTAAAACTATATTGTAAACGTAACGGCAACATCATCACATATCAACAAAATTTTTAAGGAATAAAAACAAAAATAAAAATTAATTTTTGAATTGCTTTAGATACATAATTAGGACTTAAGAATGTTAAGTTTGAGTATTGGTAAAACTGATACGTGATACTGCCGTTGCAATCAATAATTTTACAAAAATGTTATAAATTCCTGTATATATTATCACAGTATTCATTTAGCTTTTAGGATTATGCTAATTACAATCTGCAATTATATTACTAAAATTAATTTAATTCCCTGAATTAAGCAAGCACTATAACTTAAGAATTAATAATTAAATCCATCCTACACTTCATTATTTTGCAATTTCTAAAAATTATTTGTTATTAAGGGTGCGGTATTTTGAGCAATTTAACTTATTGCAAACTTAGTAGACATTTTACTGTGCTTAAAACTGTGAAGGTATGATAAAGTATAATACTCAAAATATCGCTCACTTAACTATTTTTCAGTTAGTAACAATTAATTTTAATTTTAGTTATTTTCTCTTTTTATTATAACTGATTTGATCCATTCAGTAGTAACAGGAATTGAATGGTAGATTCCAGGTTGATGATATTCGCCACAACCGAATCCGGCACTAGTTATTCCAGCTAAAGTCCATCTTCCGTTTTCTAAAACTATTAGAGGTCCACCGGAATCTCCTAAACATGCATCTTGTCTGCCATCTTCATGGCCTGCACATAACATATCGTTATGTAATTCTACTTTTATTTGTTTGGTTTTGTGCCAGGAAATACATTCATCCGTACCTAAAAACAAAAAAAATATATAAAAGTAAAAACACCAATTCAAATGGAAATTGGTTTGTAAATTGAAAATTAATGGAGAATAATTAATGAAATTTTAATTTACAAAAAGTATATTATTCAATTGTTACTTAAAACAAAATGGCCGCTCAATAATCAAACTTTTCTTTATACTGATTGTGCAGGCTTAACTAGAAATTGCTTTTTAACTTAAAAACTAATAGAACAAAATAAATGAAATTTTTACTAATTATGCGTTAGACATATGTAACTAAGTTACAAGAAGTATATTGTGCAATTGTCATTTATGACAAAATGGCTGCCAAATAAGCTAAGCCTTGTTTATATTGATTATGTTGGTTTAACTATAAATTGGTTTCTAACTAGAGAATTAATGGAAGAAAGTTAATGAAATTTTTACTGAATATGCCTCAAATATATATTATTAGTTTAAAAAAAGTATTTTATTCAATTATTATTTACAACAAAATGGCCGCTCAATAACCAAACTCTTCTTTATACTGATTGAGCAGACTTAACTAGAAATTGCTTTTTAACTTAAAAACTAATTTAACAAAATTGATGAAATTTTTATTAATTATGCGTTAAACATATATAACTAAGTTACAGAAAGTATGTTATGCAATTATCATTTATAACAAAATGGCTGCCATGTTAGCTAAGCCTTGTTTAAATTGATTATGTTGGTTTAACCAGAAATTGGTTTCTAACTTGTAAATTAATGGATAAAAATTAATGAAATTTTTACTGAATATGCCTCAAATATATATTTCTAATTTACAAAAAGGATTTTAATCAATTGTTATTTATAACAAAATGGCCGCTCAATAACCAAACTTTTCTTTATACTGATTGTGTGAGCTTAACTAGAAATTGCTTTATAACTTGAAAACTAATGGAACAAAATTAATGAAATTTTTACTAATTATGCGTTAAATATATGTAATTAGGTTACAGAAAGTATATTAAGGAATTGTCATTTATAACAAAATGGCTGCAAAGTAAGCTAAGCTTTGTTTATTTTAATTATGTTGGTTTAACCAGAAATTGGTTTCTAACTTGAGAATTTATGGAAGAAAATTAATGAAATTTTTACTGAATATGCTTTAAATATATATTATTAATTTACAAAAAGTATTTTATTCAACTGTTATTTATAACAAAATGGCCGCTCTATAACCAAATCTTTGTTGGTATAAATTATTTTTACTTAATCAGAAATTGGTTTGTAATTTGAAAATTAATGGAAGAAAATCAATAAAATTTTCACTAAATATGCCTCAGATATATCTAATTAATTTGCAAAAAGTATAATATTTAATTGTCATTTATAACAAAATAGCCGCCTTATAACTAAAGTCCTCCATATATTCAATATTTCAATGTAATTGGAATTTTGTTTGTAACTCTGAAATTAATTGAAGAAATTTACTCAAATTTTCACTAATGATGCTTCAAATATATATAATTAATTTAACAAAAAATAATTAATAAATTTTTGTTTATAACAAAATGGCCGCCATATAACTAAACCCATGGTTTGAGTAATTATTTTAGTGTAGTTCTAAATTCGATTGTAACTTACATCAAACTAAATAAAAAATAATAAAATTGATTACTTAATATAGGCACAGAAGCACTTCTCAAAACATTAGTCCCAGAAAGCGAATTGGAAGGTTTAATTTTCCCCCAACCAGCCACAACAGCTTGCTTTCCTTGCAGAATCAATCCTGGATTTGGTAAACAAATTGGTGCAATATGAAAAGAATGTCCTGCAGCACTGACCATTTCCAATAAAGCAACATCGAATCGATCCGGTTGAGTAGTGCGATATTGGAAGCTTGGATGAATAATTTTTCTTTTAACCTAAACAAGAAATAGCAAATTAAATTATATTTGTTTACACGCTCCGGTTTGCGTGCTGCAATGATAATAGTAATACAGAAATTAATGGTCGTGATTTTATTGTCCACGTAAGTGGAAACTTATCTGCACAACTATTAACATGTTTAATGTTTTAAGAAATTAATTGTCTACATTAAACTAGTTGAAACTTAACTAGATCTTTGTACTGATCTTTTAAGTAGATTGTGTATTGTATTTTATATTTTTAACAAATTGTGTTTAAAGAGCATTGAGATGCTAGGTACACTGATGAAGGGTGCATACCTTGAAACATTAGTATATTTTTGCACACTTACTCTATGTAATTCAGCTGGTGCTAACTCAACAACTTTTCCGGTATCTTGTGTATCCAATTCACCTAAATAAACAGTAATATCCCTGAGTCGTGCTCTTATAATGCAATGAGCTGCTGTAGTCACGAAATGTCTTGAAACTAAAATGAGAAATTATTATTAATAAATTATTTAAATGATTCAGATGTTACCCAATACGCCTCCACATTGATAGGAAGAAATTTTAAGATGAGCTTGCCATGGGAATTGCGCGAATCGAGCCTCATCTCCGCCTATTATACGTTTGGAAAGTATGCGATCAGCCGATAAACCGCATTCGGTTTCCTCGTTTCTTCTCAAGATGTTTGTTGCTAATTCTTTTGATCTACATAATAGTAAATTTAAAATTAAACAAATTATTATTATAAATTCCTCCCACTACTTACTCTAAAGGTTCATCCGAATAATCTACTTGTGGTTTTGCTTTCCGTGATGTAACACAACAAGCCACTAACCATGGATTGCCACCGCATCCTGATTGACTAGATCCACCTACCATCCAACACGCAAAGGATAAAGTGCACGCGTGCGATAATCCTTTTCGCTCGCATCTTTGCGGGTATCCTAGCATCGTCACAAACACTCTACCTGTAAATATATTTAATTTATCTATGAAAGTATTCTATCTCAACTTTCCGCCTCTTATAATTCACTTACACTCAAGATACATATAAATGTATGTAATGAGGACACGCATATTGTTCCTAATTATTTTAAATTGTCCTTGATTATGTTTTAATAATGTCGTTTTCACTTCACACTAAACTAGAAAATCTTGTGTGATGAAAAAGAAAGAAAATAGAGCATCATATGCACTCGAACATTACATTAAATTCGAATTTTTAATAAATGTGAAATTTTGTGTACGTTTTTATATTAATTTGAGTAGTTTGGCATAGAAAATAACGTTTTCTTAATTGCAGAAAAGAATTTCACAAATCTGCCCATATTTATGTTTGAAGAAAAATATATTTTTTTCAACTTTTTGTATTCAATGAAAAAAAATTGATTTACAAAACTTGCTAAGAAAAGATAAGTCTTTAATAAAAATTAACGAATTTTGTTTTTATAATGTTCAATTAAGTGCTGCTTACAGTGCAATTAACTAATTTAAAAATTATTAATCAGAAATATTATTTTTTTCCAAATTTTTGATTCTTAAAACTTGCTAAGAAAAGTTAACTCTTTGGTAAAAATTTATGAATTTTGTTTTCATAAAGCTCAATAAGTGCTGCTTAAAGTGCATTTAATAAATTTAAATTTTTTTAATAGAAAATATTTATTTTTTTAAGGTTTTGGTTTCAGTAAAAAATTATTTATTCACAAAACTTGCTAGGAAAAGTTAATTTTTCAATAAAGACTTTTGAATTTTGTTTTTATAAAACTCAATTAAGTGCTGTTTAAAATGCATTTAATAAATTTAAAAAATATTAATTGGAAGTATTTATTTTTTTCAAATTTTTCATTTCAGTAAAGAATGATTTATTCACAAAACTTGCTAGAAAAAGTTAATTCTTTGGTAAAAATTTATGAATTTTGTTTTTGTAAAGCTCAAATAAGTGCTCCTTACAGGGCAATAAACCAATTTAAAAAATATTAATTGAAAGTATTTATTTTTTTCAACTTTTTGGTTTCAGTAAAAAAATATTTATTCACAAAACTTGCTAGGAAAAGTTAATTTTTCTATGAAAATTTTTGAATTTTGTTTTTATATAGCTCAATTAAGTGTTGCTTAAAGTACACTTAATAAATTAATAAAATATTAATCAAAAATACTTATTTTTACTAAATTTTTAATTTCAATGAAGAATTGTTCATACACAAAACTTGCTATGAAAAGTTTATTCTTTGGTAAAAACTTATAAATTTTGTTTTTATAAAGCACAATTAAGTGCTGTTTAAAATGCACTTAATAAATTTAAAAAAATATCAATCAGAATTTTTTTTTTCAAATTATTGATTTCAATAAAAAAATATTTATTCACAAAACTGGCTACAAAAAGTTAATTCATTGATAAAATAATATTTAATTATAATAATATAATAATATTTTAAATATTTATTTTTTTTAAAGTTTTGATTTTTATGAAAAACTTTTGATTCGCAAACTTTGCTACAAAAGTTAATTCTTTGATAAAAATTTGTAAATTTTGTTTTTATAAAGCTCAACTAAATACTGCTTATAGTGCATTTAATAAATTTAAAAAATATTAATCGGAAATATTTATTTTTTTCAAATTTGTGATCTAAATGAAAAAAATATTATACACAAAACTTGCTAGGAAAAGTTAATTCTTTGGTAAAAATTTATGAATTTTGTTCTCATAAAGTTCAACTAAATATTGCTTAAAGTGCACTTAATAAATTTAAAAAATATTAATTGGAAATATTTATTTTTCCTAGATTTTTGATTTCAGTAAAAAAATATTTATTCACAAAACTAGCTAGGAAAAGTTAATTCTTTGGTAATAGTTTGTGAATTTTGTTCTCATAAAGCTCAGTTAAGTGCTGCTTATGGTGCTTTTAAAAAAAATTTAAAAATATTAATCGGAAGTATTATTTTTTTCCAAATTTTTGATTTCATGAAGAATTGTTCATACACAAAAGTTGCTAGAAAAAGTTAATTGTTTGGTAAAAAATTATGAATTTTGTTTTTATAAAGCTCAACTAAGTGCTGCTTAAAGTAGATTTAATAAATTAAAAAAAATTGAATTGGAAGAATTTATTTTTTCCAAGTTTTTGATTTTAATAAAGAATTGTTCATACACAAAACTTGCTATGAAAAGTTAATTCTTTGGTAAAAAATCATGAATTTTGTTTTCATAAAGCTCAATTAAGAGTTGATTAACATGCACTTAATAAATTTAAAAAATATTAATTGGAAGTATTTATTTTTTTCCAAATTTTTGATATCAACAAAAAATTATTTATTCTCAAAACTTGCTAGGAAAAGTTAATTCTTTGGTAAAAGTATATGAATTTAGTTTTAATAAATCTCAATTAAGTGCTGCTTACAGTAAAATTAACTAATTTAAAAAATATTAATCGAAATTTTTTATTTTTTTCAAATTTTTTATTTAAATTAAAACTTAGTCATTCACAAAAGTTGCTAGGAAAAGTTAATTGTTTGGTAAAAATTTATGAATTTTGTTCTCATAAAGTTCAACTAAGTGCTGCTTAAAGTGCACTTAATAAATTTAAAAAATATTAATTGGAAATATTTATTTTTCCTAGATTTTTGATTTCAGTAAAAAAATATTTATTCACAAAACTTGCTAGGAAAAGTTAATTCTTTGGTACAAATTTATGAATTTTGTTCTCATAAAGCTCAATTAAGTGCTGCTTACAGTGCAATAAACTAATTTAAAAAATATTAATAATAAATATTTATGTTTTTTTTTTATTTCTATGAAAAACTTTTGGTTCACAAAATTTGCTAAAATAAGTTAATTCTTTGATAAAAATTTGTAAATTTTGTTTTTATAAAGTTCAACTAAGTGCTGTTTAAAGTGCACTTAATAAATTTAAAAAATATTGATTAAAAATATTTATTTTTTCTAGATTTTTGATTTCAGTAAAAAAATATTTATTCACAAAACATGCTAGGAAAAGTTAATTTGGTAAAAATTTGAAAATTTTATTTTCATAAAGCTCAATTAAGTGCTGCTTATGGTGCTTTTAAAAAAAATTAAAAATATTAATCAAAAATGTTATTTTTTTCCAAATTTTTGATTTCAATGAAAAACTGTTCATACACAAAAGTTGCTAGAAAAAGTTAATTGTTTGGTAAAAATTTATGAATTTTGTTTTTATAAAGCTCATTTAAGTGTTGCTTAAAATGCGTTTAATAAGTTTAAAAAATATTATTCAAAAATATTTATTTTTTGCAAATTTTTGGTTTCAATGAAAAATTGTTCATACACAAAACTTGCTATGAAAAGTTAATTTTTAAGTAAAAATTTATGAATTTTTTTCTTACAAAGCTCAATTAAGTGCTGCTTAAAATGGACTAAATAAATTTAAAAAATATTAATTGAAAGTATTTAATATTTCCAAATTTTTGGTTTCAGTAAAGAATTAATTATTTACAAAACTTGCTAGGAAAAGTTAATTTTTTGGTAAAAATTTATAATTTTTTTTATCTCAAAGCTCAATTAAGTGCTTCTTAAAACGCACTTAATAAATTTGCAAAACATTAATTGGAAGTATTTATTTTTTCTAAATTTTTGGTTTCAGTAAAGAATTAATTATTTAGAAATCTTGCTAGGAAAAGTTAATTTTGTCGTAAAAATTTATAATTTTTTTTCTCACAAAGCTCAATTAAGTGCTTTTTAAAACGCACTTAATAAATTTAAAAAATATTAATTGGAAGTATTTAGTTTTTCCAAATTTTTGGTTTCAGTAAAGAATTATTTATTCACAAAACTTGCTAGGAAAAGTTTATTTTTTGATCAAAATTTATGAATTTTGTAATCATGAGTTTTGATTAAGTGTTGCCTAAGATGCATTAAATGTATTTTGAAAATTGTAACTAAAAATGTTTATTTTTTCAAAACTTTAGTTTTAACTAAAGTTGCCAAAATCAATTAAATTGCCATAAATAGTCTACTTGATGAAAAAGTTTTGTTATTTTGTTGTTCAACACTTATAATTAAGTGCTATTTAAGGTGTACTTAACAGATTTTAAAAATATTGTTTCAAAATATTTATTTTTTGCAAATTTATGGTTTTGATAAAAACTTTTCAATTCACAAAACTTGCTTTAAAAAGTTTTTGATAAACATTTATAAATTTTGTAATTATATTAATCTTTTCATAATTTAATAACAAATAATGTCCGCAATAAAGACAAAAACCTATGATAACTAATTTTATAATTATATTTATAATAAATGCAATCTTTAATGAGTTTATAAATTTCCATCACAAATCTTCAGAACCAATTGGCATGCCTCGCATTAATTTTTATAATAAGCAGATATTATTTACGTAACGATGATCTTTTAATGCTATTAACTTAAAGGTTGAAAACCCACCTATTGTGAAATCACACTGAGGAAATGGTTTAAATTAAAATGAAGAGAATCACAGTCTTTTACGCTGAAGGCGCAACTTTTAGAATAATGATTTGAAATTTTGACAAAATTAAGTTTGCTTAAAAATAAATTTACGCTTAACTTGACATAACCTCAATTTAATTGACTTAGCCAATTTTAATTTTAAATCAAGGAAGACAATAAAACAATTATAACTTTTAAACTGTTCATTGGATATTAATAAAATTTTGTAACAATATATAACAATATTATCAGTACTAACTGTGCAAACATTAATTAAATTGCTACGCATAATTTGACATAACCTCAATTTAATTGAGTTAGCCAATTTTAATTTTAAACCAAGGGGTGCAGTAAAATCGTTATAATTTTGAAATTGTTTATTGGATATTGATAAAATTTGGTTTCAATATACTACAACATTATTAGTACCAACTATGCCAAAACAATTCAATTTGATACGCACAATTTGACATAACCTCAATTTAATTGACTTAGTCAATTTTAATTTTAAACCGAGGAGCCATTAAAAGAGTTATAATTTTGAATGTATTTATTGGATATTTATCAAATTTGGTTTTAATATAATACAATATTATTAGTACCGACTGTGCAAAAATTATTCAAATTGCTACGCTCAGTTTGACATAACATCAATTTAACTAACTTGACTAATTTTAATTTTAAATTGAGAAATCCAGTAAAACCGTTATAATTTTGAAATTGATCATTGGCTATTGATAAAACTTGATTTCAATATACTACAACATCATTAGTACCAACTGTGCAAAAACTATTTAAATTAATACGCTCAATTTAACATAACCACAATTTAATTGACTTAACCAATTTTAATTTTAAATTGAAAGAGCCAGTAAAACCGTTATAATTTTTTAAGTGTTCATTAAATAATAATAAAATTTGGTTTCAATATACTACAATATCATTAGTACCAACTGTTCAAAAATAAGAAAGATTGATACGCTCAATTTGACATAACCTCAATTTATTTGACTTAGCCAATTTTAATTTTAAAGCAAGGGAGACAATACAACAATTATAACTTTTAAACTGTTTATTGGATATCAATAAAATTTTGTAGCAATATATAACAATATTATCAGTACTAACTGTGCAAACATGATTTAAATTTCTACGCTCAATTTGACATAACCTCAATTTAATTGACTTAGCCAATATTAGTTTTAAACCAAGGGGGGCAGTAAAACCGTTATAATTTTGAATCTGTTCATTGGATAATAATAAAATTTGGTTTCATTATATTACAACACTAATAGTAAAAATTGTGAAAAAAATATCAAAATTGCTACGTTCAATTTGACATAACCTCAATTTAATTAACCCAATTTTAATTTTAAAAAAAGGAGTCCTGTAAACCTGATATAACTTCTAAACCAATCATTGGAATATGTTGAAAATTATTTTAAATATACCTCAATATTAACAAATATCAACTGTACAAAAAATATATAAATTGATACGCTCAATTTGACATAACCTCAATTTAATTCACAGTCGATTTTAATTTTAAATCGAGGGAGCCAGTAAAACAGTTTTAATTTTGAAACTGTTTATTGGATATTGATAAAATTTGGTTTCAATATAACTCAGCATTATTAGTACCAACTGTGCAAAAATGATTAAATTTTATACGCTCAATTTGACATAACCTCAATTTAATTGATTTGGCTAATTTTAGCTATAAACCAAAGGGACCAATAAAACGTCATAATTTTGAAACTATTCATTAGATATTGATTAAATTTGGTTTTACTATAATACAATATTATTAGTACTAACTGTGCAAATATTATTCAAATTGATACGTTCAATTTGACATAACTTCAATTTAATTGACTTAGTCTATTTTAAATAACTCAATTTAGTTAACAAAACTTTTTAATATTTTAAAATTTAATAAAGATAGCAAATTCATTTTTGCTACATAATAACAATATATTTAAGCTACTTTGTAGCAAATTTTAAACCAATAGTGTTGCTACAAGCTAAGTTGTAAGCTAAAGTATTGATTAAAAATATATAAATTCTTAAATTAAAATTAATTCCATTTCAAATTTAGTAAAGGTAGCAAATTTATGTTTGCTACATATTTTTGCAATATTTTGAAGCTACTTTATAGCAAATTTCAATCCAATTGTTTAATTATAGGCTAAGATATGCAGCAAAATACTGAAGATATTGCAATTTTTGCTACTTTTTGATTGATTGCAAATCAAATCCATTTTTGCTATATGTAATTAAAGCTACTTTATAGCAAACTTTAAAAGAAACGTAAGTAAAATTCCACAAAAAATAATTAGTAAATAATAGAAGAAATTAAACGCAGCCTACAGTTATGTAAATAATAAATCATTTAATTAATGTCATTGAACTTGACAACCAAAGAATATAACAGAAAAAATGATCGGCACAATAGTTCTCTTTGTGCATCAGATATAATAATAACAAACAATTATCTATTTTATATTATTACATAATAACTGTCATTATATAAAACTTTGAAGCATCAAACGTATCATTATATAGCTTTCAAATTAACCGAACTAATTGAGAACATTTATGCCAAAATTATATGTAATTTAATAAATCAGTTGCAATCATTAATGAATTTAATTGAAACATATTTGCAATAGAAAAAGCGCATAACTCAATTGATTACATAAATATCTCACCTGTGAATGCAATTTTACGATCGTATCCTGTAAATCCGAAATTCGCATCTTCTGTTTCCTGTCTTGTTTTTTGCGCGTTGTTCGACCGTCTCCATAACATCTCGAATAGTCCGTGCACCGTTCCATTGCACAGAAGCACACACAGATAAATCGCCAGCAAGAACAAATTGCTGGTTCTCATCTCGCACTCATGTTTACACTCTGCGGTCCCTTCTTGCTTTCAGCAGTTCGGTAGCTGCCGAAGAGAGATACCCTCCACCTGTTCCTGTGTGTGCCGCTCTTAATTATTATGATTTGAGATTGTTGTGTTCACTCACCGGATTACGACGAATAAGATGTCTAAGTGATTACTGTGATTATATTGTTGTTGCTGTTGGATGCTTTATACAAGTTTATATCTGGATTATCAGCCTGGTTGCTTGTTACCAATTGGATATTTTGTCTGAAATATATTTAATTTAAATTAATAATAAATAATAATATTAAAAAAATTAAACTAGATTTAGTATTTTGTGTTTTAATTTCATAAATTAGTTAATATAGTTTAAACTAATTTTGAGTTTAATATGTCAAAGTGACATCTGTCAAAGTAACATAATATATCAAAGTGACACATTATATACAGAGAGTTTATAAATGAATGGGATTATGTAATCACTTTAAATGTGCCGCTTTTTTTAAATTGTTCACTAAACTATTTGATTTGACAGATCAACTTTGACAGCTGTCAAGCAAACATATGAAAACATATGTAGTATAGTGGACTATTTTAAAAAGACGGCATATTTAAAGTGATTATGATAAACAAATTTTACTAAACAAATCAACGTTATAAATAAATTTATATAATTCAGCTTAGTTTCAAACCAACTGCATACCCAATTATTGCAATTGGGTTGAGAGTAAACAAAATTTAAGTATTATAAAACAAATTATTGTTATCTGTTATTTTAAACAAATTTATTGAATCAAGCAAAACTAAATTTAGTGGAGTTGCAAACCTAAATATTGCAAAATTGTGTTTATAATAAGGAAAATATGATTAAATAATAATCAAATCTAACGGTGATTTTGCTGTTATAAATAAATTTATATAATTCAACATTGTTTAAA
This sequence comes from Tachinus rufipes, assembly GCA_963932245.1. Lineage (NCBI taxonomy): Eukaryota > Metazoa > Arthropoda > Insecta > Coleoptera > Staphylinidae > Tachinus > Tachinus rufipes. The sequence goes on from OZ010743.1 coordinate 124,702,254, forward strand.
ACCAACTTTAGCTAAGTCGCAAACCAAAATATTGCAAAATTGAAATGTGGGTGAACTAAGGTTAATTTATCATTAAATATAATACTGTTTTCGGTTATTTTAAATAAATTTATTTAACTTAGCACAGTTTCAAACCAAGTTTAACCAAGTCTCAAACCAAAATATTTAAAAAAATGAACAAAATTTAATTTATTAAAACAAATTTTAGTTAATGACTCTTTTAAACAAATTTATTTAATGCAGCACAATTTCACCAAAATTTAGCAGAGTTACAAACCTAAATTATGCAAAATTGTGTCTATATTAAGCAAAATATGATTAATTAATTAATAAAATCACCGTTATTTGCTGATTTAAAATAAAATTTATTTAATTTAACACAGTTTCAAACCAAATTTAGCCAAGTTGCAAATCTAAATTATGGTAAATTGTATTTATATTAAACATAATATGATTAAATAATTATTAAAATTACCGATATTTGCCGTTTTAAAAAAATATTTAATTAAGCACAGTTTCAAACTAAGTTTAGACAATTAACAAACAAATTATGCTAAATTGTGTTTATATTAAGCAAAATATGATTAAATAGTTAATAAAATTACTATTATTTGCCGTTTAAAAAAAAATAATTTAGTTTAACACAGCTTCAAACCCAATTTAGCTGAGTTGGTAACCTAAGCTACGCAAAATTATGTTTAATATAAACACAATTTACCATAATTTAGGTTTGCAACTTGGCTAAATATTAAGCAAAAAGTAATTAAATAATTAATAAAATCACCGATATTTGACGTTCTAAAAAAAATTATTTTAGCACAGTTTCAAACCAAATTTAGCAGAGTTGCAAACCAAAATTATGCAAATATGTATTTATTCTAAGCAAAAAATGATTAAATAAATAATAAAATCAACGTTATATGCCGTTTTAAAAAAATATTTATTTTAACACAGTTTCAAACCTAATTTAGCAGAGTTGCAAACCTAAATGATGCAAAATTGTGTCTATATTAAACAAAATATGATTAATTAATTAATAAAACCACCGTTATTTGCCGTTTTAAAAAAAATTATTTGCCACAGTTTCAAACCAAATTTAGCAGAGTTGCAAACCCAAATTATGCAAAATTGTGTTTATATTAAGAAAAACATTAAAAAATAATTAATAAAATCGCTTTTATTTGCTGTTTCAAAAAAATTAATTTAATTTAACACAGTTTCAAACCAAATTTAGCAGAGTTTCAGATCTAAATTATGCAAATTTGATTTTATAATAAACAAAATATAATTAAATAATTAATAAAGTCAACGTTAATTGCCGTTTTAAAAAAATAATTTAGCACAGTTTCAAACCAAATTTAGCAGAGTTGCAAAATTAAATGATGCAAAATTGTGTTTATATTAAGCAAAATATGATTAAATAAAATTACTATTATTTGCAGTTAAAAAAAAAGTAATTTAGCACAGTTTCAAACTAAATTTAGCAGAGTTACAAACCTAAATTATGCAAAATTTTATTTATATTAAGCAAAATATATATATAAATAATTAATAAAATTATCATTTTTTGCTGTTTTAAAAAATAAATTTAATTTAGCACAGTTTCAAACCAAATCTAGCAGAGTTACAAACCTAAATTATGCAAAATTGTGTTTATATTAAGCAAAATATGATTAAATAACTAACAATATCACTTTTATTTGCCGTTTTAAAAAAATTATCAAATTAGCACAGTTTTAAACCAAACTTAGCAGAGTTGCAAACCCAATTTTTGCTAAATTGTGTTTATATTAAGCAAAATATGATTAAATAATTAATAAATATGCTTTTTAAATAATTAATTTAATTTAATACAGTTTCAAATCAAATTTAGCAGAGTTGCAAACCTAAATTATGCAAAATTATAATTATATTAAGCAAATTATGATTAAACAGTTAACAAATCAACCGATTTTTGTCATTTAAAAAAAATATTTAATTGAACACAGATTCAAACTAAATTTAGCAGAGTTGAAAACCTAAATTATGCAACATTGTATTTATATTAAACAAAATATGATTAAATAATTAATAAAATTAAAGTTATTTGCCGTTAAAAAAAACATTTAATTTAGCATAGTTTCAAACCAAATTTAGCAAAGTTGCAAATCTACATGTTACAATATTTAGATACAGATATGCTAAATACTTCTTACGATTAAATAAATTACTGTTAATTGATTTCTTATTCAATTTTACGTTAGTCAGCACAGTTTCAAACCAATTTTAAGCATGTCAAAAACCCAAATAATGCAAAATTGTGTTGTGGGTAATTTTAGCTGATTTGCAACCCTTAATATTGACATTATGCCTGTATGATAAGCCAATATGAATAAATTATAAACAAGTAACCGATATTTACAATTTTGAATTAACTTTAATAATTTAGCAAAGTTTCAAACCAATTTTAGGCCATTTGCAAACTCAAATATTGCAAAAAAGTGTGTGTAGGTGAAAAAAATTAAAATTATTATTAAACAAATTACCGTTGGCAGCTATTTAAAACAAATTTATTTTATCTAACACGGTTTCAAACCAATCTTAGCCTAGTTGCAAACCTATTAGCAAAATATAACTAAAAAAAAAAAAACAAAATTTGCTGTTTTAAATAAATTTATATAATTTAGCAAAGTTTTAAACCAGTTTTAGTCTAGTTTATAAGCCAAGTATGACTAAATAATTAATAAATAATTGTTTTACACTGTTTTAAGTCAATTTATATAACTCAGCACAGTTTTAAACCATTTTTAGTCAAGTTGTAAACTCAAATTATGCAAAATGGAGCTGAAGCTGAACAAGTTTGAAATAATTATCAACCAAAATAGTGCTCTAGACTATTTTAAAAAAATTTGTTTAGTTTAACACAGTTTTAAACCGACTTTAGCCAAGTCGCAAACCCAAATATTGCAAAATTAAGCTAAAAGTAAACAAAATTTAAATTAATATTAAGCAATATACTGGCTCTTTTAAACCAAATTTATCTAATTTAACGCAGTTTCAAATCAAATTTAGCCGAGTCGCAAACCTAAAAATTGCGTAAATAATGAGCACAATATTACAAAACAATTAAAAAAATTACCGTTATTTGCTACTTTAAATAAATTTATACAATTTAGCACAGTTTCGAACCAGTCGCCAACCCGAATATTGCAAAATTGAACTTTGAGTGAACAATATTTAATTTATTATTAAACAAATTACAGTCATCGGTTATTTTAAACATTTTTTTATTTTGCAGCTTAAGTACAACCGCAAACCAAAACATTGAAATTTTGTGTTATAAACAAAATATAATTAAATAATAAACAAATTAACGTATAAATGTATAAAATTCAGCACATTTTGATCCAATTTTAGCCAAGTCGCAAACCCAATTTTTTTGTTGCAAAAAAACAATTTAATTTAATACAGTTTTAAACCAAATTTAGCGGAGTTGCTAACCTAATTATTGCAAAACTGAGTTTATAATAAGTTAGATATAACTAATTTTATACAATTTAGCACAGTTTCAAACCACTTTTAAATAATCTTCAAAAGCAAACATTGCCGAATTGGACTGTAAGTGACAAAGTTTAATTTTTTATCAAACAAATCAACTGTTTTAAATAAATTTATTTATTTTGCCGCAGTTGCAAACCAAATTTAGCTAAGTTGCAAACCAAAATATTGCAAAATTGTGTTTAAAATAAGCAAAATTTTACTAAATAATTAAAATATTACCGTTATTTGCTGTTTTAAATAAATTTATATAATTTAGCACAGTTTCAAACCAATTTTAGTTAAGTCGCAAACCCAAATATTGCAGAATTAAGCTGAAAGTGAACAAAATTTTAATTAATATCAAATAAAATAATGTTATTGGCTATTTTAAACAAATTTATTTAATTTAGTACTGTTTCAAATTAAATTTAGTCGAGTTGCTAACCTAAATACTGCAAAACTGCATTTAGCACAATTTTAAACCAAAGTTGCAAACCTAAAAATTGCAAATTGAGTTGTGGGTAAACACAGTGTAAATTATTATCAAATAAAAAGTTATTTTATACACAATTATTTAGTTTAGAAAAACTTCAAACTATCTGTAGCCAAGTCGCAAACCTAAACATTGTAAAATTAAACTGTAGACGATTTAAATTTAACTTATCATCAAATAAAATAATGTTAATAGTTAATTTAAATAAATTTATTTGACTTAGCACAGTTTCAAACCAAGTTTAGCTAATTCGCAAACCAAAATACTGCAAAATTGCTTTTATGACAAACAAAATATAACCAATTAATAAACAAATTACCGTTATCCACTGTTTTAAATAAATTTATATAATTTAGCACAGTTTTGAACCAATTTTAGCTATGTCGCAAACCTATCTATTAAAAAATTGCGTTTATATTAAGCAAAATATGATTCAATAATAAACAAATCAAACTTTTTGGTTGTTTTAAATAAATGTAAAAAATAGCACAGTTTCAAACCAAATTTACCAAAGTTGCAAACCTAATTATAGCAAAATTACGTTTATGATAAGCGAAATTGATTTAAAATCACTATTATTTACTATTTTGAATAAATTTATACAATTCAGCACAGTTTTAAACCAACTTAAGGCAAGTCGTTAACCCAAATATTGCAATTTTTTTTTATTAACTTCAATAGTTTGTTGTTATTAACACCAGGAGCATGCTAAGAGTATTTAAAATATTTATAATCCAAGATATAAAATATATCAATAAAACAACTTAATCCGCTTATCTACAATCCAAAATTTTCAACAACATTAATTAATTAATAAAAATTTGATTTAAAATTAAAATTACAGTATGGTATAATTAAACTATTTTTACCGTTAGTAGATTATCCACTATAACTTAATAAAAAAAAAAAACTCGTTCCGGATGTGAAAACATTTAATGTTTACTACTTTTTCTTGTAAACACCAAATTTATATAAAACAATTGAATAATTATATTAAAAAATTAATATTAAAATATAATCCATATGTTAATTTATTATAACATAATATTAAAATATTAAAAAGTTAACTTACGTCCATCTTCCATCCAGACAGCTAAATCCGATTTATGGCACATTTAAACTCGCACGCGTGTTCACTTCAATTCATTTGTTTATATATTTTAATTGATATTTGTGTACTTGACGTATGGTAGGATGCAAACTACCATGGTATACCGATGCTGCCGCCATGAAAGGTGGATAACAGTAAAAACCGCGCGATGCTAACGGAATAACCTTTAAAATGACCCACATTTTAAAATGTGAAGATATCAATTTATTGACACTGACGAATATGTTGATTAATTACCTAAATAACCAATTCAGTTATAGAAAAAAAATAATAACACGTTTCTGTTTGTATTATTATCCACTTATTATAATTAATAGTGTCGTAGGATTGTTTTATAATTGAATTTGCAATTATAATTATTTAGTTAGAGATTTTTTAGGATTTTTATTTGCTGTTTTAATTCACAAACCGCATCTAGATATCTGGGCCATGATTCGGTTGGAACTGCAAATTTCAAAAACTAGTTTGCATTTTTTGTTGTAGCAAGCCTGCAGGGTTAATTATAGATAAACTGAAAATATTAGTTTATGCGGAAGATGTAGTGAAATCAATTAATGATTTAGTCAAGTTACAAACCATATTTAGTTGAGTCAAAAACCATAACGTTCTAAAGTGTTTTTATATGCGTGAAAAACAAATGTATTATACAAAGCGAATTGTTTTTAATCAATTTTCAAAATAATTATTAAGTTACAAAGCATATTTAGCTGAGTTGCAAACCTTAAACTTTAAAATAACTTTATTTGCTTTGAAATACAAATATTTATGCAATAAATTCAATCAGTTTGTTGACAGTTGGTCACTGCAATCTAAATTAATGACACGATCTCGTGCTCTAGAGTGTCCCACTCACACACCCAAGTATTAGTTATAAGGAGTTGCGGGACAGCTGGTCCAGGTCCGAGGTCGATGGAGTGACTTTCGGTGGTATTCTATGGAGCGTCGGAAATTGTTTAAACGAACTAGAAGTTCAGGCTAACGCTCTCACACAGAGGTCTACTAACTCACGCGCACGGGACAAAGTTTGGTTCAGTGTTTACAGTCTCTCAGGTAGTTTGCTTGATGGCGGAGACTCGGTGGCAAAGCTACCTGTAAGCAAAGGTCTGCAATGCAAAAGAGCACACAAGTTGTATTTGCTGGTCGACTAGTGATGAGACGATTATTCGTGATCTTTTGAAACAATTTGTTAGTGTAGAGCTAATTTTAGACGCAGAAAGCTGATGACCGGTTTGCTGGCTTTAATGGATTATTAAGTCTGACCTCTGCTTGGGTTTGTAGTAGTAGCTTTCCACGTCTCTATCGGTAAGCTCATGCCAAGACAAAGTTTTGCTTTTCAATCAGTTGTAGTGCAGCGCTTGAAGTGGGTTTGCTGCAACTGCTTGAGAAATGTTTCTGGGTATTTGTGCTTTAGATTGTGGAACAGAAGAAGATGGTTTTTGTAGGGACATAGTACAATAATTGTGGGCGGATCATGTAAGTGCAGTGACCCACCCACTCACCCAATTGTGTTTTATCCAGAAATTTCCAAAAATCCAACAACTATGACACAAGAGAGAATGAATGAGGTTGACAGAACCAATGTTTTGATGACAAACGCTTCTGTGGGCTATTGGGAACATAGTTTAACACTTGTGGGCGTGTTATGTAAGTTGGAGTGACCCACCCACCCGTCAGTGTGTTATCCAGAAATTAGATGTTGAACACTCTTGCGATGTTTTTGAACCTACGACACAAGAGAGAATGAATATTAGATGTCATTAAATTGATTAAAGAGGTTGACAAATCCAATCTTTTGTTGACAAACGCTTGTGTGGGCGGGTGGGACCATAGTTCATCACTTATGAGCGTGTCATGTGAGTTGGAGTGACCCACCCATCCACCCAAGTGTCCGTCATCAAGAATTTAGATGTCTAACACATTTGAGATGTTCCTGCATCTATGACAGAAGAGAGACTAAATGTCAGATGTCTTAAATTGAAGATAGACGTTGACAGAACCAATCTTTTGACGACAAACGCTTGGGTGGGTGGGAACATAGTTCAACACTTGTGGGCGTGTCATGCGAAATGGAGTGACCCACCCACCCACCCACCCACCCAAGTGTTTGTTATTCAGAAATTTGAAGTCGAACACACTTTCGAAGTCTTTGCAACTATGACACAAGAGAGAGTGAATGTCAGATGCCAGGAGTTGAAAATTGGGCGCGCGTTTGATTGCTGGTCTAGAACTGTTTCCGGTAGTCCAGGAGTTTGTGCCCTAGTCGATAGTAAGCTTTTGATGAAAAGCACAGCAAATCTGGCCAAGACTATACTAAAGTCTGAGGTGAGCGAGGAAGAAAACCTCAGTTTCCACAAAACAGTTAATATAGAAATCAAATCCCAAACAAAGGCAATAAAAAATTTCTCTAACAGTAAAAGAAGCTGGCATTTTAAACCCGAATAGGCGGGTAAATTGGCAAATAATTTTGCCTGATGGCGGTTCTAGTAAAAACTTGGTTTCCTTACCAGGAAAAAACCTGAAAAGAACAAACAAGCAGTTTACTGGTAAAGCAGCGAGATCTCACTTGCGCAAGCGAAAAACACCAGCATGGACCAGGATAGGTAGACAGAAAACTACAAATAAAACCGTAGAGACTTAAAAGCAGCTATTGCAAACGCCAATTCGGAGTCTCTCTGCAAGGACGTGGACAACGATCTTTGAGGTAGAGGCTACAAAATTGTAACCGGCAAAATTAGAATGCGCTCGCCGGTAAGCCTGACGGATGAGGAGCAACTGGAGGTGGCAAAACAGCTTTTTTCCAACCACCCAAAAGGAGGAGATACTCAAGATCACCGAAAAGGAGATTAGGCAATAGCCAAAAGGTGCACAGAAGTCTTACAAACCACGCTAAATACTCTTTTAAACAACTGGGTGTTTCCAACAGAATGGAAAACAGTTAGGTTATGTTAGGTTAGGTTAGACTAGGTTAGGTTAGGTTAGGTTAGGTTAGTTTAGGTTAGGTTAGGTTAGGTTAGGTTAGGTTAGGTTAGGTTAGATTAGGCTAACTAGCAATAAAGCCAAACCACATAGCGCTAGAGGACAGCAGGAGGAAGGAGATCATCGAAGAGCTTTTTCCGGACGTAATTGAGCAAGCAGCTCCGCTGACGACCGGAGACGCAGAAAACCCAACTTCTTTTACCGCCGACGAGCTGAATGAGGCCATTAGAAAACTGAAGTCTAAAAAAGCCTCGGGACCCGACGAAATCCACTGCCAAATTATAAAGGTTGCGCACGAAGTAATCCCCAAGGCGCTGCTGAAAGCGTACAACAAGCACCTGGACGAAAAAATCTTTCCAAAAACCCTGGAAGAAAGCGAAGATAGCGCTGATCCCCAAAGGAGAGGACAAATTTAAGGCTATAAGTCTGCTATGCGCACCCGGCAAGCTGTACGAACACTTGATAAAGAAAAGGTTTGAGGAGGAACTTGAAGAAAAAGAATCCATATCCAGCGCTCAATACGGATTTAGAAAGGGCCGCTCAACAATCGACGCCATAATGAAAGCAAGGGAACTTTGCGAGGATAGGTCAAGCTATCATCTTGCTGGACGTTAGAAACGCGTTCAACACCGCCAGCTAGGAACAAATCAGAAAAAGGCTGACAGAGATAGGAACGAGCCGATATCTCCTAGACCTCATAGCAAGCTACCTGGGGGAACAAACCATCCTAATCGCCCCCGGGAAGAGGAAGAACCTAACGCAGGGGGTTCCGCAGGGTTCCGTTCTAGGACCTACTGTGTAGAACGTCGTCTACGACCCCGTGCTGAGACTACAACTTCTAAAGGAATGCAGAACGGTTGCCTACGCCAATGACCTAGCGGTGGTAGTCAGAGCAAACAGCATGCAGGAGATGCAGAAGACTGCAAACAACGCCCTTAAGGCAGTAGACGAATGGATGACGGGAAGCGGCCTGGAACTGGCTCCCGAGAAAACGGAGGCACTGGTCCGAAAGGAACGAGTCAAAAGACCAAAGCAGCCTTCGTTCTAAGAAGTAAAACCATCATTACGAAAAAATCCGTCAAGTACCTGGGAGTATGGTTGGATTCGAACTGGATCTTTGGCCCGCACGTTCAAAACACCATCGTCAAAGCAGAGAAGACCACGACTGCCTTAATGAAGATAATGCCAAACGTAAGCGAAAAAAGCGCTAAAAGAAGGGCGATTTACCATTCCGTGATCCAATCTATATTGACCTACGCGGCGCCGGTCTGGAAGCGGGCTCTCGGCGTAAACAGGCACCTGACAGCGCTTTTATCCACACAAAGAAAAGTCGTACTGAGAGTCATCAGCGCTTATCAAACAACAAGTGGCAAGGGTGCTTGCGTCATTGCAGCGATCCCGCCGATCGACCTGAAAGTGGAGGAGCTGGCAGAGAAGCATCAAGCCAGAAAGAAAGGGCGCGAAGCCACGATTAACATCGTAGAGCAGTGGCAGCTTAGATGGGACAACACCAATGACACGGCACAAAGGACGAAGAAGCTTATTCCCTCAATAAAAAGATAGGTGAGATGCCAGCACAGAAACACCAACTACTTCCTGACACAATTCCTGACAGGCCACGGGAGCTATGGCACCTACACCAAGAGGATTGGTAAGACCCAGAGCGACGATTGCCACTATTGCGGCAAAACCGACTCCCCGGAGCACATCATCTTCCATTGCACGCGATGGCGCGTCGGTAGACACAAGGCAGAGGTAGCTGTAGGAAAGGCATTGACGATCGACAGCCTAATGGACCTCTTTCTTCAAAGCAAGCATAACTGGAAGCAGGTACACTCATTTGTGAGGGGCACAATGAGTACAAAAGAACAAGAAAAACTGGCCAGGCAAAACTGGGTGGAAGTCCCACACTTCTGGGCGCGTTAAACCAAGCGCCCATTAGAATTATTGCTGGGTTTTGGTATATCAAACTACTTGATAAAGATAAAATGTAGCTATTTGGAAAATCGCGACCTCCTGATAAAAGATAGTCACAAAATGGAAGTCACAGTTGGTGTCCCACAAGGGTCCAACTCTACGGAACGTTAATTATGACGAAATGTTAAAACTGAAGATGCCTAGCAACATCTGGCTTATAGGCTACGTTGATGATTTGGCAATTGTTGTTGTTAGCGATAGCGCAAAGGAACTGGTGAATGATGCCGAATGGGCAGCCAGACGAATTATAAGATGGCTGGACAAAAAAAAAACTTGAACTTGCAGCCATAAATTGGAAGTTGTTATTCTAGCAAGCAGAAAAAACTTGACGACCATTTCTTTTAAGGTTGGCGGTGTCACAATAACAAGTCAAACCTCCTTAAAATACCTGGGTATCACCTTTGCCCATAACATAAACATGGGCTTCCACATTGCAAAGGCTTCTTTAGGTAGACTGATGCCCAACATAGGCGGATTTAAAGAAAGAAAAAGAATCTTATATGGAGCACCAGCATGAAGCTAGTGGGTTTATAAAAGGAAGTACCCCAAAATACTAGAGCGTTTGCAAAGAAAGGTAGCTATATGGATAGCATCTGCGTACAGGACCGTCTCCACAAAGGCAATACAACTGGTTGCCGGAACTATTCCGTTGCACCTGCTGCAAGTGTTGGTTACCAAAAGGTTGGATCACAACTTTCTCGTGTGTATAAATGACTTCTGACTTTGCAGAGAGGCCAAACTTTAAATCTTTTGATAACGAACACTTGAGTAAGTGAGTGGGACACTTCATATTATAATAACAAGTCAGTAGCTTAGATTGAAGTAGTTCACCCACCCTCCTAAGTGTTAGTTACCAAGAGGTTGGATTACGATCGTCTCTTGTGATTAAGTGATTTTTGACGTTCGCAGAGAGGTCAAACTTTAAACCTTTTGATAACAAATACTTGGGTGGGTATGTGGGAGTCTCCACATTATGATAACGAGTCAGTAGTTTGGATTGGAGTGGCCCACCCACCCGCCCAAGTGTTAGTTATCAAGAGGTTGGATCACGACCGTCTCTTGTTTAAAAATTTTAAAACTAAAAATAATCTATAAATGTTTTTACTTAATTTCTAATAATTAAGTCAAGTTACAAACCATGTTTAGTTGAGTCGCAAACCTTAAAACCTTAAAATAACTTTTATTTGTTATAAAAACAAACAATTTTTTAGCAGTTTTAATCAATTTTTTATAATTTAGCAATGTTACAAACTATTTCTAGGTAAGTCGCAAACCAAAACGTTTTAAAATACTTTATATAGACTTGTAAAACGGATGTACATAGAGCAAAATTATTTCATTTGTTTTTTTAAATGTTTTTTTTTTTTTTTTTAATATTTAGTCAAGGTACAAACCATATTTTGTTTAGTGTTTAGTCAGTTTACAAACCAAACTTAAAATCTTTAAAATATTTTTTTTCTATTTTTTTTAGCATTTTTTAATCAATTTATTAATTAAGTTTAGTTACAAACCATATTTAGCCGAATTGCAATTCTTAAAACTCTATAATAATTTTTATTTGTTTAAAAAACTTAAGAGTTAAATTTGTTGTCATTTGTAATCAATTTCTATTAATTTAGTCAAGCTACAAACCATAATTGCTGAGTTACAAATCATAAAAATTGAAAAAGTTCTTTGAGTGCGTGAAAAACAAAACAAATTTGTTTTATCCGCATTTTTTAAATTTAGTCAAATTTCAAACCATATTTAGCTTAGTTGCAAACCTAAAACCTTAAAATCTTTATTTGATTTAATGTATACGCATCAAATCTAGCTTGTTAGCATTTTTGATTACTTTTTAATCATTTAACCTAGTTACAATCCATATTTAGTTGAGTTGCAAACCATAACGTTTTAAAATGTTTTTTATACGCGTGAAAATCAGTTTTTAATTAATCAAGTCAAGCTAAAATCATATTTAGCTGAGTCGCAAACCTTAAAACGTTAAAATAGTTTAAATTTGCTTTAAAAACAAATGTATCCGGAAAATATTTAATTTGTAGGCATTTTTACTTATAATTTAGTCAAGTTATAAACCATATTTAACTAAGTCGCAAACTTTTAAGTTTTAAAATACATGTTATTTGTTTTAAATACAAATGTCTTCAGAGTAAATTAATTTGTTGGCATTTTATACTGCTTTCCTTTCAAAAGCAACACGCTCCCGGGGCTTGACGCACAGAACCGTTCTGATGCACCGTCGTGGTAGGTGGTGCATGAGGGGAAAGGGGAAGGAAACTCTGAAGAAGTTGGGGCGTCGCGCTCTCTATGAAAGGTACATGGGGCGTCAAGCTCAGAATTGTTCGGAATCGTCCAGAACAGTGAAAGGAAAGCATCTTTAATCAGTTTTAAATAGAATAGTCAAGTTACAAACTATATTTAGCCAAGTTGCAAACCTTAAAACTTAAAAAAAATATATTTCTTTTAAAATCAAATAAATTTGAAGTAAAGTTAATTTGTTGACATTTTTAATCAATTTTCAATAATTTAGTTAAGTTACAAACCATATTTAGCTGGGTCGCAAACCTTAAAACTTTAAAATAATTTTCGATTAATTTAAATTTTATTGTGTACTCAATAAATTTAATTTGTTTGCATTGTTAATCAATTTTTAATATTTTAGGCAATGTATAAGTGAATTCAATTTGTCGGTATTTTTATTAAATTTAGTTGAGTTACAAATCATGTTTAGTCAAGTCGCAACTTTTAAACTTTAAAATATACTCAAAACAAATGTACACAGAGTGAATTCAATTTGTTGGCATTTTTAATAATTTAGTTAAGTTACAAACCAGATTTAGCTGAGTCTTAAATCTATTTTAAAATAATTTTTATATGCTTTAAAAATAAATGTTTGCCCAGTGAATTTAATTTGTTGGTATTTTAAGTCAATTTTTTGAGTAAAATGCAAAAAGTACATTTTCATACAAATTTTAAATTATAAAATAAAATATATATAACACACACAAAACAATCCAAATATTAAATTATTATACTAAACAACATTCAAGAATCCGTGCAAACTAAAATATATTACTTATTACAGACAACATATGCAACTTCATATTCACCACGAACAAAATAAAAACATAAAATACACTTTTTTATTTATTTTTATAAAATCGTTCTCAAAGCATAATTAAATTATTTTATAAAAAAACACATACATACATTATGTACAATGAAAAGTAATAAAAATAATGGTAGACGTACCTAAAAATAACAATAATTTATACTTAAATTAAACAAACATAAATACATAATTACCTAAAAATAATGTAAAGAAAATTTCAGACAGAAAATAAAAACAGAATCAACAATCATAAAATAAAATCACAAGTTCCTATATTTACAAAAACATAATTAATTAAAAAAAAATTGAACCGGGTTAGTTTATAGTAACGTAAAATGGGGAAAATGATCCTACTTATCAGACTAGAATGTTAATTAATTAATTGATTGTATTGATACATTATAATTGAGTTGTAAGGCTTAATTTACAAATGTCTAAAGAAAAATTTAAGCATTTTATTGGATTAAAAATCGATCTTTATTGAGTTTTAATCAAGTCTAGTATGTTTTTGTTTCAAAATTTTAAAATGCGGCCACAAAATATTAAAACCTTAGCTTGCTCTAATAATTTTGGCCTGAGTATGAAAAAAGTATCAAAATCCGGCTTTATTATCAAAAAACTTTATTTAAAAATGTCTCTACGTCTGTAATTGTTATAAATTATGTTGAGTTAGTATAATCAAAATTTGTAACGCTAAAATCCGGCTTGCAATTTATAAATCCGGTTTTAAAATAGTAAAATCCGGCTTTGTACTGTTAAAATCCGGCCTTTTGAGTATCAATATCCGGCCTAAAAAACAAACATTTTACCAAATTTAAATTAGTTTTAAAAATATATTAAAATCCGGCCCAATTGCAAAAATTTAATTTATTTGTAAATGCAATATCTACGTAAAGCATCAATCAAGATTTGCAGTATTAAAATCCGGCTTTAAACAATAAAAATCCGGCCTTATTAGCACAAATCCGGCCTAATTAAAATATGTAACGTCTATAGTAGTTATAAATCTTGTTGCAATGCAATAATTAACATTTGCAATATAAAAATCCGTCTTTAAAGTATTAAAATCCGGCCATAAAATAATAAAATCCGGCTTTATTGCAAAAATCCGGCCAAATAAAACAAACATATTTGCAAATTTTACAAGTGTAGGACCAGTAAATCTTATGTAAAATATTGAAATTTAAAAATCCGGCATAAAAGTACCAAAATTTGGCAATAATATATCAAAATCCGGCCTTAATGACAAAAATCCGGTCCTAATGACAAAAATCCGGCCGTGTATAATATTAAATAGCGTATAATATCATAATCAAAATTTGCAGTATATAAATCCGGCCTTAAAATCTTAAAATCCGGCCTTTAAATACAAAAATCCGGCCATAATTGCAAAAATCCGGTCCAGTTAAAGTTGATAATTAAAAATTTAAGTCTATTTTAAATAGTGAAAGTATTTAAATTTTAAAATCCGGCATCAAAATACAAAAATCCGGCCTTAAAATATTAAAATCCGGCCTCTAAACAATAGGTATAGTAATGAATAGTGTGTAATATCATAATTGAGATTTACAGTATACAAATCCGGCATTAGAATTTTAAAATCCGCCCTTAATATACTTAAATCAGGCCTTAACTGCAACAAATTGGTTCAATTAAAGATGTAATTTGGAAATTTAAAATTTGTAGGTTAAGTAATTTATTTACAAAATATTCAAATTTTAAAATCCGGCATTAAAATATTAAAAACCGGCATTAAAATACTAAAATCTGGCCTTAAAATATTAAAATCCGGCCTTATTAACAAAAATCCGGCCTATATCATAGCAAACAGTAATAAATAATGCGTAATGTCATAATCTAAAATTAAAAAAATTGAAATCCAGCCATATTTGCAACAATCCAGCCCAATTAAAAGTGTAATTTAAAAATTTAACGTTTCTAAAAACAGTAAATCATAAGGAAATTATTGAAATTTTAAAATAAAATACAAAAATCCGGCCTATAAACAAAGCATAATAATAAATAATGTGTAATATCATAATCAAAATTTGCAGTGTATAAATCCGGCTTTGGAATTTTAAAATCCGGCCATAGTATGTTGAAATTTGGACATAACTGCCACAAATTGGTTCAATTAAAGTTGTAATTTAGAAATTTAAAACTTGTATGTAAAGTAATTTATATACAAAATCTTCTGATTTTAAAATACAAAAATCCGGCCTTAAAATATTAAAATCCGGTCTTAAAATATTAAAATCCGGCTTTACTAACAAAAATCCGGCCTTTATACAAAATGAATGTAATGAATAGTGAGTAATTTTATAATTAAAATTTGCAGAATAAAAATCCGGCTTTGGAATATTAAAATCCGGCCTTAAAAAGTAAAAAAAAATCCTGTTTACAAAAATCCGGTCTATATACAAAGTAAACAGTAACAAATAATACGCAATGTCATAAACAAAAACTAAAAAATTAAAATTCGGCCTTAAAGTAATTAAATCCGGCCTTAAAATATTAAAATCAAATTTTATTAACAAAAATCCGGCCTATATACAAAACAAGCAGTAATAAATAGTACGTAATGTCATAACCAAAAATTAAAAAATTAAAATCCGGCTTTAAAATACCAAAATCCGGCCATATTTGCAACATTCCGGCCCAATTAAAGTTGTTATTTAAAAATTTAATGTTTCTAAAATAGTACCTTATACGTAGTTTATTGAAATTTCAAAATCCAACATTAAAATATAAAAATCCGGCCTTAAAACATTAAAATTCGGCCAAAAATCCGGCCGATATACAAGGTAAAACAGTAATAAATAATGCGTAATTATACAATCAAAAATTAAAAAATTATAATCCGGCCTTAAAATACCGAAATCCGGCCATATTTACAACAATCCGACCAAACTAACGTTGTTATTTAAAAATTTAATGTTTCTAAAAACATTAAATTATACGAAAATTATTTAAATTTCAAAATCCGGCATCTTAACATAAAAATCCGGCTTAAAATTTGGCCGTATTAACAAAAATCCGGTCTAAAACAGTAATGCTAAAATCAAGAGTTAAAATCCGGCCATAAAATACTAAAATCCGGCCTTATTTGTAATAATCCGGTTTAATTAAAATTGTTATTTAAAAATGTAACGTTTCTAAAAACAGTAAATTATTAAAAATCCGACATGTAAATATAAAAATCCGGCCTTAAACATTAAAATTCGGCCTTGTTAACAAAAACCTAGCTTTTATTTAAGATAAACAGTAATAAATAGTGCGTAATGTTATAATCAAAAATAGAAAAATTTAAATTAGTTTTTGAAATATTAAAATCCAGTCATAAAATATTAAAATCCGGCCTTATTATCAAAAATCCGGCCTAAGTAAAAAGTGTATTGTTTGTTGTTGTTGTTTTAAATCGTGTTTAAAATTCATAATCAAGTTCAAAAATAATATAATCCGGCATTGAAATATAAAAATCCGGCCATCAAATATCAAAATCCGGCCTTGACATATCAAAACTTTGTTTTATTAGCAAAAATTGGGTCGTAATAAGTATGTTAGTTAAAAATCATATCTAAACATCATAACCAAGGTTGGTAATCATAAAATCTTTATAAATTATGTTTAAGCATCATCATCAAGGTTGGCAATATCAAAAATCCGGCCTTAAATATCAAAATCCGGCGTTGAACTACAAAAATCCGGCTTGCAAAAATGTAATAGATACAAGATTTGTAATTTAAAAGTATAAAATTCTGTCTAAAAATAATTAAATTTGACCTAAGCATAAATTCGGCTTAAGCATAAATCCGGCCTGGATAAAAAGCGTAAAATCTGTGTTAGTTAAAAATTATGTTAAAGTTTTATAATCAAGATTTAAAATTACAAAATCCGGCCGGAAATACAATAATTAACGTTTTTAATATAGAAATCCGGCCTTGGAGTAAATTTAATATTTTATGGCCGGATTTTATCCGGCCATAAAATATTAAAATTTGCAATAATTTGGCCAATTAAAGTTGTGTAAAAATGACGTTATTTAGTCACAGTAAATCATATATGAAATATTAACATTAAAATCCGGCTTTAAAATGTTAAAATTTTACCTTAAAATATCAAAATCCGGCCTTGAAATATTAAAATTTGGCTTTTAAACATTAAAATTTAGCCTAATTAACAAAAATCCGGCGTAATAAAAAACATTCTTAAAAAATCCGGCCTTGGAATATCAAAATCTGGCGGTATTTGCAAAAATTTGGCTCAATTTGGCCTTAAACAATAAAAATTTGTGTATAAATAAGAAAAATCCGGCTTTATAAGTACATATCCGGGTTATTTAAAATATGTGACGTAGTGGTACTATAATCAACGTTTGTAAAACAAAAATCTTGCTTAAAGTATTAAAATCCGGCCTTTAACTGTTTAAAATCCGTCTTTTAAAGCAAATTTTGAGCAAATCTTCGGCTTTAAAATACCAAAATCCGGCTTTAAAATATAAAAATCCGGCCTTTAAATATCAAAATTCTGCCTTAAATATAAAAATCCTTTATTAGTAATAATCCGGCCCAAAAAAGTGCACATATTTTATTATAATTTCCAACTTCAATTTTGTATTCTATTCTGATGCAACTAAATCCAATAAAATGCTTTCAATTTAGTCATTTGTTTTAATGAACGAAAATAAAGATTAAATTATAGTAACAACAATGCGTTAGTTGGAGAATGGCTTCAATCATTATTGCTTTGAAAACTAACGCATAATCATTATAAATCGTTGTATAGGTTTCTATAATATTTACTTTGTGCTATTGCATTGATGAAAATATTCTGAAAACATAACAATTAGAAATGCTTTTTATAACCTAAAGTAGCATTTCCAATGTTAGATTAGTTCTGAAATCCAATAAGCAGGATTTTGTGATAAAATAAATATTTTGTTGAATTATTTCAAACTATGTTCCAATGGTTCTTATAATCCAATCGACAGTCTGCGCAACTCTATGATAAATACCCGGCTGTCCCGGTTGCGCACATGAATACCCCGCCGACACTATACCAATCAAAAACCATCGTCCCTGTTTCTGTAACATTAAAGGTCCACCAGAATCACCCTGACAACTATCCCTACCTCCATTTTTATAACCAGCACATAACATCTCATCATAAATGACAACACCTATTCCTTTCGAACGATGCCACCTTTCACAAACTCTGCTATCAATTACCGGTACTTGAACTGCTTGTAGGGTTTGTGGACGTAGACGGGATCCGGGACTCAGCGCACCCCAACCGGCAGCTACACCAACTTCTCCTAGAAAGCTTTCTCCTTTTGGTGGGAGACATATTGGAGAGATGTGTGGTAGTTGATGTGCTGTTCTATCCAGTCGTAAGACTGCTACGTCGAATCGGTCTGCTTGCGGTGTGAACTTGAAGAATGGGTGTACCTAAAAACAAAAATGTTTTATGTTTGTTTTGAAAATGGTTTTATTGTATTGTTATGGTGATATAACAATCCACTCCTGTTGCTTAAAATACATTCATTTTACTTATGTCACATATTTTGATAATAGTTCAATGCTTTTAATTATCAACGAAATGAATACTTAGTGTGAAGGTTGAGTGAATGAGTAAGTTAATAATAAACGCGTGTTTTGACAGAATTACTTCAAAATTGTTTGGATGAATTAATAAAACGCGTTTTGCATAAAATCGCTTTAAAAATGTTTGAAAAATACATTTAATAAACGCTATTCACAAAAATCAAGCAATCAATGATTGATTATAAATTGTTCAAATGAAAATGAAGCAACTATTGCTTAAAATTAGTTAAAAAAGAATTTGGAAAAGTTTTTGTGTAAATGAAGTGTTTTTTTATTATCAACGACATATATGCTTGGTGTGGAGGTTGGGTGGATGGGTAATTTTGCATAAAATTAATTGCGCAATAATCAATTAAAAATTGCTCAAAGCATGAATTTTAAAATTTGCTCAAAAAATAAATTAAAAAGAGTTTCGGTGTAATTAACGCGTTTTTAATTATCAACAACATGAATGCTTGATGTGGAGGTTGAGTGCATAAGTAATTTCATTAAAAAAAAATTTGTTTTGCAAAATTTTGTTTTTAAATTGGTTAGAAATTATAAATGCTTGGTATGGAGGTTGGGTGGATGAGTGGACGGGTAATTTTATTAAAAAACACGTGTTTAGTATAAAATTACTTTAAAATTGCGTAATGATCAATTGAAAATTGCTCAAAGCATGCATTTATTGCTTAAAATTTGCTTAAAAAATAAATGAAGAAATGAACGTTTGGTGTGGAGGTTGAGTGCATGAGTAATTTTATTAAAAATAGTGTGTTTTGCAAGAAATTATTTTAAAATTGTTCAGAAATTACATTTAATAAACCCAAATTTTCCAACATCCCACAATAATCAATGATTATAAAAATTGCTTAAAAAATTGCATTAATTGCTTAAAATTTGTTCTAAAAAAAAAAAAAAAAATAGAGATTTGGTGTAATCAAAGTACATTAAATTTTTTACTACATAAATGCTTGGTGTGGAGAATGGGTCGTTAAACAATTCTATTAAAAAACGCGTGTTTTTGCATAAAATTACTTCAAAATAACGTAATAATCAATAATTGAATTAAAATTTGTTGAAAAAAGTACAATTATTGCTTAAAATTTGCTCAAAAAAGGGGAATGATTTTGGTGTAATTAAAGTGCTTTTATGTATTAACGACATGGATGCTCGGTGTGGAGGTTGAATGGATAAGTCATTTTATTAAAAAACGCGTGTGAAGGTAGGTTAGGTTAGGTTAGGTTAGGTTAGATTAGGTTAGGTTAGGTTAGATTAGGTTAGATTAGGTTAGATTAGGTTAGATTAGGTTAGATTAGGTTAGGTTAGGTTAGGTATGGTTAGGTTAGGTTAGGTTAGGTTTAGTTAAGTTAGGTTAAATATAACGACGACCAACGCAACAATGAAAACGAGACAAACCAACTCAAAACGGACATAGACGTGGATATGGACAAAGCATTTTGACAAAGTGGTCTTCTAAGGTCATTAACGCAAACGCGGACGCAGTCGACCTCGGACCTAACGCCAAATAGAAGAATAAAAGAAAAGCATTTGAGTCTCTGGGGATCCCGGTCAAGGGGGAAGAAAAAGCGGAAGACCTGACAGCCAAAAACTTATTTGCAAAGAAGAGGGAGGAAATAGATAACACTCTGCAAAACCTCGAAAAGTTTATCGCCGCCAACAGAACTGTTCACGTAGGCATTAAAGAACTGACCCGGAAACCAACAAGGAGCTGGGCAAATGAATTTAGGGCCAATAAAGAATGGCGGGAGCAAACAGAAACTAAGGAGGCAAACATGAAAACCAAAATACAAAAACTTGAAAACAAGAAATGGGCAAGATGAGCGACCTAATTACCAACACCCAGAGGCAAAAGAAGAGATTGAATCCTTGAAACAGGAAATAGCCACGCTAAAGTTGCAACTCCGACAAGAAAAAGCAAAGCCAAAGCAAATGGAAGAAGAGACAAACAGGCCAATACGGGAAAAGTTTGCAGCACAGAAGTCCTTGGATAACCTCCGTGAAGTAGTTGCTCAAACATGAAATTAGGAAGACTTCCTATCAACTACGGTAGTGGAAGGCGCAATAGGAGAAATTCAGAAGGCTTATGATAGCCTTAGGCTAATCGACACAGACTATAAGCTGATACTGTGGAAAAACACGGCGCCAAGCCAATAGAAAAAGTAAAGGGCCAGAAGCTACAGCCGGAAAAGGTTGGCTACATTAAACTTATTACACAAACCCCTTACAGTTGCAGTACAAAACTTCGCTATTACCTAATGGTGTACATCTTTATAGGTTTAAAATCTTGGATGACAAAAAGTGCAAGTACTAAAGAAGATTCTGCTAAACATACTATCTTAAAATGCCAGAACTGGAATAAAAAAGAGATAAGATGAGAGAGGCATTTGGCAGCAATCTAACAGCAGACAACATCGTCAGCCACATGCTGGAAAATAGTGGAATCTGATAGCTTCAACTATACAGGACAGGACATAATCGGTGAAAAGGAAAATGACGAAAAGAAGTAAGATACAAAAGGACAGCTCCCGCAAGAAGCAGTACCAAAAGGTGATTACTTGCGGATAGCCGGAGAAAGGAAGGGAGGTTTAAGTGAGTATGGCTCCTTTCAATAGGCGGCCGAAGAATCCCACAGGCTCAGGTAGACTCGCAGTACATAAAGCATTTTCTCCTCTCCAAAAAAAAAAGGTTAGGTTTAATAAAATTTGCTCAAAAAAGAAAAGAAGAAAAGAAGTGGATGCTTGGTGTGGAAGTGAATAAGTAATTTTATTAAAAAACTTCAAAAAATGCTTACATTTCCTCCAAAAATAATGAAAAAAAATTTGTTGCAAATAAAGTACTTTAAATTATCAATAACATGAATACTTGGTGTAGAGGTCGGTTGAATGTTGAGTTAGTAAAAATTTTCTAAAAAAATTGTGTTTTGCATTAAGTTATTTTAAAATTGTTCTAAAGTTTGCTCAAAAAGAAAAGAAGAAAGAGTTTGCTTGGTGTGAAGGTTGGGTGGATGAGTATGTTTTACATATTATTAGTTAATAACTGTTTAGAAAATACTTTCAATAAACGCAATTATCAAAAATTACTTAAAATTGCTTCAAAAACAAAGAAGAAAAAGTTTGCTTAGTGTGAAGGATGGGTGGATGAGTAATTTTAGAAAAAAACGCTTGTTTCTTTAATAAAATTACTTCATAATAATTGAGGTTAGGGTATTTTAATAAAAATTTTATACTTTATTGTGCTGATTTTATTTTTATATATTAAGACCGGTTTCGGCGGTTAGGCCATCATCAGTTTTTTCTTTTCTTTTCACAGGTGTTGTTGTGTGTTGCGGGTGGTGTGAATTTTTATTAAAATACCCTAACCTCAATTATTTTAAACTGTGCAATAATCAGAAACAAATACTACTTCATAATAGTTTAGAAAATAATTTTAATAAACACAATTTATCCAAAATTGTAAAACATACGTTTTGACAGTTCTCACAATGTTAGCAATTGTTGTGACATTTGACAGATATCACCTGATACATTTTTGACAGTTAAAAGGTTATGTTATGTTTTGTTTCAATTCTGAGTCAACCAAACTTAGTTATAACTAAAGATAGTTAATTGCAAAGCAACATTTTATTAATATACTGACTCAGTATGACTTACAATCAATTGTAAAGAAACATATTATCAAGAAACTAACTCAGTATAAATCACAATCATTTGGAAATTGACAGTTTATTGATAGTTTTAGTTCTGAGTCAACAAGCTCAGCTGCCCACCATTGCTTTGGCCATTTAAGGTTATAGATGCTCTACATTATACATAAATTTGCGCTCAATACATCATATACTAGAGTCAATAGTTAACTGTATGAAGCAAACGTGGCGCATTGGTCTAGTACGAAAACTGTTGCGCTAATATTTGAGTTCATCTCACAGCAGCGGCAATATCTAATTTGTCAAGTATATTTTATCGCACTCAGTACAACGTGAACTAGCAAAAAAGCTGTCTAGTAACTTCCTCAAGTAGTGTAGTTCAAACTCCAACTATAAATCGCGCATATTTATGAAGAACTATTATACACTATTCACTAACTAAAAAAACTTTTAACGCTTGCAAAAAAGAGAAACTTTCAATTTCTTACTAACAAATTTTGGAGTGTGGTAGGTGGGCATTTTTGTTCAAACTATTTGATGGTAATCAAAATCTGGAGTAACCCACCCACCCGCCCAAATGTTGGTTATCAGAAGATTAAATATCACCAACTCCTCCCCTGATTAATAAACTTCTAATGCTTGCAAAAAAAATAAAACTTTCAATTTCTTACTAACAAACTTTAGAGGGTGGTGGGTAGGCACTTTAGTTCAAACTCTTTGATGGTAATCAAGATCTAAAGTAACCCACCCATCCGCCCAAGTGTTGATTATCAAAAATTTAAATATCACTTACTCCTCCCCCGATTAATGAACTTCTAACGCTTGCAAAAAGATAAAATTTTCAATTTTTTACTAATAAACTTTGGGGGGTGGTTGATGGGCACTTTAATTCAAACTATTTGATGGTAATCAAGATCTGGAGTAACCCACCCACCCGCCCAAGTGTTGGTTATCAAAAGATTACATATCACCGACTCCTCCCCTGATTAATGAACTTCTAATGCTTGCAAAAAAAATAAAACTTTCAATTTCTAACAAACTTTGCGGGTGGTGGGTGGGCACTTTAGTTCAAACTAATTGATGACAATCAAGATCTGGAGTAACCCACCCGCCCGCCCAAGTGCTGGTTATCAAAAGATTACATATCACCGACTCCTCCCCTGATTAATGAACTTCTAATGCTTGCAAAAAAGATAAAACTTTCAAGTTTTTACTAACAAACTTTGGGAATGGAAGGTGGGCATTTTAGTTCAAACTATTTAATGGTAATCAAAATCTAGAGTAACCCACCAACCCGCCCAAGTGTTGGTTATCAAAAGATTAAATATCACTTACTCCTCCCCTGATTAATGGACTTCTAACGCTTGCAAAAAGATAAAACTTTTGATTTCCTATTAACAAACTTTGGGAGATGGTAGGTGGGAACTTTAGTTTAAACTATTTGATGGTAATCAAAATCTGGAGTAACCCACTCACCCGCCCAAGTGTTGGTTATCAAAAGATTAAATATTACCTTTTCCTCCCCTGACTAATGGACTTCTAACGCTTGCAAAGAGATAAAATTTTTAATTTCTTGTTAACAAATTTTTGGGCGGATGAGTGTGCATTCCAATTCAAACTACTCATTGGTAATCATTCAATTTAAATTTATACCATTTATAGTACCCTCTAGTAGCTCTAACATAACCAAAATTTATTAAAATTCAATGGGTATTTCTTAAGATATTTTATGCAAACCAAACTTATGCAAATTGTTACAAGTACTAGACGTACTAGGTAAAGATCAATAAAAGAATATTGGTCGTAGCGAATTGATTCAAATTTATACAATTTATAGTACCCTTTAGTACCTCTAACATAACCAAATTTCATCAAAATGCAATGGGTATTTCTGAAGTTATTTTATGCAAACCAAACTTAAGCAATATATTGCATGTACTTGACATACTGGGTAAAGAGCAATAAAAGAATATTTGTTGAAGCAAATTGATTGAAATTTATACCATTTATAGTACCCTCTACTAGCTCTAATATAACCAAATTTCATTAAAATTTAATGGATATTTCTTAAGTTATTTTATACAAAGCGAACTTAGTAGTAGACTTGAACATTAATTATTGATTCATATAGTATGAAGTAAATTTTTAAAATGAGAAATATTTTTTTGATTATTTAAAATACTTATAGATAATTCATATAACTCACTCTAGTTATCAAATGCATTAGAGTTTAAAACTTTGTTGTTAATATCTTATACTTAAAAAACCATTACGTTCTAATTAAGGGAAGATAATAACTAATCTTAACAGAATTATTATCATTGCACAACGTCTACAGTCACATCAATGACATCATCATATTTCCCGGAAAGTCCAATGCGATACAAAAATGCATAATACCATAAACCATGTTCTCACTAATTCAACTTAGTCACAGAAAACGAAAGTGGTTGTAATTAGCTCCAAATCGGGAATAATTTATGCCCGATAAATAATAAACTTTCTTTCTTGTCTTCTACTTAATTTTTGATTACTCAATTCTTAAAATTTAAATATTATACAAAATAATCTAATTATTTATATAAAACAGAACCATCCTAACAAATTCAATTAATTAAATATAACCGAATAGTCAAGACAGTTCCGACTTAACCTTACTCCGTTTCCAGTGGATTATTTACATCAGCTTAAACCTGCAACCTTAAATAATTATTTAGTTTAACAATATATTTTATAAACATTTTTTGAGAAATTTATAGATCAAACCTGTATCTGTGACACCCCGAACGTATATGCCGGCAGCGGTTCCACTGCTGAATTGATGACATAATCTCCGAGAGTCACGTGCACCTGCCTGGGGGCCGCTCGTGCCACACAGTGGCCGGCGGTCACTACGTGGCGCCTGCTCACTAAAGATCCACCGCACCTGGAAATATTAAATCATAAATTTAGAATTAAATTTTCTCTTTGATTTTTTATGTTTGTATGATATCATCAGCGAAGAAAGTAAATGTAACTAAAATGCTAACTGGAGGTGAAATATGGTGAAAGGAGCGACAAATAAACATTTGTGTATATTACATATCTCAGTGGTGGAGAAGGCATATCAAAATGGTAATTATTCAATCCACGTTTTTGAGAGGCACCCGCCGATCGGTGAGATCATGCGGATAATTTATTACTTTCTATGTAGAAAGTATTGTTTTCATTTTGCTATAAAGATGAATTTATTAAAGCTTTATTTTTGTTTTGTTTACTTAATGTTATTCTTTTGTTTTGAAGATATAATTATATTTAGATTGGCTTTGAACTATCTCTAGTAGTACTTGAAATATTGACCATGAATTTGAAACTGCAATCTAAAAACATTATTTTTTTTTTAATTTTAGTGTTAACAAGTTATCACTGAATATTTTTAAAAATGCTTCAAATAATATTTATAGAAAATTTAATTCTGCTTAAAATATTTTATAAATATATTTTTTTAAGAAAGTTTTTTGTTAAGTTATCACTAAAAATTTAAAAAAAAAATGTTTTAAATAAATTTTATAAAAAACTCAATTTAATTTTTCATACAAAATTTTTTTTTTACAATTTTTCAATATTTTTTTCAAAATTTCAGTATTATCAAGTTTTCACTAAAAATTTAAAAAAATGCTTCAAATAAATTTTATAGCAAATTTAATTCTGCTTAAAATATCTAATAAATGTATTTTTAAAATTCTTAAAAATAAGCAAGTTAGATACAGTTTTTCAGTAAAATTTTCAAAAAAATCAGTATAACTAAGTTAACATTAAAAATTTCAAAAAATTATTTAAATAAATTTTATAAAAAACTGAATTATATTTTCAAATGTTAATGAAATTTTTTTCAAAAATATTAAAATAAACAAATTTTTTACAATTTTTGAATAAAATTTTCCAAAATTTCAGTATTATCAAGTTAGCACTAAAAATTTAAAAAAATGCTTTAAATAAATTTTATAGCAAATTTAATTCTGCTTAAAACATTTAATAAATGTATTTTTAAAATTCTTAAAAATAAGTAAGTTAGATACAGTTTTTCAGTAAAATTTTCAAAAAAATCACTCAAGTTATCATTAAAAATTTCAAAAAATATTTTAAATAAATTTTATAAAAACCTCAATTATGTTTACAGATGTTTAAGTAAACTTAAAAAAAATAAGCAAGTTTTTTACAATTTTTCAATTTTTTTTTTTCAAAATTTCAGTATTATTAAGTTATCACTAAAAGTTTTAAAAACTGCCTTAAGTAAGTTTTATAGAAAATTTAATTTTGCTTAAAATATCTTATAAATGTGTTATCAAAATTTTAAAAAATAAGCATGTTACAGTTTTTCAGTAAAAATTTCACTAAATTCAATATTACTAAGTTATCACTAAAAATTTCAAAAAACGTTTCAAATAAATTTTATAAAAAATTGAATTCCGCTTAAAATATCTTATAAATGTATTTTCAAAAATCTTAAAAATAAGCAAGTAAATTACAGTTTTTAAGTAAAATTTTCATAAAAATCATTTTTAACAAGTTATCCCTGAATATTTCAATAAATGTTTTAAATAAATTTTATAGAAAATTTAATTCCGCTTAAAATATTTTAAAAATGTATTTTCAAAAATCTTAAAAATAAGCAAGTAAATTACAGTTTTTAAATAAAATTTTCAAAAAAATCATTTTTATCAAGTTATCACTGAATATTTCAAAAAATGCTTTAAATAAATTTTATAGAAAATTTAATTCCGCTTAAAATATCTTATAAATGTATTTTTAAAATTCTTAAAAATAAGCAAGTAAATTACAGTTTTTAAGTAAAATTTTCATAAAAATCATTTTTAACAAGTTATCAAAGAATATTTCAAAAAATGCTTTAAATAAATTTTATAGAAAATTTAATTCCGCTTAAAATATTTTATAAATGTATATTTAAAATTCTTAAAAATAAGCAAGTAAATTACAGTTTTTAAGTAAAATTTTCAAAAAAATCATTTTTAACAAGTTATCACTAAATATTTCAAAAAATGCTTCAAATAAATTTTATTGAAAATTTAATTCCGCTTAAAATATCTTATAAATGTATTTTCAAAAATTTAAAAAATAAGCAAGTAAATTACAGTTTTTAAGTAAAATTTTCAAAAAAATCATTTTTATCAAGTTATCAGTGAATATTTCAAAAAATGCTTTAAATAAATTTTATAAAAAATTAAATTCCGCTAAAAATATCTTATAAATGTATTTTCAAAAATCCTAAAAGTAAGCAAGTAAATTACAGTTTTTAAGTAAAATTTTCAAAAAAATCATTTTTATCAAGTTATCAGTGAATATTTCAAAAAATGCTTTAAATAAATTTTATAAAAAATTAAATTCCGCTTAAAATATCTTATAAATGTATTTTCAAAAATCCTAAAAGTAAGCAAGTAAATTACAGTTTTTAAGTAAAATTTTCAAAAAAATCATTTTTATCAAGTTATCAGTGAATATTTCAAAAAATGCTTTAAATAAATTTTATAGAAAATTTAATTCCGCTTAAAATATCTTATAAATGTATTTTCAAAAATCTTAAAAATAAGCAAATAAAATACAGTTTTTAAGTAAAATTTTCAAAAAAATCATTTTTAACAAGTTATCAGTGAATATTTCAAAAAATGCTTTAAATAAATTTTATAGAAAATTAAATTCCGCTTAAAATATCTTATAAATGTATTTTCAAAATTCTTAAAAATAAGCAAGTTAGTTACAGTTTTTAAGAAAAATTTTCAAAAAAATCATTTTTAACAAGTTATCACTAAATATTTCAAAAAATGCTTCAAATAAATTTTATAGAGAATTTAATTCTGCTTAAAATATCTTATAAATGCATTTTTACAATTCTTAAAAATAAGCAAGTAACATACAGTTTTTAAGTAAAATTTTCATAAAAATTATTTTTAACAAGTTATCACTGAAAATTTCAAAAAATGCTTTAAATAAATTTTATAGAAAATTTAATTCCGCTTAAAATATCTTATAAATGTATTTTCAAAAATCTTAAAAGTAAGCAAGTAAATTACAGTTTTTAAGTAAAATTGTCAAAAAAATCATTTTTAACAAGTTATCACTAAATATTTCAAAAAATGCTTTAAATAAATTTTATAGAAAATTTAATTCCGCTTAAAATATCTTATAAATGTATTTTTAAAATTCTTAAAAATAAGCAAGTTAGTTACAGCTTTTAAGTAAAATTTTCAAAAAACTCATTTTTAACAAGTTATCACTAAATATTTCAAAAAATGCTTCAAATAAATTTTATAGTAAACTCAATTATGATCAAAAATGTGTATAAAAGCTTCTTCCAAATTTTTTAAAATAAGTAAGTTTATGCAATTTTTCAATAAATTTTTCAAAATTTCAGTATTATCAAGTTATCACTAAAAATTTCAAAAAAAGCTTTAAATAAATTTATAGAAAATTTAATTTTGCTTAAAATATCTTATAAATGTATTTTCAAAATTTTTAAAAATAAAAAACTAAATTAAAGCTTTTAAGTAAAATTTTCAAAACAATTTATTATTACTGAGTTATCACTGAATATAAAATATCTTATAAATGTATTTTTATTTAGAAAATCTCACCAATCCAAAGTATTAGTTAATAACATACCAAATATTCTTCTCTTTTTTAGACAAAAAAACTTCTAACGTTTGCAAAAAGAATAAACTTAAGTTTTAATCAACCAACAATCGGGTGGGTGAGTGGGCACTATAGTTCAAACTACTCAATAGTAATTATAATTTGTAGTGACCACTCAACCACGCAAATGTTGGTCATCAACAAATTTCTCCTCAGACTAAAAGATTTTTGATAATTGCAAAGAAAAAACAATTTAAATTTCTTTATAGCAAACTCTGAAGCTAATAAATAATCTAGAGTGACCCAAAAACCAAAACCTACAAAAGTATTGATTATCAAAAAATTAAATAGATATCAAAAGATTTATTGTTAAACAATTCTTTCATAACTAAATCCAAGCACACAAGAAGTTGGACAAACAATGGATCCTTTGATGACTAACACTTGGGGGGGGTGGTTGGGTCACTGTAGAAGCTACTCGCTTACAAATTAAATTTTGTTCTCACTCACTCACCCCAATTATAGTTAGTAAGAAATTAATTTTTAAACTATTCTTTCATATCAAAATCCATTGTCACAAGAAGTAGGACAAACAATAGATCTTTTAATGACTAACATTTGAACGGGTGGATGGGTCACAGTAGAAGGGTGGGTGGGTTCAAACTACTTGACAATAACTATGATTTGGAATGACCTACCCACCCAAATGTTAATCATCAAAAAATTGGATATTACCTTTTTCTTCTCTAACTAAGGAACTTCTAAAACAAATAAACTTTTGTGTGGGCGGTTAGGCACTCCAGTTTAAATTCTTCAAGTGTTGGTTATCAAAAAATTAGATTCACCATCCCCTTCTCCTACATAGAAATTTCTAACGCTTGCAAAAAAATTCAATTTTTTTGTTATCAAACTTTTTGGTTGGTAGGTGTCACTCCAATTGAAACTACTAAATGGTAATCAAAATCTGGAGTAACCCACCTACCCGCCCAAGTGTTGGTTATCAAAATATTGGATATCACCTCCTAATTTTTGGATAAAAAGACTTGCAATGAGGAGAAACTTGTAATATTTTGTTAACAAACACTTGGGCACGTGGGTAGTTCAAACTACTTGCTGGTAATCATACATAGTTTATAAATTATAGACAGTTTTGATTAGTGTCTCTAGTGTAAGTGTAAGTGCAACTCAGTGCAAAAAAGAGAAGACATTTTTCAATTGTCTGATAACAAAAACTCAAACGAATGGGTGGAAAATTTAGTTTATAAATTATAAATTGTACGTCTATAATTTATGAACTACGATTTGATTAATGTTTCCCTACCACCCGCTCAAGTGTTACTTAACCAAAGATTGAATCTTTCTAGTGTGAATGCAAGTTAAGACTCGGTCAGAAAAAGAGAGGTTTTGCGGTTTTCTAATAACAATTCCCCGGACGGGTTAGGTGGGTATATAATTCAATTTTTTTATTATAAGTTTAGATTTATTCACGCGCTCAAATGTCAATTATTTAACAATTAGTTTTTTTTTATTGTAAGAGAAAGTTGTGAGCTTTTTTCCAGTTTGCTAATAAGCATTTATGTTGTCAATTATGAGCATGTGGTTTAGAAACGTTTTGTGCAGCCACAACTTAAACCTAGAATTACGCAAGAGAATATTACAATGTTACATCTTCCCGGTTCTACTATACAGGGCAGAGGCCTGGACGCTAACGAAAACATTAATCAAAAAGTTAAACGCGTTTGAAATGTGGATGTATAGACGAGTTCTGAAGATCAGTTGTGTACAAAGAGTTACAAATGAAGCTGTCCTCCAGAAAATTAACAAAAATCTCTAGATTTCAAACATTATAAAACAACGTAAACTAGAGTATTTTGGACACGTATTGAGGCACCCGGAAAATTACAAACTGCTTCATCTAATAATCCAGGATAAAATAATGAGAAAAAAAAGCGTTAAACGTCTTACAACATCATGGCTAAAGAATCTTCGTCAATGGTTTGGAAAAACATCCACCCAGCTTTAAACAAGACGATCCTAATCAATATGACAGCCAAACTGAGAGTCAACGATCGAGATCGGTCATGACACATGAAAAAGAAGAATAATTTTTATTCATTTCAATATTATGAGTTTCTTACAATTCTTAATACATGTATTCTGGTTGTTTATTTATCTCTAGGGTAAGTGTAAGTTTTAACTCAATTAAGAAAGGAGAGGTAGTTTAACATTATAAGCGTGATCATGACTTTTTCAATAGTTTTAGATTACAAACATTTTGTCTTATTTTCTATTTTGTGCACAATTGTAAACTTTTTCTTAATTATTTTAACAAAAACATCATGATCGGTTCTTGCATAATCCAACCATTTGATAACAAACATTTGGTTGGGCGGTTGGCTTTTAGTGTTTCAACAGTTTGGGTGTAATCATGTGTTGGTTAGCCACTGTAGCCAATTGTGATCCAATAATTAGTATTTTTTTTACTTTGCGCACTTAGGAAATGTTTGTAATTTGTAGTTGAACACTTTTAGGGTATGGTGTACCTTACCTATCCTCTTGCGTAATTAATTTTAGTTTTTACTTTGCGTTTGTGAGACAGAATTAAAAACTTTTTCTTAAACAATTTTACAAAAAGACCATTACCGGTGGTTAATTCATCCAAACACTTAGGTAAGTGGGTATTATTAACCACCGATGCAAGCAATGTAGCTCTTGTATATCATTTTTTCTTTCTTATACAAAGAGACTTCTAACGCATGCAAAAAGGAAGAACTTAAATCGTGATTGTGATGTAGAATGAAATATAGAAATATAGTTTTAGTCATCAAAAATTATATATTACCTTTTTCTTTCTGGACAAAGTGACTTCTAACGCATGCAAACAGGAGTAACTTCTAATTTCTTAATAAGAAACACAAGCCCACCTATCTGGAGGGACAGTTTTTCTAGTTAAGAAAAAATGTGTTGTAATGAATACGCCTTCTTTCGGATAAGAAAAAAAACTTTTGTAGGCCCCGTGTACTGCCTTGATGTTGCATGCACGTTAAAAAATCCAATAATTTTAAGTTGGAATTCCTGAATTTGCGGCAAAATTCTCAGACGTGGTAGTCTTAACCACTGGCGTAGTTGATTAGTCTTGGCAACAGAAATAGACCGACGTTAAATAATTGAATTAACAACAAACAACGGGTAAGGAAAAGAGTAGTTAGAGTTCCCGCCTACTCAAATGTCAGTCATCAATAGATTGAATTTTATTTTTTCTTCTTGTAACGTAGTGACTCGGAGCCTCACTCTACCAATAACATCACACTTCTTTATCCTTTACTCTTATACATACTCAGTCGAGTATATAAAAAGAAGAATCATTTTGGCCACAATATACTCCCTTTAGTGCCACCAGGTAACCAACATCAAAACCAAAGTGCAGCTTACTCATAACCACTCACACGTAATTGAGAAAGTCTATTGCGTGGTAGTCTACGATATTGTAAACTTACAATCTGCGTTTGCACCTCCACCAGAGTACAAAACAATAGAAATAAGAACCGATGTAGAAAAAAAGTCAATTTTTTTTTTCTTTGCAAACGCCTCTACCAACATTTAGGTCATTTTTAATTATTATCAAGTAGTTTAAGCAACCGTAGCACAATGGTCTAGTGCGAGGACTGTTAGGCAGGCAGCCCGGGTTCGATTCCCGGCAGCGGCAATATCTAATTTGTCGAATATATTTTGATGCGGTCGTCTCCTTTGCAAGGCAATGGCAAACCAAAGTATTTGCCTAGTAAACCCCTCTAGTGGTGTGGTTCGGATTCCACGTTAAACTGTAGGTCCCGTATGTTTGTCTGGGATTATTATCGCGCACCACAAACATACGAGAGGGTCGCGGAACACTCGTAGCGAGTATGGCACTATAAGAAGAAGAAGTTTAAGCCGGAATGCTCAAGAGTTTGTTATCAAAAGATTGGGTATCACCTCTTCTGATTACTTACAAACCCTCCAATTTAATTTAATAAGTTAGAAGTTTCTATGTTAGGGGAAAAGATAATGAATATAATTTTTTAACCACCAACACTCAAGTAGGTAAGTAGTTCAAACTACTTGCTGGTAATCATAAACTGCAGAAATTCACTCACCCACCCAAGTTTTAGTCATTAAGAAATTGGATTTATTATCTCTTCCTCTAACATAGAAACTTCTAACGTTAACGCTAATTACAATCTAAAGTAATCCACCAACCCGCAAAAAATTTTGGTTATTAAAACATTGGATATTAACTCCTCCTTCTAGGTCAAAGAAACTTCTAACGCTTGCCAAAAAAAAAAAAAAAATTGAATAACAATTCTTTAGGCTGGTGGTGATTTAAATTACTCAGTCAAATGTTAACCATCAAGAAGTATGATTTATCATGCTTTCCTCTAACATAGAAGAAAAACTTTTAATTTATTCATTATTTGAGCAGGTGACTGGGCATTCAATTTAAACTAATCGATGGTAATCATTATCTATTATCATCAAAAGATTGGATTTATCATCCCCTTCTTTAACTTAAAGAATTTCAACGTCTGCAGAAAATAAAAACTTAAAATTCTTTGATAACAAACACTGTGTCCGCTCAAGTGGCTGTAATGAAAAGGTTCAGCAAGGCGGTATTCCATTGCAAGTGTTGTCGTTGTAAGTTTGTTTGTTGTGCAGGTTATTGCAGGTTATTGCAGGAGTCGTCATAGCTGTTGTCTGGGTTCGTGTCGTTTCATTACTTTGCACTGTTATTCACTTGATTGTAATAAAAATTTCCTTTTTTGTTACGTGGTGTGTTGTGACTAACTGGTATTCCGGTCTTTAAATACATTTTGGCCATCCATAGGCTCGACGGTAATTGGTCGAAGCAATAACTAATTCTTCTCATTTGGTATCAGGTGGGCGCGGGGAACTTAATTCAAGTTGTGTGGGCGAGTGGCTTAGATTTGTGTTCCCCGCCCACCCGCCCGAGTGTTTATGATTCAATTTCCTAATCACAAACTTAAATTAAGTTTTGTGAGCGTGTTATTTAGATTAGTATTTGCCATGTAATTTTGATAATAATTCAATTTT
This sequence comes from Tachinus rufipes, assembly GCA_963932245.1. Classification (NCBI taxonomy): domain Eukaryota; kingdom Metazoa; phylum Arthropoda; class Insecta; order Coleoptera; family Staphylinidae; genus Tachinus; species Tachinus rufipes. The sequence goes on from OZ010743.1 coordinate 124,736,406, forward strand.
AACAGTTTAAAGATTTTTTTAGCGTCATCAAATTGTCTAAACTATTATGTATGTCCAACTGTCAAAAAATTACATATAAAAATATTCTAAATAAGTAGTTAAATGTCAGAAAAAGGCCAATGTGTCAAAAAAAGATCAAAACACTATCTAAAAACCAAAAAAATAAATTAATAAATTTAATCATTGTCTAAACGTCAACAAATTGTCAAAAATAATATGTTTTTATAAACGTCAAAAAATGACAATACTGTCAAATATATAAAATTATCAAATGAGTGACTAAATTCTAAAAAAATGTCTATAATTGTGTCAAAAATCTCAAAAACTGTGAAAATTAAATGCAAAAATGTCTGAAAAATGTGCATACTTCCATGAATATCTAAGAGTGTTAAAAATTATCAAAAAATTGTTTAAAATTGTTAAAAATATGTTTCCCATAAATGTCAAAATCTAAAGTAACAACAGAATATTTAAAATTATTGAAGATTGACTAAGTGCAAAAACAATTTCTAAAAAATCTAAACATGTCAAACAATGTTATAAAAATGTCAACAAAATCTAGTTAGTCAAAGTAAAAGAAATGTTTAAATGCCAAATAAATCAAAAAGTTGCACAAAAAATGTTAAATTGTAAGAAGGTTATTTACAAACGTCAAAAAATTACTAAGAAACTGTCTGAAATTTGTTTGAAAAAAGCTTATTTAAAATTAACAAAAAATGAATATCAAAATGTCAAAACCAAATTTTCAGCAACCATTAAATTGTTTTTCTAAATATGTTGTCATATAAAAATTAAATGCTGTCAGCTATCATATAAAGAAGTAAACTGTCAAACAATATCTTTGGTCAAAAATTATTTAAAACTGTCAAAACAGGATATAAATGCCAAACAATATTTAAAACTAGGTTTAAATCTATCAAAACAATTGTAAACTTGTCAAAATATTGTCTAAGTATTGAAAAAGTTTAAATAAATGCATAAACGTGTTCTATAAATGCTAAAAACTGTCAAAAAATGATCAGAATCTGTCAAATGTGTAAACAGTGTCTAAAACTGTCAAAGCATTGTTTAAAAATAACAAATAATGTATGACCCACCCGCCTTTCCAAATATTGGTCATCATAAAATTTGATATCACTTCTTCCTTCTTGGACTAAGTGGCTTCTAACACTTGCAAAACATTTTTTTTAAACTTTTTGATAACCTCTATAGCGGGTAAGTAGGTACAACCAATTCAAGTGTTAATCATTGTAAAAAGATTGAATTTATCATACCTTTCTCTAACATAAAACTTAACTTTTGCAACAAAAAAAAACTTCCATTTTCTTGTTAACCACTGTTGGTCACTTCTGTTCAAACTACTCAACATTTGTCATCATTTAGAGTAACTTACCCTCCCGCCCAAGTTGATCATAAAGAAACTAGATATCACTTCCTTTTTATTTGACTAAGAAATTTCTAATACTTGCAGAAATAAGAAAACTTTTAATTTTTTTAGATGAATGACTATAATATAAAAAATTGTTTTTTGAAGACTTTTTATATGAAGAAAAAAGTTTTAAGAAAAATGATTTTTTGTTATATCTAAGAAATTGACATTCTGAAGGTTATATTGGTTATTTAGACAATACCAAAAGGTAGATACATATACAAAATTATTTTTTAAGACGTATTATATAAAGAAAAAAAATTGGTTATTTGAAGAAATTTTGAGAAAATTTAAAACAGCGTTACGCAGTATTTTTATTGAATCTAAAAGTTAAATTGTATTTTAAAGACATTTTGTATGATAAAAAAATTGTTCATCTGAAAAAAATTGTAGAAAATTGGGTTTGAAACATCAAATCCAAGAAATTGACATTCTCAAGGTTACATAGATCAAGTTTTTCACCAAACAAAATCTTTGCTGAAGATGACGTTTTGTATCATTGGCCCCCTTTAGGGCTTTGGCTATTAAGAAACTCTAGTAAGTACTTCAACAAATATTGCCAATAACAAAAAATTAAAATGTAAATTTAAAACATTTGTTTTAAATTGTTTCTAGTTTTTTTTTTTAATTTATAAATTAATAATTTTTAAATTTTTAAATTTTTAAAAATTTCATAAAACAAAATCTAATCAATAAATTATTTTTTAATTGGTCAAGAAAAATCTTCATTAAGTACTTAAAATACTGGCATTTACTGTTTTCACAAAAAAAAAAGAATTAGAAAATAAGGTGAATTGACATATTTAATTTTTTATTGATAAAATGACGTTCCCCATATTTTTAACAGTTTTATTAACATAACCAAACTTATTAACAGTATTAGTAAGAAATTAATATCAATCTTTAATTCAATTTTATTCTAATTAATCAATTATAAATTTGAAACATGGCAACAACAACTTCTAATAATTGCTTAATCTTTGTTAGCCTTCTATTAATATTATCTCCTCATTTATCTTTAAACGTCTTGTTGTACGAGAAGAGAAAACATTCATGATTTCCCGGAAGAATATATTACATAATAACACTTTTTTATGATTGATTGTAACTTGGTTTCTCTGCAATTCAATTACAAACGCAAATAAAATACAATTGTAAATAAGTAGCACAAGAGGGAAGTACTAAACCGTTGTTTGCAGGAAGAAAATGTGTCAAAATCGTGTGCAATTCTAAAACGAAACGAATATAATATAATAGATTGCTATTTAATTGTTAAGTGCACTATAAAGTTAATTGTGTGATAAGTATTAAATTGGATTCTTTACAATCATCCATTCAATTGTTGCAATTTCCAATACGAATTGTAATTATGTAATTTATTGCTTGCAACGAATCAATTAGGAAGTAGGTTGATTTTTTACCAATTAGATAAATGTCAGTTTTGACATATTTAATTATTACTTTTTATAGATAATAAACGTCAACTTTAATAGATAACAAAACGTCAATATTGACACATAACCACTGTCAGTTTTGACAGGAAACAATAATTTTTATTCAAAAATTAATAATGACAAAAAGAAATGCTTGACTCACTGAAACTTTCAACATCTTAATCGAATTTTTTAACCTTCAAAAACATCTTCATATTAACGATCGATGCACGTCACGCTTCTATTACTTCAATATCTAAATAGAGCTATTAAACAAACATAAAAAATCTTTCATAATAAAGCAAATAATTGGTGAAATTGTAGTCCAATTATATTGCGCACACGATAATACGTTATGAGTCAAGTTGAGGAACCTTTATTCTTACATACTCACGGACAATGAGCGATTAACATGTACAAGGCTCACTTTCTTCCAACAATAAAATATTGCAAACATGTTAAGTATCTTATATTATAATATGGATATGTGTATGTACGTCGACGAGTACTTTCTATTTGTTCCGACGCAAAGGACGCATCACTTCCTTCAATCAAATAGTAGAAACCTACACGACTTGGAGTGCAATTAATCGGAACAAAGCATGGATCATTTGTAGGTAATGAAGGAAGTGTTTATTTTAAATGTTAATCGTTTTCAATTACAATTATAATTAATTTTAATTTTAAATAATTCTTAGAAATGTAACCAATTTTCAATAATTATTTTAAACAACTTTGAGTTAATTTTGAAAATTAATTTAAATAACAAATATAGGAACCAGTTTTTTAATTTCAAATTTTGAAACCGCAACTCAAAATTCTTATCGCATCATCTTCAAAACCAAAATATCTGAAGACAAAGTTATTATAAATTATATCAAAAAATCAATTAATTTTTTAAAATTAATTTAACTAATTTTGACCTTATTTTAAAAACTGATTTTATCAACAAATATAGAATAAAGTCTTCTAAATCCAATTTTTGAAACCGCATTTTGAAATTCTTATAGGATCGCCTTCAAAACTAGAATATCTGAAGACAAATTTATTAAAAATCAAGTTTTTTTTTAACGAATTTTTGAACAATATTTTAACTATTTTTGACTCAATTTTTGAAACTTATATTAACAACAATTATAGAAAAAAACCTTTCAATTCCAAATTTTGAAACCGCAACTCAAAATTTTGATACCATCACCCTTAAACTCAAAATATCTGAAGACAACTTGAGTAAAAAATGTAATCAATTTTTAATCATTATTTGACTCCATTTTTGCAATTAATATTACCAACAATTACAAAAAAAGGCTTTAAATTCCAAATTTTGAAACCGCAACTCAAAATTTTTATACCTTCAACCTCAAACCCAAGATAACTGAAAACAAATTAAGTCAAAAATGTAATCAGTTTTTGATCATTAATTTAACTAATTTTGACTCAACTTTTAAAATAAATATTACCAACAATTACAAAAAAAAGGCTTTGAATTCCAAATTTTGAAACCGCAACTCAAAATTTTTATACCTTCAACCTCAAACCCAAGATAACTGAAGACAAATTAAGTCAAAAATGTAATCAGTTTTTGATCATTATTTTAACTAATTTTGACTAAATTTTTCAAGTTAATTTTAACAAAAATTGTAGAATAAAACCTTTCAAGTTCAATTTTAGAAACCGCAACTCAAAAATGTCATAGCTTCACTCTGGAACCCAAAATATCTAAAGACAAATTAAGCCAAAAATGTAATCAGTTTTTGATCAACATTTTAACTAATTTTGACTCAATTTTTAAAACTAATATTACCAACAATTACAGAAAATAGCCTTCTAAATCCAATTTTTGAAACTGCAACTCAAAAATTTTATAGCTTCATTTTGAACCTCAAGATATCTGAAGACAAATGAAGTCAAACATGTAATCAGTTTTTGATCATTCTTTTAACTAATTTTGACTCAATTTTTGTGACTTATAGAAACAACAATTACAGAAAAAAACCTTTTAAGTTCAAATTTTGAAACTGCAACTCAAAACGTGTATACCATCACCCTCAAACCCAAGATATCTGAAGACAAATAAAGTCAAAACTGTAATCAGTTTTTGATCAATATTTTAATTAATTTTGACTCAATTTTTGTAATTTATATTAACAACAATTACAGAAAAAAACCTTCTAAGTCCAAATTTTGAAAACGCAACTCAAAATTTGTATACCATCATCTTCAAACCCAAGATATCTGAAGACAAATTAAGTCAAAAATGTAATAAGTTTTTGATCATTATTTTGACCAATTTTGACTTAACTTTTGTAATTAATATTACCAACAATTACAAAAAAAAAGCTTTGAATTCCAAATTTTGAAACCGTAACTCAAAATTTGTACACCATCACCTTCAAACCCAAGATATCTGAAGACAATTTAAGTCAAAAACGTAATCCATTTTAGATCATCGTTTTAACTAATTTTGACTCAATTTTTGTAATTTATATTAACAACAATTACAGAAAAAAACCTTCTAAGTCCAAATTTTGAAAACGCAACTCAAAATTTGTATACTATCATCCTCAAACCTAAGATATCTAAAGACAAATTGAGTCAAAAATGTAATCAGTTTTTGATCATTATATTAACTAATTTTGACTCAATTTTTCAAGTTAATTTTAACAAAAATTGTAGAATAAAACCTTTCAAGTTTAATTTTAGAAACCGCAACTCAAAAATGTCATAGCTTCACTCTGGAACCCAAAATATCTAAAGACAAATTAAGCCAAAAATGTAATCAGTTTTTGATCAACATTTTATCTAATTTTGACTCAATTTTTAAAACTAATATTATCAACAATTACAGAAAATAGCCTTCTAAGTCCAATTTTTAAAACTGCAACTCAAAAATCTTATAGCTTCATTTTGAACCTCAAGATATCTGAAGAAAAATGAAGTCAAAAATGTAATCAGTTTTTGATCATTCTTTTAACTAATTTTGACTCAATTTTTGTGACTTATAGAAACAACAATTACAGAAAAAGTCCAAATTTTGAAACTGCAACTCAAAATGTGTATACCATCACCCTCAAACCCAAGATATCTGAAGACAAATAAAGTCAAAACTGTAATCAGTTTTTGATCAATATTTTAATTAATTTTGACTCAATTTTTGGAATTTATATTAACAACAATTACAGAAAAAAACCTTTTAAGTCCAAATTTTGAAAACGCAACTCAAAATTTGTTTACCATCATCCTCAAACCCAAGATATCTGAAGACAAATTAAGTCAAAAATGTAATCAGTTTTTGAACATTATTTTAACTAATTTTGACTCAATTTTTTAAGTTAATTTTAACAAAATTTGTAAAATAAAACCTTTCAAGTTCAATTTTAGAAACCGCAACTCAAAAATATCATAGCTTCACTCTGGAACCCAAAATATCTAAAGACAAATTAAGTCAAAAATGTAATCAGTTTTTGATCATTATTTTGACCAATTTTGACTTAACTTTTGTAATTAATATTACCAACAATTACAAAAAAAAAGCTTTGAATTCCAAATTTTGAAACCGCTACTCAAAATTTTGATACCATTACCCTCAAACCCAAGATATCTGAAGACAAATTAAGTCACAAATGTAATCAGTTTTTGATCATTATTTTGACTCAATTTTTGAAACTTATATTAACAACAGTCTTAGAAAAAAGCTTTTCAATACTAAATTTTGAAAGTGCAACTCAAAATTTGTATACCATCACCTTCAAATCCAAAATATCTTAAGACAAATTAAGTAAAAAACGTAATAAATTTTTGATCATTATTTTAATTAATTTTGACTCAATTTTTGAAACTAATATTAACAAAGACTATAGAAACAAGCCTTTCAAGTCCAAATTTTGAAACCGCTACTCAAAATTTTGATACCATCACCTTCAAACCCAAGACATCTGAAGCCAAATTAAGACAAAAATGTAATCAATTTTGATCATTATTTTTACCAATTTTGACTCAATTTTTGTAAGTTATATTAACAAAAATTACATAAAAAAGCCTTTAAATTTCAAATTTTAAAACCGCAACTTAAAATTCTTAATGCATCACCCTCAAAACTCAAATATTTGAAGACAAATTCATCATAAAATAAGTCAAAAATTTAAACAAATTTTGATCATTATTTTAACTAATTTAGACCCAATTTTGGAAACTAATTTTATCAACAAATATAAAAACAAGCCTTTTAAATCCAAATTTTAAAACCGCAACTCAAAATTTGTATAGTATCGCTCTCAAAACCAAAAAATCTTAATCATAAGTTAAGTTAAAAATGTAACCAATATTTGATCAATATTTTGACTGATTTTGACTTAATTTTGAAATTAGATTTTATCATAAATTAAAAAAACAAGCCTATTAAATCCAAATTTTAAAACCGCAACTCAAAATTCTTATAGTATCGCTCTCAAAACCAAAAAATCTGAATCATAAATTAACTCAAAAATTTAATCAATTTTTGATCAATATTTTGATCAATTTTGACTTAATTTTGAGAACAGATTATATCATAACTTAAAGAAACAAGCCTTTTAAATCCAAATTTTAAAACCGAAACTCAAAACTCTTATAGTATCACTCTCAAAACCAAAAAATCTGAATCATAAATTAAGTCAAAAATGTAACCAATTTTTGATCAATATTTTGACCAATTTTGACTTAATTTTGAAAAGAGATTTTATCATAAATTAAAAAAACAAGCCTTTTAAATCCAAATTTTAAAACCACAACTCAAAATTCTTATAGTATCACTCTCAAAACCAAAAAATCTGAATCATAAATTAAGTCAAATATTTAACCAATTTTTGATCAATATTTTGACCAATTTTGACTTAATTTTGAAAACAGATTTTATCATAAATTAAAGAAACAAGCCTTTTAAATCCAAATTTTGAAACCGCATCTCAAAATTCTTATAGTATCACTCTCAAAACCAAAAGATATGAATTATAAATTAAGTCAAAAATTTTACCAATTTTTGATCAATTTTTTGACTAATTTTGACTTAATTTCGGAAACAAATTTTATCATAAATTAAAGAAACAAGCCTTTTAAATCCAAATTTTGAAACCGCATCTCAAAATTCTTATAGTATCACTCTTAAAACCAAAAAATCTGAATCATAAATTAAGTCAAAAATTTAACCAAATTTTGATCATTATTTTAACTAATTTTAACCCAATTTTGGAAACTAATTTTATCAACAAATATAAAAACAAGCCTTTTAAATCCAAATTTTAAAACCGAAACTCAAAATTCTTATAGTATCGCTCTCAAAACCAAAAAATCTGAATCATAAATTAAGTCAAAAATTTAACTAATTTTTGATCAATACTTTGACTAATTTTGACTTAATTTTGGAAACAGATATATCATAAATTAAAGAAAGAAGCTTTTTAAATCCAAATTTCAAAACCGCAACTAAAAATTTTGACAACAAAAATATCTGAATACAAATTAGTCAAAAAAATTTAACTAATTTTGATTCATTTTTTGAAATTTTGAAAATTTTCTCAACAAATAAGCCATCCAAATCTAAATTTTGAAACCACAACTTAAAATTTTTAAAGCTTCACCCTCAAAACCAATATATCATAAATGAAGCCAAAAATTTAATTTTGGAAAGGATTATTCGGACTATAATAATATCATAAAAAGTTAACTAATTAAGATGTTATGCTAGACTGATCAACACACATCAGTTTCGCACTAGTGGCGTGTAATAATTATGCACACTAATAAAATGCTCTCTACACTCCGGCAAACTATAATGAGCGTCATTAAATATGCTGCAAACTATCTAAAAAATATTTTTAAAATAAAATTTAAACTCAAAATATTTTTGGTTAATTAACGAACACAAAACACAATTCAATTTCACATTTTGTAACAAATTGGACAATAAATGTTTTGATGCAGAACTCAATTAAATTTAATAAAATCGTGACATAATAGAGGGAGGAAGAACGACATTTTCATTCAAAAACTATACGTAACTTGTTGTAGTAACAATAATATTAGTAATTATTCTTTGCATTGTAATGAATGCATTCATAATTTATTCTATAAATATATTTATATGATTACGCAACTGCAATGGAGAAACTCTGTTAATGTAATGTTATTTGTAGTAAGAAACGATTCCAATTATAATTATGTTTTATTTACAGTTTATATAATCGTTTTAAGATGATGTTACGTTTCGCAATGTTGGAAATAATTATTATTATTATCGTGAATTGTTGCTAGTTTGGTAATTAAATAATGTAATTGGAACTATTATTGTAATGTAATAAACGTTTTTAGTTTTTTATATTTCCAGGATTTGTAATTAGTTCTTTCTGGTTAATATAAATTGTGTCAATTAATTGTTTATAAAATTTGCACAATTGATTTTGGTTTAATAATTAAGTTAGGTTAGGTTGCTTCGACAGCTTTTAGAAAATTAAAAAAGATTTGAGCCAAACAGATTTTTTTTCTAAAATTTAAGAAACACTCTTAAAATTTTAAAAGACTTAAAAAAGTTCTAAAACAATTTCAAATGCTTTGAAAAAAAAAATAAATAAAAGACTTTGAGAAGCTTAAGTTGATTTAGAAAATTTTAGTGGCCTTCTTAAGACTTTTGAGAAGATTTAAGAAAAATGAAAAAGTTTTTAAAAGTTTGAAATGACTTATAAACTTAAAAAAAAACTTTGAGAATTACTAGATTTAAAATATCTTAGAAATATTCTTGATGGCTTTTAGAAGACTTAGAATAAAGTAAAAAAAAATTAAAAAAGTTGTAGATGTCGTTCAAAACCAAAAGGTCTACTAAAGTTTAGAGATCAAATTAAAGAAGTTGGAAAATTTAAAAAAAAAATTGAGAAGTACATCCAATTAAATATTTTACAAATTAAAAAAACATTTTAAATTTTGTAAAATTTTTTTTGAGCAACAAAATGATTAAAAAATACATTTTGGATGTTGCAAATTAATTTTGAGCAATTTTTATCATATTTTGACTAAATTTGATTAAAATATAATTTTTTTTTTTAATCTGGGTCCTCAACATAAAGAAAAAAATATTAAAAAAACTTTAAAAAAAAAAATTTTTGAGCAATTTATTAGATTTTGTTTTGTTTTTACTAAACTTGAGCAAAGTATTAAACTGTTTAAAAAAAACTATAGAATAGGTTAATTAAAAAATTTAAAAAAAAAATTTAGATTTTGTAAGTTATATTTTGAGCAACTCATCAGATTCTTCTTTTTATTTTTGTTAGGTTTGAGCAAAATATTAATTTGTTTTTTTTTAACCCCTCAGCATCAAAACAACTAAGAAGTTATTTTGCAAAATAAAAAAACATTTTAAATTTTGTAAATTCTTTTTTGAGCAACTCATCAGATTTTGTCAAATTTTGGCTAATTAAAGCAAAACATTAATTTGTTTAACACAAAATGTGTATTTTGCAAAAAAATTAAACAAATATTTTGGATGTAAAATCATTTTTGAGCAACTCATCAAACTTTGTCATAATTTCTCTAGATTTGAGCAAAATATTAAATTGTTTTTTTTTTTAAACTCATGACAGCATCAAAACAACAAAGTGATTATTTTTCAAAACTTCAAAAAAAATTAAAAAACATTTTAAATTTTGTAAATTAATATTTGAGCATCTTTTTCGATTTTGTCATGTTTTGGCTAGATTTCTGCAAAATATGTTCTTAATGTTCTTTAAAAAACTGTATCCTCAGCATCAAAACAACCAAAAAACTATTTTACTATTTAAAAAAAAAAAAAAAAAATTCTAAAATTTTGAAAACTTCTTATTTAAAAGAGTTGTAAATATTCTAAAAGTGATGAAATGTCTTCAAAAAATAGAAATAAACTGATTTGGTTCTTCCAAAAAAAGAAGAAAAGAAGAAGAAAAAGTTATCTTAAAAAACTAAAAAAGACTTCTTATGAGAACTTTTAACTGAAAAAGTTCTAAAAAAATTTGAGATTTCTTAAAAAAAACAAAAAGTTCATTTGGAAAATCTTGAGATTGAGATTTGAAGGCTTTTAGAAAGTTTGAGAAAATACTATGTTTTAGAAAAATCAAAAAAACTTTTTCTTCTTTTTTAATAAAGTTAAAAAAACTACAATAGATGATTACAAAAAATTTAGCAATATATTTAAAAGTTTTGAAGATATTTAAAAAACTAAAAATATTCTAAAAAAGTTTTAAAGATCTACTAAAAAACAAAAAAAGATTTTAAAAACTATTACAGTTGGAAAATCTTAGAGATAATCTGTAGGACTTTTAGAAGACTTTAAAAAAATTTAAAAAAAAATTATTTAGAAAATTTTAGAGATTTTTGAGACCTATTAGAAGCCTTTAAAAAGGCCAAAAAGTTCTAAAAAAGTTTAAGCTGTTTTCAAAAAATAAAATAAAATTTTAAAGACTTTCTACTTGAAAAATCATAGAGATACTTTTGAAAACTACAAAGTAAATTTAGAGAACCTTAAAAAAACTTTTATAAAACTTTAAAAGGTTTAAAAACATTTTGTTAATGTTTAAGATTTAAAAAAAAAATCAAAAAAACGTTGAGGACTATAATAACTTTCAGAAAACTTTCAGAAAACTTTCAGAAAACTTTTTTTAAAAAAAAATTCTAAAAAAATTTGAAATGTTTTAAAAAATCAAAAAAGACTTTTTAAATTGATTTAGAAAATCTTAAAGGTACTTTTTAGAAAACTTTAAAAAAAAATTAAAATTTGTGTATGAAATGTCTTAAAAAAATCAAAAAATTTAAAAAATCACATACACTCTTCTAAAAAAGTTTGAAATGTTATTTTAAAAATACTTTTGAAAGCTTTTGGGAAAAAAAATATAAAAAGAAATAAACAAATTCAAAAAAAAAATAACAGATCCACTTAAGACTTTTTAGAAAACAAAAACGGTTAAAAAGATTTAAAAAAATTAGATGTCTTTAATATATCAAAAAAAAAAAAAAGTTTGAGGAATACTAATTTATAAAATCTTAAAAACAATCTTAAAAGCTTTAAAAAAACTTTAAAAAGTTTTTTTTAATTGAGAATTTCTAGAGTTGATATATAGATATAAAAACTTTGAGAACTAATAGAGTTGATTTAAAAAATCTTTTTTCAAAATAGACTTTAAAAAGTTTGAAAAAGTTCTAAAAAAATTGAAATAATTTTAAATTAAAAAAAAAAGATTAAGAACTTTTAGAGCTGAAAAACTTAGAAACACTTTTCACCGTTTAGAAGACTTTAAGAAGATAAAGAACGTTTTAAAAAAAGTTGAGATGTCTTAAAAAAATTAAAAAAATTTGGATGTAAAAAAAATAATTTAAAAAATTTTAGAGATATTTCTAAGACCTTTTAGAAGACTTTAGGTTAATAAAAAAAAAAATTAAAAAATTTAAGAACTACTAAAGTAGATTTGAACAATCTTAAAGATACTCTTTAGGGTTTTTAGAAACTTTAAAAGGTTGTCAAAAATCTAAAAAAAATAAACTGTCTTAAAAAACAAAAAAGAACAACTTTTAAAGTTAATTTAGAACATTTTAAAAATACTCTTTAGACTGTAAATAAGTTGATTCCAAAAAAATGTAATAAATTTCTCAAAAATAAAAAAACTTTTTTTTGGAATATTTCAAAAACTCTTCTTCAATCTTTTAAAAACAAATTTGAAGAAATTCGTTTGATATGTTTTAAAAACAAAATTTAAAAAACTTAAAAACTACTAGAGTTGGTTTAAAATTCTTAGAAATACTCTTGATGTCTTTTAGAAAACTTTTAAAAAATTTAAAAAATTCTAAAAAAATTAAAATGTTTTAAGATTCAAAAATGATTTTAAGAAGATCTAAGGATTAGTTAAAAAAAAACTTGAGACGTTGTAGAACTCTCTTAGAGTTAAAAAAGTTCGATACAAATTTTAAGACATCTTAAAAAAACTTAAAAAAAAACTTTAAAAATTACTAGAGTTGATTTAGAAAATCTTAAAGATATTCTTGAAAGCTTTTAGAAAATTTTAAACTATTTGAGAAATTTTTTAAAAAGTTTGAGTTGTCTCAAAAAAAGTAAAAAGTTTTAAGACTACTGGAAATAATTTGGAAAATTTTAAAAAGATTTTTAAAATTTTTAGAAGTTTTTTGAAAAGTATATCTGAGATTTTCTAAATTAAGTCACATAGTCTAAACAGTTAATTATTTTAGAACTTTTTTAAACCTTCTAAAAAACTTTAAAAACTACTGGAAACAATTTGAAATGTCTTAAAAAATAAAAAAATAAGAAAACCTTTTAGAAAACTTTAAATGGGCTTAAAAGGTTTTAGAAAGTTTGAGATATATAAAAAACTGAAAAAAACAATTTGAGATCTTCTAATATTGATTTGAAAAATTTTAGAAATACTTTTTTTATTTTAGAAAACTTTAAGAAGTTTGAAAAAAGTTCAAAATAAAATTGAAATTTAAGAAAAAATCAAAAATCTTTGAGAACTATTATGATCAATTCCATTTCAAACGGACCAGAACTGGGGGGGGGGGGTGCATTGAGAAACTTGCTTATGTATTTTTTTTAGTTTCTACAACTTATTAGTAGTCCTTTGATCGGTATATGAGGGTATAAAACCCATAAAAATTCTACGATTTTTTTAGTTTTTTTGTCGTTTTTTAACTTAATCGCATTTTTTGTTTAAAAGCCGCAATTTTAACTCAAAAAAAATAAATTTACTAATGAAAAAATTTTCTGTGGAATTCAAATCTGGCGCCATTTCAAATCTATACCTTGTCTATAAGCTGCAAAATCCAAAAAAACATGTTTTTGTTCTCAGTGGGCTGTGCAAAAAGGAGAATTTTTTAATTTTTTTTTAACCGCCAAAGTTGATGTATTTTGATGTAAATTAATTGGAAAATATAAATTTGTTCTGTGTATTTGAGTTTTAAGAGTGTAAAACTAAAAAAATCTGCAAAATAGGCCTATTCTTCAACATAAACTCTTACAAATGCACGTTTAGCTGCGCTCAGAGGAACAATACACCAAATATTATTAAAAATTTGAATTCTGGGGATAATTTTACATAACAAATAGTCCAGTGTTGTACTCATTGTCTATGGAAAAGTCCATCTGGAAAGAAATGTTTACAAAATTTTCAGGCAAAAAACGCGTTAAAAATTAATTATTTTTTTATATTTACAAAAAATATTATAAACACATTAAGGTGTGGTTTAAAACTCTTTTTAACAAACTTTTATAAACCCCAGGCGGATTTATGTTTGATTGCCAAAAATAATAATATTTTCAAATTTTGGCGCCGATAGATCGAGTCTAAATTTGTGCCGCAAGCGCAAAAACTATCAAACAAAGAGTAAAATGGCCCAAAATTGGTTCAAGATGTCTTTGTTAAACTTTTGAAATAAACTTAAAAAAATATAATCCAAATAATCTTTAAAAAAATTTAAAAAAAATATATAAGTAAATGTTGAACAATTTTTTTTTTCTAGATGGGTTTTTCTTTGCCTGATAAGCACGATACTGACTATTTTTTATGTAGAATTGTTTGCAAAACTCAATTTTTTAATAATATTTTGTGTATAGTTTCTCTGAAAACTGTTAAATGTGCATTTGTAAAAGTTTATGTTGAGAAATAGGCTTATTTTTTTACATTAAGAAAATTTTAAAATTTTCTAAAAAATTTGAAATGTTTTAAAAATTCAAAAAAAAAAGTTACTTTAAAGTTGATTTATTAAGAAAAAAAAACGTTTTAAAAAAGGTTGAGATGTCTTCAAAAAATTAAAAAAATTTGGATGTTAAAAAAAATGATTTAAATTTTTTTAAAGATATTTTTAAGATCTTTTAGAAGACTTTAGGTTAATTAAAAAAAAAATAATTTAGAACTAATAAAGTTGATTTGAACAATCTTAGAGATACTCTTTAGGGTTTTTAGAAACTTTAAATGGTTGTCAAAAATCAAATGTCTTAAAAAATAAAACAACAACTTTTAAAGTTAATTTAGAAAATTTTAAAAATACTCTTTAGACTGTAAAAAAGTTGATTCTAAAAAAAATTAATAAATTTTCAAAAAATAAAAACTTTTATTTGGAAAATTTTAAAAACTTTTGTGAATTTTTAAAAGATTTAAAAAAATTTTTTAAAGTTTAATATGTCTTAAAAACAAAATTTAAAAAACTTAAAAACTACTAAAGTTGGTTTAAAATTCTTAGAAATACTATTGAGGACTTTTAGAAAACTTTAAGAAGTTTTAGAAAATTGAAATGTTTTAAAGACTCAAACATGATTTTTAGAAGAACTTAAGTTGAGTTAAAAAACTTTTGAGACTATTTAGAACTCTTTCGAGTTAAAAAAGTTTTCAACTGTTTGAGAAAATTTTAAAAAAGTTACGGTGTCTTAAAAAACTAAAAAAACTTTAAGGACTACTAAAAATAATTTGAATTTTTTTTTTAAAATCTTTAGAAGACTTTTGAAAAGAATATCTACGATTTTTTAAATTAAGTCACGTAGTCTTTAAAGTCTAAACAGTCCAATTATTTTAAAACTTTTTTAAATCTTTTAAAGACTTTAAAACGTTTAAAAAAAATTTAAAAAAAACTTTAAGAACTACTAGAAACAATTTTGAAAATCTTAGAAATACTCTTGTAGATTTAAGAAGACTTCAAGAAGTTTGAAAAAAAATTGAAATGTTCTAAAAAATTCAAGTTAATTTAAATAAACTTAGAATCACTCTTCAGACCTTTTAAATGATTTTAAAAGAACATTAAAGGTTTTAAAAAGTTTGAGATATCTTCAAAAAATCAAAAAAAACTTTGAGAAGTACTAGAGTTGATTTGAAAAATCTTAGAAACATTTTTTTAAAAGTACTTTAAAAAACTTTAAGAGGCTTGAAAAAAATTTAAAATAATATTGAAATAAAAAAAAAACAGAATTTTTTGTGAACTATTAGTTAATTCATGAATTTTAGAAATAGTTTTGAAAACTTTTAGAAGACTTTAAGAGGTTTGAAAAGATTCTAAAAAAGTTTGAATTCTTAAAAGTTAAAAAAAAACTTTGATGACTACTTTAAAACTTTAAGAAAATTAAGAACACACTAAAAAACTTAAAAAATTAAAAAAACTAAAAGAATTAATAGAGTCAATTTAGAAAATTTTAGAAATACTCTTGAGAGCTTTAAAAGGTTTGATAAAATTCTAAAAAAAACTGAATTGTCTTAATAAATTTAAAATGATTAAGGTATTCTAAAAGTAATTAAAAAAATCCTAAAGACACTCTTAAGACAATTTAGAAACCATTAGAAAAATTAAAAAAATAAAAATAAAAAAACTTCTTCTTCTTGGCGTGCATCATCCGCTCCGGATATTAGCGATCAACATTACAATTTTCTCCTTGTCCACTAAGCTGCAAAAAAGTTACAGCGATGTCATGTTAAACCACTAGCGTAGATTTTTAAGCCATGAAATCAGGCGTTTTCCCGGGCCTTTTCTCCCATTATCTTTCCTTTCAGAATTAGTTGGAGTATTCTGTCACTATGCCTCATTACGTGCCCAAGATATTCCAATTTTCTAACCTTTACAGTTTTCAATACTTCCTGTTTCTTGCCCATTTTCCTCATTACTAATGTGCTCTTTCCATGAGATATTCAGAATACAACAATATGTCCATAGTTCAAAGGCTTCCAGTTATTTCTCTGTATCCTTTGATAGGGTCCAGGATTTGACGCCGTACATTAGTGTTGAAAAAACGTAGCAGCGCAACATTTTTATCTTAATTTGCATGTTCAGTCTGGGTTATTGAACACTTTTTTCATCTTGATAAATGTCGCTTTTTTTATCCTGCATTTGATTTCTATTAAATGAACCCAGAGTTTATTCCTGCATGTGCCTAGACATGTGTTTTTGTCCACTTGGTCTATTGTTTTGTTGTTGAGAAGTATCGTACGCTGTGATGGATTATCTTTACTGACAAGCATATATTTGGTCTTTTTGAAATTGAGATCGATTTCGTACTTCTTGCTGACTAATTTGCTCGTATGCATCATCAGCTGAAGTCCTTGAGCTGTACTCGCCAATATAACAGAGTCGTTCGCATACCTTAATTTGTTAATTATTGATCGATACTTCTTCCTCCACTCCATCTAGCGCTTCTTTAAATATTTCTTCCAAGTATATGTTAAACAAGGTTGGCGAAAGCAGACATTTGCAAATTTGGTTTTCAACTCGTACTGCCGTTTGTTGCCAGTAGAGGTTTACTATTATGCGGATGTTTTAGTCGTCGGCTCCGGTGGTCTTGAGTATCTTAAGCAATTCTTCGTGTTTTACTTGATCGAAAGCTTTGCTGAAATCTATAAAACACAAGTGTACCTCGCAATTAACGTCTTTGCATCTCGGGATTAATACATTAAGCGCAAATAGCGCCTCCTTGGTACCCAACGCATTCCTGAAAACGAATTGTGTTTCTTCAATATGGTTTTCCCATTGTTGGTATATACGGCGGTGTATAATTTTGAAAAATATCTTAAGGGCATGACTCATTGGCTTTGTTGTTCGTTTTTTTTTTGGAATAGTAATAAATGTGGATTTGAGCCATTCTTTGAGTATCTTTCCGGTTTATATACTGCATTATATAGTTGAGTAAGCGTATTTATGGCATTTTTGTTAAATAGCTTGATTATTTCTGTCGGGGTTTTATCTGGGCTTACCGCTTTGCCATTTCTTGATGTGTTTATCACATTTATAACCTCCTTTGTTATTTGAAGTCCAGTGTAATTGTTCTTCATACCATGATTCTCCGGACGAGCATCTTTATAAAGCTTGTGGATATAGTAGTCTTTCCACATCAATTTTTTTTTTTTGGTGTCCATAATTTCATTTAAACTATCGTCAACAAGTCTTCCCTGCACTCGTTTCCTTCCAGTACTTGCGGCTTCCTTTATCTTTCGATGCATATTGAAGTGATCATGTTTTTTTTGTAGTTCTTTTATTTTTAGACATTCAGCTCTCATCAATTCTTCATAAGCATTCCTGATTTTTTTTCCGTTTTTGTTTATTTAGTTCTTTGTATTTTTCTTGGTCTTTTTCTTTAAGCATCCTTCTATAATTCATCATTTCTAAAATGTCACTTGTCATTTACTCTATGTTTTTGAGTCTGTTTGTTTGGTACATGTTCTTTAATTATAGCATCAAGTACGTTTCTGATGTTTTCCCTGATTGACAAACAATAAATTTGGGTAGGGCGCCCAACCCAAATGTTTGTTATTACTCTAAAGAAAATCCAATTTCTGGATAACCAACTCCAATTTAAATTACTGTTCCTTTCCAGTCACCCTATGGTTTGTTATTACAAAGTTAAATATGTAACACTAAATATAATCCTAGTTACAAAACTTCTTACACTTAGGTGGGTAAGCGGGCACTTTACTTGAAACTACTGACTCAATCAAAGATCTGAATGATCCACCCACCAACCCTACTGTATGTTAAAATGAGTTTAGACTTGCTACTTCAATTTCTGGATCACCAACACTCGAGTGAGATGGCGTTAACATCAACTCAAACAAATAACTGGCAAACAAAAAAAATTGATGAAAAAATTCAGAAAAAGCATTTAGATCTATTAAAATTAATTTAGAGATAGTTTTGAGAACTTTTAAAAATAAAATAAAAGATTTAGAAAAAAATTGAGATGTTTTAGTTGATTAAGAAAATTTTAGAAAACTTTTGAAACCAAAAGGTTAAAAAAAATTAAATGTTTTAAAAAGACTATAAGGACTACATTTAGAAGAAAGAAACATTTTGAGAATTAATTTAGAAAATTTTAGAAACATTCTTAAGAGCATTTTGTAGACTTTAAGAAGTTTGAAAAAATCAAAGAAAATAAAAACTTTGAGGATTAGAAGAACAAATAAGACCTCTTCAACATGCATAAGAAAATAGAACCAGATTGCATCAGCGACACGACACGCGGATGAGTTTTAGGAAAGTCACTATTTGGAATAAACGTAATAAGGTCTATAGTCTATGTCTTTATTTAAATCTGGGGCTAAGGAAGAATAAATAACTAAAGAGGTATATGCATTCAATCTGCCATTCCTAAATTATTTGATCAACTTGTAACTGAACAAATACAATAAATGTGCAAAAGTATTATAATTGATAAACGGCATGGTTTTTGTGAGAGTCGTTCCACACTTACTAACTTATTGTGCTACGAAAATTATATTTTGAAAGCATTTGAATTAAAAGTACAAATTGATTCTATTTTCAAAGGCTTTTTGATCGTGTAAGCCACAGTATTTTGTTAGCTAAGCTTCATGATTTAGGTTTTCGTCATGCAGTGGTTTCATGGTTATCTAGCTTTTTGGAAAATCGTACTCAATCTGTAAAATTAATAATTTTCTTTCACAGCCAATTCTTGTATCTTCAGGTGTTCCACAGGGATCACACTGCGGTCCAATTCTGTTCCAGCTTTTTATCAATGATATTTCTCAGTTTTATTCATCGTCTTTGATGATCTTAAGCATACAGTAAAATATCATCTGTTAATGATTGCCATCTGTTACAACAAGATTTAAATTCTGTAAATGCTTGGTGTCATAATAATTATCTTTTTCTTAACGTTAATAAATGTTTTTCAATTAGTTTTAATGTCCGGCGCTCTTGCTAATCGAACAAGTGGCCCTTTTGAATAGTTTCTTCTTCTTATAGTACCATACTCGCTGCTATGTTGTTGTGAATTGCAAAAAGTTCTACACTAACACTTAAAATGGAATCTGAATCACATTGCTAAGCAAATATTGGTATAACTGCTCTTAAATAGTATCAAACTCAATTAACATAAGCTCAAATTGAAATTTTCTGATTAATAGTAATATAGACTTGTGGGATACCAGATACTAAGAACTTAATTTTATTAAATATTTTAATTCACTGACTATTCTTCATTTAATTGATCCATCCAAAAACATAGGACTACATTACTTCAGGCTTGTATAAACCACGCCTCGATCGACTGAATCAAACGCGAGCTAAATTTCAACCCTTTTTGTTGTTGATATTATTTTTTTGTTGACCTCTGAAAACCCTACATGATTGGAAAAGCTAACGCTGGTTATATCGTTGTTTTGTTGTTGTTGTTTTTGTTGATACTTTTTGTGAACGTTGATGTATTTTTAAATTTTTCACTCTGCCTAACGAGTGCCAAAGGAGACGCAATTATACAAACTCAAAAACTAGTTTTTTGGAAAAGATCATTAAATGTTGAAAATTGTGCAAACTTCATTAGTTTCTATAATGGAAACTTGTGAATCAATATTTGTGCCATATTTTTAATTTTTGTAGAAAACCAATAGTTTTATAATAAAACCTTGTGGAACTTCAGTAATTTAGATGAAACTCATAGACAAAATTGTTCAAACTTAGAAAATTAATCTCATGGAAATGTTACTTATCAATTTATTATATCATTTTTCTCTATTTCTAAAAAACGTTTTTGTACTTTTTATTCATTGCAAAACAGCATACTGAAACCTTGTGGTATACCCAGTATTTAAAATTTAAAAAAATTTAGCAATTAATAATGTTTAATTAAATTATTAAATTAAGTTATTACGATAAATATCTAAAAGAGACCTGTGCGATACCCGCCATGTCATTTATTCCTATTTTTATACCTGGGCCTTAATTAGAACCCTGTAGAATACCTTATTAAAATACGTTTTACTTATTTGTTTGTTTTGGACTTACTTAGAACAAAATTGTAAAATTGTTTTTTTTGCTTAATTAGAACCACGTGGAATGCCTAGTTATTGTGTTCGTATAAATTAAATGGGCTAAATTAGAACCCTGTGGGAATTTAATACAATTTTGCTATTGTGTACAAACATATTGGTGCATTATTTACTAAATATTTAAACCAATTCGATACGCTTAAGTTTTATTTATTTTATTTAAACTGCTTATTTTGAAAAACAATTGAAGCCATAACTTTTAATCCAATCATTAGATTTTTATACAACTTGATTATGTTATACAAACATATTGGTTGATTAATTGATGAAAATTTCAACCAATTCTATACGTTCAATTTTTATTTATTTAATTTAAACTTGTGAGCAAGTGTTTACTGAAGTTTATTTGAGAAACTTTATTTCTTTTTCAAGCTGCAACTAGTCATAACTTAAAATCTATTCATTGGATTTTTATACAATTTGGTTATGTTTTACCAACATATTGGTGCATTATTTGGTGAAAATTTCAAGCAATTCGATATGCTCAATTTTTGTTTATTTAATTTAAGCTTGAGAAACTTTTATTCTATTTTAAGCCGCAACTAGTCATAACTTAGAATCCATTCATTGGATTTTTATACCATTTGGTTACATTATACCAACATTTGGATCAATTAATTGGTGAAAATTTCAACCAATTCGATGCGCACAATTTTTGTTAATTTCAATAAAAGTTATAAAAAAGTGTTTATTTTAAAAAATAATTGAAGCCATAACTTTTAATCCAGTCATTGGATTTTCATATAATTTGGTTATTTTATACAAAGATATTGATAAATTATTTGGTGAAAATTTCAACCAATTTGATACGCTAAATTTTTGGTAATCTCATTTAAATCTATAAAGAAGTGCGTTTTGAAGCTTATTCCAAGAGACAAATTATCATAACTTTTAATCCAGTCATAGGATTTTTATACAATTTGGTTATGTTATACAAACACATTAGTGAATTATTTGGTGAAAATTTCAACCAATTCGATACGCTCAATTTTTGTTATTTAATTTAAACTTGTAAGCAAGTGTTTACTGAAGTTTATTAGAGAAACTTTTTATCTTTTCAAACCGCAACTAGTCATAACTTAGAATCTATTCGTTGAATTGTTATAAAATTTGGTTATGTTATACAAACATATTGATAAACTATTTGGTGAAAATTTCAACCAATTTGATACGCTCAATTTTTAGTAATCTCATTTAAACCTATAAAGAAGTACTTATTGAAGCTTATTTAAAGAAACAATTAAACTCATAACTTTTAATCCAGTCATTGGATTTTTATACAATTTTGTTATGTTATACAAATATATTAGTGCATTATTTGGTGAAAATTTCAACCAATTCGATACGCTCAATTTTTAGTAATCTCATTTAAACCCATAATCATAAACCGTTGAAACAAGTTTCTTAAATAAAATACTTGGGAGTAATCTTTGATCACAAACTCACATTTGTTGAGCATATTAACTATATCTGTAACCGGGCTATGAAATTGCTGGGTTTTGTTTACAGACTTATCCCTAATTACTTTTTTGTTCTTTTGTGCGCTCTCATTTAGAATATGCTCTGTCAGTCTGGTGCCCGTTTTACAAAATTCATATTCAAAGTATTGAACGAATTCAAAATAAGTTTGCTATAATATTATCTTATAAATCGGGGATTTTAGCGGTTGATTTTGATCGCAATTACATTACATGTTTGTACAATTTGCCACCACTAAAACTTCGTCGCAAAAGGGCTAATCTTTCGTTTTTGCGTGGACTAGTGATGTCCAAAGTAGACTGTCCTGGGCTTCTTGCAATTCTACCATTCAGTATTCCTATTAACGATCGACGTACTAGGCAGATGCTATTGTTTAGAGAATTTACACATTCTACAAATTATGGGTGCAACAACCCACTTTTTATGATGTGTAAACTGGCAAATTGTTTGCCAAGTAATTTTAATTGGTTTTGTACCAAATCGCAGTTTAGGTCGCAGATTAAACTTGTTTTTATGTATTTTTTGTATTTTATGTATATTATTTTAGTTTATGTAATATGTTTATTTATATATTATAGTGTAGATGTAAATGGTTTAACTTTTACCGTGAATAAAGAATTATTATTATTATTATTATTATTATTAACTTTTGTTTTATTAATTATTTTCTGTATTGGAATGTATGGAAAACTATTTCTAATAAAGAAATGCAACAATTAAATACATTAATGATGATGGTCACGATACAAATAAAACAAAAACCAAGCATATAATTTATGATATTAACATCGGCAGTTAAATGAACTGCATGAAAACATCCTAAAAAAAACTAATACCATAAATGAAGGTCGTCGGACATAACATGTGATTTATAAATAAAGAGAAATCTTAATTAAATAATAATAAAAGTAAAAGTAAATATTTTATAGTCGAAAACATATGAAAGTGAAATGCCCAATTAGCATTTCTTTCATCGGGAGAAAATAATACATCTATCGGCGCCATCATAATTCATCAATTGGATTTTATGGAAAAAAATTAATGGAAACATGATGAAGATGAGCGGGGAAAGTAATAAAAATCAACAATATGAGATTGAAAGGTCAAAAACTTAATTAAACGAATATTTTATTTATGTGTTATTATCTCACCGGAAAGATCGCCGCTTAGGATTTTATTTGATTACTTTCACTAGTTTCGATAATATGGTGATTTGATAATCGGGAGATTTAGTTCAAAAATAATTTTAACATTAGCACTAAATATATTTACATGTTTTGAAATAATGAATTATTTTTGTAAAAATTTAAATTTTTTTTTGAATTTTTAAAAAATTATTAAAAAATATTTTTGAAATGAAAATTAATTTTCCAATAATTGCACAGTATTTTTACATATTTTAAGAATGTTTCTAAAAAATATTGATTTAATTTTATAAAAACTGTGCCTGTGACAAGACTAAATGTAAAAAACTTATTTTAAGTGACTAACAAAATTTAAAAAAATTGTAATTTTTTTTTTTTATTTAAATTGTTTTTTTAACTTTAGCATAATGTTTTTACATATTTTAAATTAAATTGTTTTTATTTAGAAGTTCCTTAGTCAGAAGAGAATGAGGTGAGCATAACACTTGGGTAGGTACTGACTGGTTATCATTAATATGAAGATGCTTCCAAATCCAGTCAAGAACCGTTCTCATTCTTTTTTGAACCTGGTTTTTACCTTTCTAAAATTTTAAGATCCAAACTGACATATTTCACACACATTTTGTAAACATGATGCAACTTCCAAACAATCTACACAATTTAACAGCTAAATATAGTTGGCAACACTGTTGAGATCATTTAACATTGCTAAATGACAAATTGACACTAGTAACAGAGCTGAATCATAATTTGAACATCACCAACAGCAGTTGAGGTCAATTTGACAGATTCCAACCTATAAAATTTGACATCTGACAACATAAATAATAATTTGACTGTTAAAACATTGACAGTTTACAAGCAGTGTTGAAATAGTTATTTATTAGTTTAAACAGTTGGTAATCCCTACGTTTCCAACAATTTGATAGCAAAATGTAGTTGGTAACACTGTTAAGATTATTTTACTTTTAATAAAATGATTAGCAACAGTGCTCAATCATATTTTGACAATCAGCAACAGTATTTGAAGTCAGTTTGACAGATCTGTCAACATAAATAACAATTTGACAGCTGATATATGTTTTATAGTTTGCAAGCAGTAGATATTTATTAGTTTAAACAGTTGGTAGTGCTTAAATTTCTAATAATTTAACACCTAAATATAGTTGGCAATACTGTTTGGATCATTTGACAATTGATAACATTGCTAAATAACACTAGATCATAATCTGACAGTCAGCAACAGTATTTGAGGTCAATATCACAGATTTCAACCTTACAATTTGACATTTGACAACATAAATAATAATTTGACAGTTAAAACATGTTTGACAGTTTGCAAGCAGGATTGAAGTAGTTATTTATTAGTTTAAACAGTTCGTAATCCTTAGATTTCCAACAATTTGACAGCTAAATGTAGTTGGTAACATTGTTAGAACCATTTAACAGTTGATAACATTGCTAAATGATAATTTGTCACTAGATCACCGTGCTCAATCATACTTTGTCAGTCAACAATAGTATTTGAGGTCAGTTTGACAGATACCAACCAATACATGTTGACATCTGACAACATAAACAATAATTTGACAGTTTAAATATGTTAAACAGTTGGTAATATTTAAATTTCAACTAAATTTAGTTTGAGAATTAGTGATAACATTGCTAAATAACAGTGTTCAATCATAATATGATAGTCAAGAACAATATTTAAAGTCAGTTTGTCAGATTTGAATCTTACAATTTGTCATTTAACAACATAAATGATAATTTGACAGTTAAAATATGTTTGACAGTGTTGCAGTAGTTATTTTTTAGTTTATACAGTTGGTAACTCATAGATTTCCAACAATTTTACAGCTAAATGTAGTTGGTAAAACTGTTTGGAACATTTGATATTAGTTGACATTGTTCAATCATAATTTGACAGTCAGCAACAGTCTTTAGGATCAATTTGACAGATTCCAACTTGACAACTGACAACATAAATGATAATTTAACAGTATGTAAGTAGTTATTTGTTAGTTTATTGTTAGATTGAAGACATTTGAAGTTAAATTAAATTGATTTAAATTTTGCACTATTTTGAAATGGGAGTGGCCACAACGCCATCTTGGAAAGGGGTGGGTAAAAGTCAATTTGACTAACCTAACATAACCTAATTTAAACAAACTTGTCTCAATAAATCATAAAAGTTGAAATATAACATTAACCCTCAATTAAACATAGCACAATCTAACCTAACCTACTCAACTTAAGCTAATCAATCTTTTATCAAACAAATTTAGCCTAGCAGCGTGATTTAATGTAACCTAACCTAACATAACCTCACAAAGGTCACATCATCGTGTTCAATATTGTTGTTAATTACATCATTATTGTTACTCGTTGTGTACATTAAATCGTATTTGCCAAACAATCGTATTAATTTTTTGTCCCACCCACCCACTCACCCACTCAAGTGTTCGTCATTAAAAGATTAATATTTGACCTCTCTAAGGATGGTAGAAGTCACTTTGTTACAAGAAAAGGTTTAACTACTCCAATCCAAACTACTGATTGATTATTACGCTATGGAGTGTCCCACCCACCCACTCAAGTGTTCGTCATCAAGACATTAATGTCTGACCTCTCGGTAAAAGTTACTTTATTAGAAGAAAAAGTCGTGATCTATCTTTTTGCAAACGTCCACTTGAGTGGGTGGGTGGGCCCTTTGACATCTCTAAGAAAAGCAAAAGTTACTTTGTCACAGGAGGAAGTCGTTATCTAATTTTTTGATAACGACCACTTGGATGGGTGGGTGGGCTACTCCCTCTGACATCTCTAAGGACGGCAAAAGTTACTTTGTCACAAGAGGAAGTTGTGATCTAACCTCTTGATAACGACCATTTGGGTGGGTGGGTGGGCCACTCCAATCCAAACTACTGATTGGTTATTACGCTATGAAGTGTCCCACCCACCCAACAAAGTGTTTGCCATCAAAAGATTGATGTCTTGCCTCTCTATGGACGGTAAAAGTTACTTTGTCAGAAGAGAAGGTCGTGATCTAACCTCTTGATTACGTCCACTTGAGTGGGTGGGTGGGCTACTCTTTCTGACATCTCTAAGGACGGCAAAAGTTCTTTGTCACAACAGGAGGTCGTGATCTAACCTCTTGATAACGATCACTTGGGTGGGTGGGTGGGCCACTCCAATCCAAACTACTGACTGGTAATTACGCTATGAAGTGTCCCACCCACCCACCAATGTGTTTGCCATCAAAAGATTGATGTCTGGCCTCTCTACAGACGGCAGAAGTTACTTTGTCACAGGAGAAGGTCGTGATCTAACTTTTTGGTAACGAACACTGGTGTGGATGGGTGGGCCACTTCAATCCAAACTATTGATTAGTTATTATGCTGTAGAGTGTCCCACCCAACCACCCAAGTGTTTGTTATTATGAAACTGAAGTCTGACCTCTCTACGGACGGCAAAAGTTACTTTGTTAGAAAAGAAGCTCGTGATCTATTTTTTTATAACGTTTACTTTGGTGGGTGAGTGGGCTACTTCAATCCAAACTACTGACTGGTTATCATGCTATAAAGTGTCCCACCCACACAAGTGTTCGTCATCAAGAAATTGATGTCTAACCTCTCTATGGACAGCAGAAATTACTTTGTTAGAATAGAATGTCGTGATTTATCTTTTTGATAACGTCTACTTGGGTGGGTGGGTGGGCTACTCCAACCCAAACTATTGACTGCTTATTATGATATATAGTGTCCCACCCACCCACCCAAGAGTTTGTTATCAAGAGATTAATGTCTAACTTCTCTACAGACAGCAGAAGTCATTTAGTCACAAGAGATGGTTATGGTCTAACCTCTAGATAACGACGATTTGGTTGGGTAGGTGGGTAGGCTACTTCATACTTCATTCTAAACTACTAACTGGTTATCATGCTATGAAGTGATCGTCAACAAAAGATTTATTTCTGACCTTTATACGAGCGGCAGAAGTCACTTTGTCACAAGAGATAGTTGTGATCTAACTTCTTGATAACAATCACTTGGGTGGGTGGGTGGGCTACTCCAATCTAAACTACTGACTAGTTACCATGCTATGAAGTGTGCCACCCACCCACCCAAGTGTTCGTCATCAAGAAATTGATGTCTGTCCTCTCTACGGACGGCAAAAGTTACTTTGCTAGAAAAGAAGGTCGTGATTTATCTTTTTATTAACGTCCACTTGGGTGGGTGGGTGGGATACTCCAATCCAAACTATTGACTGCTTATTATGATAAAGAGTGTCCCACCCATCACTCAAGTGTTTGTTATCAAGAGATTAATGTCTGACTTTTCTACGGACGGCAGAAGTCATTTAGTCACAAGAGATGGTTATGATGTAACCTTTTGATAACGACTACTTGGGTGGGTGGGTGGGTGGGCCACTCCATTCTAAACTACTAACTAGTTATCATGCTATGGAGTGTCCCACCCAACCACCCAGGTATTTGTCATCAAAAGATTGATATCTGTCCTCTCTACGGGCGGCAGATGTCACTTTGTCAGAAGAGAAGGTCGTAATCTAACTTCTTGATAACGATTACTTGGGTGGGTGGGCCACTTCAATCCAAACTATTAATTGGTTATTATGCTATAGAGTGTCTCACCCGAGTGTTTGTCATCATAAGATTGGTGTTTGATCTCTCTACAGACGGCAGAAATTACTTTATCACAAGAGAGGGTTGTGATGGAACTTCTTGTTAACTACCATTTGGGTGGGTGGGTGGGCCACTCCAATCCAAATTACTGGTTATTACGCAATGGAGTGTCTCACCCACCCACCCAAATATTTGTCATCAAAAGATTCATATCTGACCTCTGTACGGACGGCAAAAGTTACTTTGTTAGAAGAGAAGGTCGTGATCTAATTTCTTGATAACGACCATTTGAGTAGGTGTTTGGGCCACTCCAATCCAAACTACTGACGAGTTATCATGCTATAGAATGTTCCATCCATTAGCATAATATTCTTCTATGTCTTATAAACATTTAAAAAAATATTGAAATAATTTTATTAAATTATTTTCAAAATTTTGAAAAATTATAAAAAAAATTTTTATAAAATGAAACAAAAATTTTCAATAATAGCACAGTATTTTTACTTGTTTTAAGAATGTTTTCAAAACATATCAAATTAATTTTGTAAAAATTGTGCCTCCAGTAAGACTAAACGTAAATCATTTTCAAAATTTTCAAATTTTTTGAAATAAAAATTAATTGACCGTATCTATTTCAATAATTTTTTTAGATATTTTAAGAATTAGTTAGTTAATCAATTTCTGAAATTTGGAAATTAATCCAATATTTGCTAACCAAGTTATATTTATGCCCAAAATTGTTGCTAAAAACACAATTTAAATCTTAACATAGTTTAAATCTTTGTAGAAAAAAATTAGCCGTATCGATTTTTACCAAATTTTTCAAGATTTTAGTAACCAGTTTGTTAATCAATTTCTAAAATTTGTAAACTAGTCCAATATTTACTAACCAAATTATATTAATTGCCAAAAGTATTTCTAAAAATACAATTTAAATTTTAACATCGTTTGATTCTCAGTGGAACAAAATTGGTGGTATCGATTTTAATTAAATTTTTGTATATTTTAGTAATAAGTTATTGTATCAGTTTCTAAAATTTGCAAATCAATCCAATAAATACTAACCAAGTTATACCAGTTGTCAAAATTGTTGCTAAAATGCATTTTAAAACTTTGATTTTTTATGGATCAAAATAGGCCGTACCAATTTTGATCAAAATTTTCTATATTTTACTAACCAATTAGTTAATCAGTTTCTAAAATTTACAATATTATTCAATATTTGCTAACTAAGTTATATTAATGCCCAAAAATATTGCTTTACAATTACAGTTTTTACAATTTAAATCTTTGTGGAAAAAAATTGGCCGTATCAATTTTAATCAATTTTTTCTATATTTTAGTAACCAATTAGTTAATCAGTTTCTGAAATTTACAAATTAATCCAATATTTGCTAACCAAGTTATATTAATGCCCAAAATTATGTCTAAAAATACAATTTAATTTATTACCTTGATATGCGCAATTTAATATATAATTATTACTATCTAATTGTATGTAAGACTTACCTAGATGAACCAATTCTAATATATGCCTGCCATGGAAAGCTTCCAAACCCTGCTTCGTCTCCACCCACAATCCTTCTTTGTGCCTGCTGCCTTGTAGATATTCCACAACCTGTAACAGAAAATATTAGAATAATATTTATAAAGAAAATCAAAATAAGTAAAGATAAAAAACTAATAGTATTTTACAATATTCGCTTACAAACAGTTTCACAAAAAATTGCAATTCAAAACTTTGAACAAACTTGTAGTTTGGAAGCAAATTATGCTCAAACTATTCAATTTAAAAATACTCCTTAATAATTTTCTAACAAATTAAAGCTTTCTAAATCTACAAACATTAATTGCACCTGAAAATTTCTTAAAAATTCAATTTAAATGATGTCAAACTAGTAAATTTGAGTAAAATTGTATTTGAAAGCAAATTAGGCTTAAACTACTCAATTCAAAATCTCTTCTTAGTAGTTTTTAACAAATCTATGTCTTGTAAATTTAGATTTTTTAATTGCATTTTTAAATTTTTTTTAATAGTTTTTATATAAACTAACCTAAAATGAAGTAAAAATTAAAGTTGCATTTTGAAACCAAATTATGCTCAAACTACTCAATAAAAAAAATTGTCCTACTAATTACTAACAAATTCAAGTTTTCTAAATCCAAAAATTTCAAATTCAACTCAAAATTTGTAGTAAAATTCCTAAAAACTTAATTTAAATTATATCAAAATTGATAATTTTAACAAAATTTAAAACTTTAGCAAAATTGCAAGTTCTAACAAATTTTGTAGCTTCAAAAACTAGCATTTCTTCAGAAAATTGTAGCTATCAACATGACAAGAAATAAAATCAAATAATTACAACATCAAATGTGAAATCTTTCCATTTCTATGCGTCTGTTATTTTTTAATTCAATCCGACTGAATCAGTCAGTTTTTTATTGTGTCGCTGGTTAAGCAGTACAATACCATACCTCGCTCTAAAAAACTCCATAACAATTTCCAAATATAAAAAAGATTAATTTCATTAAATCTGTTTATTCTATTATAACAAACATAAATATTGAATATAATTAAATCATCACATTTTCAAATAATTGTGCATTATTCATTCAAATTAAATATTCATCAATATTACACGATGGATGATTGTAATAATTGAGTGGAAAAGATTAAATTTCGCAATTAATCAGTTGCTATAATTTTACTTTCATTGGTATTGAGATAATTCAATGTAATAAATCGCTTTTTGCCAGCTTTCTACGACCAAATGTACGAGATATTTTCTTGAAATTCCTAATACGTATGCGACTTTATTACGTGCATTAAAATCACCGACTTTCCTTTGAGATGCGAGATGCCAGAGTTGATTACATTATTTCAAAATTTTATTGTTGCTTATATCATTAATTATATTTAATTTTATTCATTAGAATAGTATTCATTTGATTTATAATCAATTATGTAAGTTTTAATAGAATTGAAGTTAAAATGGTGTCTTGTTAAGTGTTTTGTGTATGATAGGTTTTTAAATTGAGTAATTTAAGCATTATTTGCATTCAAAATGCAATTTTATTGAAAATTTAAAATGGCGTTTGATGAAAATCAAAATTAACAAAACTGCTAATTTAATCAAATTTCAATAAAACTAAATAAAGTTAGAAGTAAAATTAACTATCCAATTTTATATTATGTTGTTAATAATGCTTAAAAAGCTTAATCCAAAATGGCGTTTAATAAAATTTAAAATTAACAAACTGATTTCAGTAAATTGAAAAAAATCAGTTTTTTTAGATAAAATCTAAACCAACCATTCAAAATCGTTCTAATTTCATATTCTAATGTTAATCATGCTTAAAAAGCTTAATTGAGAATGACAATTAATAAAATTTAGAATAAGCAAAATGGCGCCCAATTAACTGATTTATGTAAATTTAAAAAATATTAATTTTTATCAGTTAGAAAGTAAATTTACGATCCAAAACCATCCTAATTTTATACTCTGATGTTAATCATTCTTAACAAGCTTAATCCAAAATGGCGTTTGAAAAAAAATAAAATTAACAAAATGGTAGCCAATTAACTGATTTGGGTAAATTTCAAAAATATCAGTTTTTATTAGTTAAAAGATAAACTAACCATACAAAATCATCTTAGTTTTACAATCTGATGTAAATTATGTTTAACAAACTTAATCCAAAATATTGTTTAATAAAATTTAAAATTAACAAAATGGCCGTCAATTAACGGATTTCAGTAATATCGTAGGTGATGTGTAATTAATTGAGGTTATATCAAATTGAGCGTATGGATTGTAACCAAATTTATGCCATTTCTAATAATAGTCATGAGTTACACTAATAACAAATTTAATTAACTTTCAATGCATAGTTTGGAAGTTACGGACCATTTAATAAACATTTTAGTTTGATTGGTCTGTTGATGATGTGTAATTAATTAAGGTTATGTAAAATTGAGCGTATAGATTTTAACCAAACTTATACCAATTTTAATTCTAATTATAAATCATAATGTTGCTAAATTTAATCCATTTTCAATAAGTAGTTTAGAAGTTACGGACCACTTAATTTACAATTTAGTTTTATAGGTGAGTAGGTGATGTTTTATTAATTGAGGTTATGTCAAATGAAGCGTATGAATTTTAACTAAATTTATACAATCTTTATTAGTATCTCTGAACTATATTGTTACAAAATTGTATCAATTTTCAATAAATGGTTTAGAAATTATGGCTGATTTTATATAATACATAGGTTCTTGATTGAACAAGTAGTGTCTAACTAATTGGGATAAAGTCAAATTGAGCGTATGGATTTGAACTAAATTTTGAAAAAATTTATTAATATGTTTGAACTATATTGTTAATAAATTGCACTAAATTTCAATGAACAATTTAAAAGTTATGGCTAAATTCATATACAACATAGAATCTTGATTAAACAAGTAATGTTTTATGAGTTGAAGTTATGTCAAGTAAAGCGTATGGATTTGAACTAAATTTATACAAATTTTATTAATATCTTTAAGCTATATTGTTAATAAATTGCACCAATTTTCAATAAACAGTTTAAAAGTTAAGGCTGATTTTAGATACTACTTAGATTCTTGATTAAACAAAAAGTGTCTAACTAATTAGGGTACAGTTAAATCAAGCGTATGGATTTTAATTAAATTTATACAAATTTTATTATTATTTCTGAATTATATTGTTACTAAATTTTATTAGTTTTCAATAAACAGTTTAGAAGTTATGACTGATTTTATATACTACATAGGTTCTTGGTTAAACAAGTAATGTCTTATTAATTGAGGTTATGTCAAATTGAGCGTATGGATTTTAACTAAATTTATACAAATTTTATTAACATCATTGAGCTGTAATGTTGATAATTTGCACCAATTTAAAAAACAAAAATTTTTGGAAAAAATCAGTAGCGGCGTGAGATTTTCTTCAAATAAAACGTAAATTTGCACTAATTGGAGTAATTTTGATCACAGAAGGGTGGGATACAAACAAAAAAAAAATCTTTTGAAAAGCCTTTTCTCCTATTTAAACTTTATTTTTTTTTTGTTCAGTAGCGTCACAGTTTTTTTTTAATTTAAACTCAAAAATTGTGTTTTCTAAAAAAAGCAAATTGGGATTCCGATTATTTACCCCTAATTTTCATTTTACGTGAAAATTATTATCAGTTCATCAAAAACCCTTAATTTTTTTCATAGAATGAGTTAGACAAAATTTTGATTTAAGCTTTTGTTTTAAAGCAGTGGCGTCCCAAAATTGTTGTTTTTGCCTTTTTTGAGAGTGCGCCACTGGTTAACTCGAACACGAAAAAAACTGTGTTTAGTCTGAAATAAATGATCCGTCTTTGCTATACAAATTTTTATTTTTATATTTTTTTGATATCTGCAGGAATAAACCAGTGACGGTTTGACAAACTTTGATAGAACTCGATTTTAGGCAAAAAGTAGTGTTATGCAAAGCCTACTCCTCCCTTAATATTTGAGATAGAGATTTGAGCATAGTTTTATTTGAAACAAGGAGAATTTGTGCATTAATTGTTGTACCAAAATTTTGAATTTTTGTTTTTAAGCCTTTTTTTTTTTTTAGAGTTCGGATGTACAGAAAGACAATTTTAGTCCAATCTGAATTTCTTCCGATATTTCTGGGGTGCGTAGAAGCAAGATACCAAGCTACAGCAACTACCGAACACCAAAGAACTGATTATGGCAAAATCACAAGATTTTCTTGCAAAAAACCAGAAAAGTAAACATTTATATCCAAACTTTGTGCTAAATTGAACGTATGGATTTTGATCATTCTTTTACAGTTGGTACACATAGTATTGAGGTATATTGCTACTGATTTGCATCAATATCCAATGCACTGGTTTTGAATTATAAATTTTTAAGTTGTCTTCCGCAACTTTTAATGCAGTTTTGTCAAGTTCATTGAATTGAGTTTTTGCAAAATTGAACGTATAGATTTTAATAATTTTTTTACAGTTGGTACTCATTGTACTAAGCTATATTAGTACCAAATTGCATCAATATACAATACACTGTTTCTAAGTTACAAATTTTTAAGTTGACATCCGCGACATTTAATGTTGTTTAGTCAAGTTGATTGAATTGAGTTTAGGCTAAATTGAACGGATAGATTTTGATAATTTTTTTACAGTTGGTACTCATTGTACTAAGCTAAATTATAACCAAATTTCATCAATATCCAATGCACTGCTTTTGAGTTATAAATTTTTAAGTTGTCTTTTGCAACGTTTAATGTACTTTAGTAAAGATGATTGAATTGATTTTATGCTAAATTGAACGTATGGATTTTGATAGTTTTCTTAGAGTTGGTACTCATACTATTGATATATATTGGTACCAAACTGCAATAATATCCAATGCACTGGTTTTGAGTTATAAATTTTTCAGTTGACTTCCTTGACGTTTAATATAGTTTAGTCAAGTTGAATTGACTTTATGATAAATTGAACGTATGGATTTTGATCGGTTTTTTACAATTGGTACTCATAGTACTGAACTATATTAGTACCAATTTGCATCAATATTCAATGCACAGGTTTGATTTATAAATTTTTAAGTTGTTTTCCGCGACTTTTAATGTAGTTTAGTCAAGTTGATTGAACTGAGTTTATGCAAAATTAGACGTATGGATTTTGATATTTTTTTTACAGTTGGTACACATAGTACTGAGGTGTATTAGTACCAAACAATAAACAGTTTAGAAGTTATGGCTGATTTTATATACTACATAGGTTCTTGATTAAACAAGTAATGTCTTATTAATTGAGGTTATGTCAAATGAAGCGTAAGAATTTTAATTAAATTTATACAAATTTTATTAGTATCTCTGAGCTATATTGTTACAAAATTGCATCAATTTTCAATAAACGATTTAAAAGTTATGGCTGATTTTATATACAATATAGTTTCTTGATTAAACAAGTAATGTTCTATTAATTGAGGTTATGTCAAATGAAGCGTATGGATTTTAACTAAATTTATACAATTTTTATTAGTATCTCTGAACTATATTGTTACCTTATTGCATCAATTTTCAATAAATGGTTTAGAAGTTATGGCTGATTTTATATACAATATAGGTTCTTGATTAAACAAGTAATGTCTTATTAATTGAGGTTATGTCAAATGAAGCGTATGAATTTTAATTAAATTTATACAAATTTTATTAGTATCTTTGAGGTATATTATTACAAAATTGCATCAATTTTCAATAAACGATTTAAAAGTTAAAGCTGATTTTATATACAATACAGTTTCTGAATTAAACAAGTAATGTTCTATTAATTGAGGTTATGTCAAATGATGCGTATGGATTTTAACTAAATTTATACAATTTTTATAAGTATCTTTGAACTATATTTTTACTAAATTGCATCAATTTTCAATGACCAGTTTAGAAGTTATAGCTGATTTTATATACTACATAGGTTCTTGATTAAACAAGTAATGTCTTATTAATTGAGGTTATGTCAAATTGAGTGTATGAATTTGAACTAAATTTATACAAATTTTATTAATATCTTTGAAATATATTGTTAATAAATTGTAAACACCAATATAGTAATAAATTTTTATTTTTTTTTTATTTTTCAAAAATTGTAAATAAATTCTTTTGCTACTTTCTACTAAACTGCAAATAAAACAAAAATTAATCAATTAAATTTGTTGAAATTTGCTATGAACAATGTACACTAAATCTTTTAAAGGTTGACAATAATGAAAATACAAATATTGTATTGAAAATATTTTTCTTTATTTTTTGAAAATTGTGAATAAATTATTTTGCAACTATCTACAAAATTGCAAATGAAACAAAAACTAATCGCTTAAATTTGTTGAAATTTGCTTTGAACAATCTGCACTAAGCCCTTTAAAGGTTGGCTATATTGTAAATACAAATATTGTATTGAAAATATTTTTTTATTTTTTTTTTTTTTATTTTGCTTATATTTACTAAATTGCAAATAAAACAAAAACTAATCGCTTAAATTTGTTGAAATTTGCTTTGAACAATCTGCACTAAGCCCTTTAAAGGTTGGCTATATTGTAAATAAAAATATTGTATTGAAAATATTTTTCTTTATTTTTTGAAAATTGTGAATAAATTATTTTGCAACTATCTACAAAATTGCAAATGAAACAAAAACTAATCGCTTAAATTTGTTGAAATTTGCTTTGAACAATCTGCACTAAGCCCTTTAAAGGTTGGCTATATTGTAAATACAAATATTGTATAGAAAATATTTTTTTATTTTTTTTTTTTTTATTTTGCTTATATTTACTAAATTGCAAATAAAACAAAAACTAATCGCTTAAATTTGTTGAAATTTGCTTTGAACAATCTGCACTAAGCCCTTTAAAGGTTGGCTATATTGTAAATAAAAATATTGTATTGAAAATATTTTTTTAAATTTTTTTGAAAATATTTAATAATTTATTTTGCTACTTTCACTAAATTGCAAAAAAAAAACAAAAATTAATTGCTCCAATTTGTTGAAATTTGCTATGAACAGTCTACACTAACCCCTTTAAAGGTTGGCAATACTTAAAATACAAATAATTTATTAAACATTTTTTTTTTCATTTTTTGAAAATTAAAAATAAATTCTTTTGCTACTTTCTACTAAATTGCAAAGAAAACAAAAACTAATCACTTAAATTTGTTGAAATTTGCTATGAACAATCTACACTAAGTCTTTTTAAGGTTGACAATATTGAAAATACAAATATTGTATTGAAATTTTTTTTTTTTTTTTTTTAAATTGTAAATAATTTTTTTTGCTACTTTCTACTAAATTACAATAAAACAAAAACTAATAGCTTAAATTTGTTGAAATTTGCTATGAACAATCTACACTAAGCCCTTTAAAGGTTGACAATATTGAAAACACAAATATTGTTTTGAAATTATTTTTTTTATTTTTTGAAAATTGTGAATAAATTATTTTGCAACTATCTACTAAATTGCAAATGAAACAAAAACTAATCGCATAAATTTGTTGAAATTTGCTTTGAACAATCTACACTAAGCCCTTTAAAGGTTGGCTATATTGGAAATACAAATATTGTATTGAAATTTTTTTTTAATTTTTTGAAAATATTTAATAATTTATTTTGCTACTTTCACTAAATTGCAAAAAAAAACAAAAACTAATCGCTTCAATTTGTTGAAATTTGCTATGAACAGTCAACACTAACCCCTTTAAAGGTTGGCAATACTGAAAATACAAATATTGTATTAAACTTTCTTTTTTTTTTCATTTTTTGAAAATTAAAAATAAATTATTTTGCTACTTTCTACTAAATTGCAAATAAAACAAAAACCTATCGCTTAAATTTGGTGAAATTTGCTATGAACAATCTACACAAAGCCTTTTAAAGGTTGACATTATTGAAATTACAAATATTGTATTAAAAATTTTATTTTTTTTATTTTTTTTAAACTGTAAATAAATTACTTTGCTACTTTCTACTAATTACAAATAAAACAAAAACTATTGCTTAAATTTGTTGAAATTTGCTATGAACAATCTACACTAAGCCCTCTAAAAGTTGACAGCATTGAAATTACTAATATTGAATTGAAAATTTTTTTTTTTATTTTTTTAAATTTTCGAATAAATTAATTTGCTTATATCTGTTAAATTGCAAATAAAACAAAAACTAATCGCTTCAATTTGTTGAAATTTGCTCTGAACAATTTACATTAAGCTTTTTAAAGGTTGACAATATTGTAAATACAAATATTGTATTGAAAATATTTTTTTATTTTTTTTTTTTTTATTTTGCTTATATTTACTAAATTGCAAATAAAACAAAAACTAATCGCTTAAATTTGTTGAAATTTGCTCTGAACAATATACACTATGCCCTTTAAAGGTTGACAGTATTGGAAATACAAATATTGTATTGAAAATATTTTTTTTTTATTTTTTGAAAATTTTATATAAATTATTTTGCTTCTATCTACTAAATTGCAAATAAAACAAAAACTAATCGCTTAAATTTGTTGAAATTTGCTCTGAACAATATACACTAAGCCCTTTAAAGGTTGACAGTATTGGAAATACAAAAATTGTATTGAAAATTTTTTTTTTAATTTTTTGAAAATTGTAAATAAATTATTTTGTTACTTTCTACTAAATTGCAAATAAAACAAAAACTAATCGATTAAATTTGTTGAATTTTTTTTTGAACAATTTACACTAAGCCCTTTAAAGGTTGACAATATTAGAAATACAAATATTGTATTGAATATTGAGTTTTTAACATTGATTTATTAATACTACAAACTTAATCAAAATATTTCCTCTTGAACAATAATTTCATTTTATTATATACTCGCAGATTTATACAACAATGCCTTCACCAACTATCGTTTAAATATATATCAAACAAACACGTGAATGTAACCACAAACTAGAGATTAACTAAAGAATAGTTTCATTAACGCAAACAAGAATTAAGAAAAACACAAAGTCACCGTTTAGCGAAAGTTGTAATTCTATTTCAGGGTTAAGTTCAGTGACATGTAATAATCCGTATGATTGTAAACCATAACACAAAACCATCTTGGAGAGCGTTTGCTGCGCCAGCTCGACTTTCTCTGATTTTATCAAATGTAATGCCAAGTTCAAAGAGCTCGCTCGCGCTTCTTCTCTATTCATTCATTCGTAAAATGGACCCGTGGCCCGTGGGAGGATTTGTCTTTTATCTTTATACAAATGCATTATGAGTTTCACATAAAAAAGAAAATGTTTTAAGCATTCAAGTTAAATTTTAATGTTAAATCAATGTAATTAGTTTAATTTAAAGTCTGTGAACATTGACTTTCAACATTAGTCTCGGAAAATACTGAATTTGGAAAAAGGAAACTATGCATTGAAACTTTATTCAATTTTATACTAATATACGCAATTAGTATAAATATTAACAGTACAAAATTGATACAAACCGATACGCTCAGTTTTACATAACCTTAAAATAATTGATGTGAACTAACTTGGATTCTACACTTATCATATTACTAAAACAGTCATAACTTGTAAACTATACATTGAAAACTCATTCAATTTGACATTAATATACGTCATTGGTATAAGTATTAACTGTATAAAATTGATACAAATCTATACGCTCAATTTTACATAACCTTAAAATAATTGATGTGTGCTAACTTGGTTTTGACACTTATCATATCACTAAAACAATCATAACTTTCAAACTATTCATTAAAACCTTATTAAATTTTGTACTAATATACGTCATTAATATAAGTATTAACCGTACAAAACTGATACCAATCGATACGCTGAATTTTACATAACCTCAAATTAATTTAAATGAGCTAACTTGGTTACTATACTTATAGTATCATTTAAATAACCATAACTTGCTAACCATTAATTGGAATCTAATGCAGTTTCGTACCAATGTACCTCATTATCTTAAGTACAAATTGTATTAAATTGATACAAATTGATACGCTCAATTTGACATAACCTTAAAATAATTGATGTGTGCTAATTCGGCTTCTACACTTATCATATCACTAAAACAATCATAACTTGCAAACTATACATTGAAATCTTATACAATTTAGTACTAATATACGTCATTAGTATAAGTAAAATCTGTACAAAATTGATACAAATCAATACGCTCAATTTTACATAACCTAACCTAACGTAACCTAACCTACTTTGGTTACTAACTTGCAGTATAACTTAAACAACTATAACTTGCTTACCATTAATTGGAATCTAATGCAGTTTGGCACCAATGTACCTCATTAGTATAAGTAAAAACTGTACAAAATTGATACAAATCGATACGCTCAATTTGATATAATTTTAAGTTAATTGATGAGAGCTGACTTGATTCTTATACTAAAATAATCATAACTTGTTAACCATGCTTTGGAATTTAATGTAATTTGATAACAATATACCTCATTATCATAAATATGGGCTCAATTTGACATGTTCTTAAATTAATTAAGGGCGCGGTTTAAGGAGTTTAAATTTTTTGCAATGTGTAGAGAATGAAATTTGTTAAAATTGTGCAGATTGATTGATTTTAATTGAATGTGTGTTCCGGCCTAATTGCAAACAATCAGAATCAATTGTAATGTGTCTGCATGAACCCATTTTCATTTTCCTTTAATTTTCTAATTGTAATTAAACAATACTAAAGCTTCAGATAAATATACAATGCAACAAATCAAGGTTGAAACAACAACAAAACAGCTGCGGTGAAACTCTGAACAATGCTCATTGTTCCATCTGAAAATATCGAATCGAATTAAAAAGAGTTTTTAATGCGAGTTTCACACAATATCTTTATTAATTAATGTTAATAATGTTAATGGCAAATGTTAATGAAAATATTAGAATTGTTATGCATGCGTGCTCTGTGCGATATGTTTTGGTGCATGTAAAGCCGTTCCGTCGTTAGCAAGCGTTCCGGTACCACTTACGAGAATCTGCATCGAGCAATGATGCCTGTGCCTTGGCGGTTTCGCGGGGCGCTTCTAGAGTACCGATCGCCTGGCTTTGACTCAGACCGGCCTTAGATGCACCCCTGTGACAGCAACCGCGTAACAGGCCTTCGCATGGGTTCTCCAATAAACCGCCGGATAACCAACACGACAGGAAGAACTCGCAAGTCGCACCAGACGAACACATTTCTTCCAGTCCTGTTGCATCACATAATACATTATATATACACACATTGTTTGTTCCATTTATTGTCTTGTTATGATATTTTTATGCCTTTTAATGTACAATTGAATTTTTATTATTTAATCAATGCTGAAGTCGCATAAAATTTAAGTCAAACATAATTCAAGTATCACTATATGATTTACTTCAGTTTTATCAAATTGATCGTATAGATTTTCATTAAATTTACACAACTGGTACTAATGATAGTACAGCATATTAGTACCCAATTTTATCAAATTCCAATATATGGTTTAGATGTTATAGGTTACTTTACTTTTTCTACAGCTTTGAGTGGAAGTTGGGTTACTTTAGTTTTATTTAAATTTTATCAAATTGATCCAATGAATTTTCATCAAAATTGCACAATTAGTACTAATGATAGTACAGTACATTAGTACCAAATTTGATCAAATTCCAATATATGGTTTAGAAGTTATAGATTAGTTTATTTCTCCTCCAGCCTTGAATGCAAGTTGGGTCACTTCAGTTTTATTTAAGTTTTATCAAATTGATTGAATGGATTTTTATTAAATTTGCACAACTGATACTGATAATAATATAATATATTAGTACCAAATTTGATCAAGTTCCAATTTTTGGTTTAGAAGTTATAGGTTACTTTACTTCTCCAACAGCTTTGATTACAAGTTGGGTCACTTCAGTTTTATATAAGTTTTATCAAATTTATCGAATGGATTTTTATTAAATTTACACAA
This sequence comes from Tachinus rufipes, assembly GCA_963932245.1. Taxonomy (NCBI): domain Eukaryota; kingdom Metazoa; phylum Arthropoda; class Insecta; order Coleoptera; family Staphylinidae; genus Tachinus; species Tachinus rufipes. The sequence continues at coordinate 124,777,864 of OZ010743.1, forward strand.
CTGATACTGATAATAATACAGTATATTAGCACCAACTTTGATCAAATTCCAATATTTGGTTTAGAAGTTATAGATTAGTTTATTTCTCCTCCAGCCTTGAATGCAAGTTGGGTCACTTCAGTTTTTTATAAGTTTTATTAAATTTATCAAACGGATTCTTAATAAATTTTGCACAACTGATACTGATAATAATACAGTATATTAGTACCAACTTTGATCAAAATCCAATATTTGGTTTAGAAGTTATAGATTAGTTTATTTCTCCTCCAGCCTTGAATGCAAATTGGGTCACTTCAGTTTTTTATAAGTTTTATCAAATTTATCAAACGGATTCTTATTAAATTTGCACAACTCATACTGATAATAACACAGTATATTAGTACCAAATTTGATCAAGTTCCAATATTTGGTTTAGAAGTTATAGGTTACTTTACTTCTCCAACAGCTTTGATTACAAGTTGGGTCACTTCAGTTTTATATAAGTTTTATCAAATTTATCGAATGGATTTTTATTAAATTTGCACAACTAATACTGATAATAATACAGTATATTAGTACCAACTTTGATCAAATTCCAATATTTGGTTTAAATGTTATAGGTTACTTTACTTCTCCTACAGCTTTGAGTGCAAGTTGAGTCTCTTCAGTTTTATTTAAATTTTATCAAATTGATCGAATTAATTTTCATCAAATTTGCACAATTCGTACTAATGATAGTACAGTATATTAGTACCAAATTTGATCAAATTCCAATGTATGGTTTAGAAGTTATAGATTAGTTTATTTCTTCTCCAGCCATGAATGCAAGTTGGGTCACTTTAGTTTTATTTAAGTTTTATCAAATTGATCAAATGGATTTTTATTAAATTATCACAACTAATACTGATAATAATACAGTATATTAGTACCAACATTGATCAAATTCCAATATTTGGCTTAGAAGTTATAGATTACTTTACTTCTACTACAACTTTAAGTGCAACTTAAGTCACTTCAGTTTTATTTAAGTTTTATCAAATTTATCAAATGGATTTTTATTAAATTTGCACAACTAATACTGATAATAATACAGTATATTAGTACCAACTTTGATCAAATTCCAATATTTGGTTTAAATGTTATAGGTTACTTTACTTCTCCTACAGCTTTGAGTGCAAGTTGAGTCTCTTCAGTTTTATTTAAATTTTATCAAATTGATCGAATGAATTTTCATCAAATTTGCACAATTCGTACTAATGATAGTACAGTATATTAGTACTAAATTTGATCAAATTCCAATGTATGGTTTAGAAGTTATAGATTAGTTTGATTCTTCTCCAGCCATGAATGCAAGTTGGGTCACTTTAGTTTTATTTAAGTTTTATCAAATTTATCGAATGGATTTTTATTAAATTTACACAACTGGTACTAATGATAATACATCAAGTTCCAATATTGGGTTTAGAAGTTATAGGTTACTTTACTTCTGAGTGCAAGATGGGTCTCTTCAGTTTTATTTAAATTTTATAAAAAGTATCGAATCAATTTTTATGAAATTTACACAATTAGTACTAATGATGATACAGTATATTAGTACTAATTTTGATCAAATTTCAATATATGATTTAGAAGTTATGAATTATTTAATTTCTTCTTCAGCTTTGAATGCAAGTTGGGTCACTTCAGTTTTATTTAAATTTTATGAAAAGTATCGAATCAATTTTTATGAAATTTGCACAATTAGTACTAATGATGATACAGTATATTAGTACCAATTTTTATCAAATTCCAATATATGATTTAGAAGTTATGATTTATTTAATTTCTTCTTCAGCTTTGAATGCAAGTTGGGTCACATCAGTTTTATTATAATTTTATGAAAAGTATCGAATCGATTTTTATGAAATTTGCACAATTAGTACTAATGATGATACAGTATATTAGTACCAAATTTTATCAAATTCCAATATATGGTTTCGAAGTTATGAATGATTTAGCGTCTACTTCAGCTTTGAGTGCAAGTTGGATCACTTAAGTTTTATTTAAGTTTTACGAAATTGATCAAATAGATTTTTATCAAATTTTCACAATTAGTACTAATGATAATACAATATATTAATGCCAAATTTGATCAAATTCCAATAAAGGGTTTAGAAGTTATGAATGATTTAACTTCTTCTTCAGCTTTGAGTGCAAGTATTGTCACTTCAGTTTTATTTAATTTTTACTAAATTGATCAAATGGATTTTTATTAAATTTGCACAACTATTACTAGTAATGATATTGTATTTTAGTACCAAATTTGATTAAATTCCAATATATGGTTTGGAAGTTACAAATGATTTAACTTCTTCTTAAACTTTGAATGCAAGTTGGGTTACTTCAGTTTTATTAAAGTTGTATCAAATGTGTCGAATGAATTTTTATGAAATTTGCACAATTAGTACTAACAATGATACAGTATATTAGTACCAAACTTGATCAAATTTTAATATATGGTTTAGAAGTTATAAATTATTTAATTTTTTCTTTAGCTTTAAGTGTTAGTTGGGTCACTTCAGTTTTATTTAAATTTTATGAAAAGTATCGAATCAATTTTTATAAAATTTGCACAATTGGTACTAATGATGATACAGTATATTAGTACCAATTTTGATCAAATTCCAATATATGATTTAGAAGTTATGAATTATTAAATTTCTTCTTCAGCTTTGAATGCAAGTTGGATCACATCAGTTTTATTAATATTTTATGAAAAGTATTGAATCGATTTTTATGAAATTTGCACAATTAGTACTAATGATGATACAGTATATTAGTACCAAATTTTATCAAATTCCAATATATGGTTTAGATGTTATAGATTACTTTACTTTCCCTACAGCTTTGAATGCAAGTTGGGTCACTTCAGTTTTGTTGAAGTTTTATCAAATTGATCGAACGGATTTTTATTAAATTTGCACAACTAGTACTAATGATGGTACAGTAAATTAGTACCAAATTTGATTAAAATCCAATATATAGTTTAGAAGTTATGGATTACTTTACTTCTCCTTACGCTTTGAGTGCAAGTTAGGTCACTTCAGTATTATTTAGATTTTATCAAATTGATCGAATAGATTTTCATCAAATTTACACAACTAGTACTAATAATAACACAGTATATTAGTACCAAATTGGATTGAAATCCAATATATGGTTTAGAAGTTATGAATTATTTAATTTCTTCTTCAGCTTTGAGTGTAAATTGACCACTTCAGTTTTATTAAAGTTGTATCAAATGTATCGAATGAATTTTTATGAAATTTGCACAATTAGTACTAATAATAATACAGTATACTAGTACCAAATTTGATCAAATTCCAATATATTGTTTAGAACTTATGGATTACTTTAGTTCTCCTTCAGTTTTAAGTACAAGATGAGTACTGATATTTATGCAGTATATTAGTACCAAATTTTCTGTTTATAAGTTTAAAATAAAGAAAATAATCAAAACTAGTCACCATCAAATTACATAACTCAATAAACCTAATTCTCTACCTAATTTACGTATTATATTACTACATTAAAATGTTGTAATAGATTCAAAATGAATGATTTAATTAATAGAAATTTATGCAATTAAAAATGATAGCTAAAAATGAATCGGCGTGATTCACACGAAAACATGTTAATTATTTGTATAAGCAGGCAATAATTTCCCTCAACATCGACAAGAACAACAAGCAAGCGACCAGTTGTGTTTTGTATTAAAAGTGAAATTGATAATTGAAAGTGCTTTCTTAAAAAAGAAATTCAACATAACACATCCTTTTTTTAAAATGTCAGCAGCGTAATTGAAAAGGAGTGAGTGAAAACAAATTGATTTATATTATTTATATGCAACTAGGAAGACAATGTCGCACTTGCAATTTTTATTATGAAACAATTATAAAATGCTAATGGATTGATTTTATAATTGGAATTCTATCAATTGTTACGTCATTCATTTTATGTGTCATCTATCGCAATGCATTAATCTAAAATTAGGTTTGAAAAGTGGAATCAAATATCAAATATTGTTGAAAAGTTGATGATGATATTTTGATAATCAAAATTGTTTTGTGCCAACAAATATATAATAAATTAACAATTTTTTTATCTGTAAATTCAAGTTAATAAAGAAAGCTTTGAGGAGTTAAACCAAGTATTGACCAGACAGGAAAATTGTTATTAGTTTTAGGAATGCAATGTATGCATTTGTTTCATATAATTCTGTAGATATTATCAATGTTAGAAGAAATTTTTTTGTCAGAAATTATAAGTCATATTTAGTTATAAATTAAGCACTAATGTTTGTCATGGTCATACTCATCAATAATTGGTGTCAATTATTCAGATCAAAAAAGCTTTGCCAACTGTCAAAAATTATTTTAAACTGTCAAAAAAAAAAACGACATATCAACAATTAATGTAAACTGTACTGAAATGTCAAATAAAACTGTCAAATATAGTTGTAAGCAGTTCTAAATTGCTAAAATTTTATGTTAACAGACACAAATTATTGTTAAAAAATGTCAAGAAAACAATGCCAACTGTCAAAAAATAGTTGTAAACGGTTCTGAATTGTTAAAAACCCACGCCAACTGTCAAATATTGTTCTGAACTGTCCTATTTCCACATAGCAATTATTGTAAACTTTTTTAAGTTGCACAAAAAACTTTACTAACTGCTAAAAACTGTTCTAAAATGTCAAAAAACAATACCAACTGTCATAAATTACTGTTACCAGTTTTGAAACGTCAAACCAATATTTCTACATATTAAAAATTGTTGTAAACTGTTTTAGATTTCCAAAAAAACAATGCAACTGTCAAAAATTGTTTTAAACTGTCAATAAAGCTAAAAATAAATTAAAATTGCTTTGAATTGTTAAAAACCTATACCAACTGTCAAAAAAGTTCTAAACTGTTACAAAATCTATGCCAACTGTCAAAATTTGTTGTTTCCTGTTTTGAACTGTCAAAAAAGTATTTTTACATATTAACAATTATTGTTAACTTTTCTAAATTATTAAAAAAGCTCTGCCAACTGTCAACTAGTGAAATGTTTTGTCAAAAACCCATCTCAACTGTCAAAAATTGTTATTAGTTGTTCTGAACTATCAAAAAATATTTTCATTTATCACCAATTGTTGTATACCATTCTAGATAGTTCAAAAAACTTCTAAAATCTGTTTTAAATTGTTAAAAAACAACACCAACTGTCAAAAATAGTTGTTAACTGTTCTGAATTATAAAAAAAATATTTCTTTTATTAACAATTGTTGTAAACCGTTTTAATAAAGTATTTTTACGTATCAACAATTGTTGTAAAGGGTCAAAATCTGTTGTTAACTGTTACAAAAACTACTCCATATATCAATAATTGCTGTCAACTGTTTTTAACTGTCAAAAATTAACTACAGTTTTTGCTTTTAAATAGATAAAAATGACAGATATTTTTTTTTACCATTCCTGAACTGTCAAAAAGTTAGGTAAATCAAATAACTGTCAAACAAATGTTGTCAACTGTTAAAAATGCTTGTTAATTATTGTAAACTGTCAACAAAATTTATCTCTGTTTTGAGCTGTCAAAAAATTATTAGCAATTGTCATTTTTTTTTCTGTTTTAAACTGTCATGAGTTATTATAGTATCCACTATCACAGATAGTTTTAAATTGTTTTAAACATGATCAACCTTTTTTCTAACTGTCAAAAAACTAATGTCCACGTTCAAAAATTGTTAACTGTCTTAACTTGTCAAAAAAGAAATATAACAAAAATTCACTGTCAAAAATATTTGTTAAATTTTGTAAACTGTCAAATCCAAACCAAAAATATTATTTTTAACTGTCAACTAACACTGCTAACTGTCAAATTGTTTAAACTGTCAAAAAATATATGCTTTAAATTTTATTGATGAATGTCCAATCCGTCAACTGTCAAAACAATTTGCCAATTGTCAAAAATACTCTAAACTGTCAATAAATCGTTGTGAATTTACATAAACTGTCTAAAAAGTGTCCCAACTGTCAAAAACTTTTATTTTATATTCTAAACTGTCAAAAAATTAATTAAAAGTTATATACAAAAATGTTGTTAAATTACTCTGAATTGTCGAAAAAATTTTGTTAAATAATCTAAATTGTCAAATAATAATAATTTTATCTTAAATGTCAAAAACTTAATAGCAACAATCACAAGTTCTTATTAACTATACTGAACTGTCAAAAAACTATGTTTTTACAAAAAGTCTTGTAAAATATGTGTCAACTTTAATAAATTCTTGTAAAATTCTTTAAACTGTCAAAAAAATAATGGCAAGTGTCATAAGTTGTTATAAACACTACTAAACTGTCAAAAATTGTTGCCTATTTACAAAAAATATTGTTATATATTCTTAACTGTCAAAAAACCAAAAACATTTGCTAGAAAATGTTATTAACTACACTAAACTGACAAAATGTAATATCAACTGTCATAAGTTGGTATTGACTGTAGTAAACTGTCAAAAAGTTTTGGACAATTTACATAAACGTTTGTAAGTATCAAAAAAGCAACTGTCATAAATTGTACTAAACTGTCAAGTTTACAACAAAATGTGTTGAATATTCTGTCAAACAAATTCAACTGTCAAAAAGTGTTAATAAATGTTCTAAACTGTTAAAAAAATAATGCCAATTGTGATGTTATTAATTGTATTAAACTGTCAAAAAAATGTGCTAATAGATAAAAACTCGTATTACATATTCTTAACTGTCAAAAAATCAATAAAAACTGTTACGAGTTATTATTAATTGTCAGAATTGTTGGCAATTCAGAAAAATTCTTGATAAATGTTCTAAATTGCCGAAAAAATGTGGTAACTGTCAAAAACTTGTGTTGCCATAAGTTGTTGTTAAATCTAGTACACTGACAAATATTGTTGCCAATTTACAAAAAAAAAACTTTTGTTAATTTGCCAAAAAAACTGTCAAATACTCTTGTTAAATATCTGTCAAAAAATTAGCTGCAGATAACTGTCAAACAATTGTGGTTTATTTACAAAAAAAATTCTAAATTGCCAAACAAAATGTGCAAATTGTCAAAAAAGTTTATTAAATATTAACTGTCAAAAAATCAGTAAAAACTGACACAAGTTTTAACTGTCATAAAATGTTCACAAAAACTTTGTTAAATGTTCTAAACTGCCAATTTGTCAACTGTTAAAAAACCTTAGCATTTTTAACTGTCAAAAACTCAATAGCAATTGATACAAGTTCTATATTGCTAAACAAATTTGTCAACTGTCAATTTTTTTTTAAATGACTAAAAATGAATAGAAACTGTCTACAAACTATTGTTAACTGTCAAATAATGTTGATAATTTTTTAAACTGCGTAAAACATTTTAAATTATCAAAAATTGTTGTTTACTGTTTGTCAAAAAATAATTGTCAATTGACAAAAAATAAGTGTCATATTTTTTTTTATTTGTCATAAGTTGTTATGAGCATAACTGTCAAAAAAAGTTTAAAAACTGTCAAAACTTAATGTTGATTATTGTAAACTGTCAAAAATTATTGGCAACTGACAACAAAATGTATTGAACTGTCTGATAATCAACTATTGGAAACTTTGAAAAATATTTACCAAGGAACTACAAATATTATAACTGTCAAAAAATCTTTGAAACATATGTCCAAAACTATAACTACTTTATGTGATTGGTTTAAATTGAATAGTATTGTTAAAAAACCATTTACAACTGTCAAACATTATTGAAATTTTTTAAAGTTGCAAAATTTTGTTTTTGATAATAAAAAATAGTTGTTAACTATTTAAAACTATCTAAAAATCATTGTCAGCTCATAAAACACAAATAATTGTTCTAAATTGTCAAAAAAACTTAATATTGGCTATACAAAACTATCAAAATACGTTTGCCAACTATCAAAAACTGCAAAAAAACGTTTCCAACTGTCAAATACTGTTCATAATTGTTCAAAACTGTAAAAAATATTTTGAATCAAAATTTATTGTTTGCTGTTTTGAATTGTCAAAAAATTATTGTCAACTGACAAAAACTAAGTGCTTTGAACTGTCAGAAAATTATTTTCATTTGTCAGAAATTGTTATTAGCTAAACTGTCAAAAATTTCTTTTAAAACATTTAAAATTCTTTAAAAATTATCTCAAAAGCTGTCAAACAACATCAACTGTACTAAACTGTCAAAAAATGGTTGCCAACTTACAAAACATCTTGTAAAATATTCTATATTTTTAAAATATTAATGACAACTGTCACAAGCTGTCAAATTTTTTTTATTAAATACTTTAAACTGTCATAAATTGTTATTAACTATAGTAAACTGTCAAATTTGTTTGTCAATTAAAAAAAATGTTTGTTTAATGTTCTAAACTGTCAAAAAATGTGACAGTTGTCTAAACACTCTTGTTATAAAATCTAAACTATCAAAACATATGCCAACCGTCAGAAACTTTTAATAAAAATTCAAACTAATAAAAAATCAATTGTCACTTTACATAACTGTCAAAAAAATTGTTAGAAACTTTTGTAAATATTCTGTTTTGTTCAAAAATCAATAAGAACTGTTACAAGTTGTTTTTAGTTAAATTAAACTGCTAAAAAAGCCAACTGCCAAAAATTTCTATACATATTCTAAACTGTCAACAAATTAATAGTAACTGTCACAAATTATTATTAACTGTTCTAAACTGTCAAAAAATATTTGTTAAATGTTTTAAACTGTCAAAAATTGTCAATACTGTCAAAAAATAAATGTAACTGTCATAAGTTTTTATAAACTGGTACCAATTCACAAAAAAATTGTAAAATATTCTGAACTGTCAAAAACTCTATTTAGATATTCTTAACCATCAAAAAATTGTAATTGACTGTACTAAGTTGTCAAAAATTTGTTGCCAATTTACAAAAAAAATGGTTAAATATTCTAAACTGTCAAAACAATGTGACCGCTGTCAAAAACTTTAGTTACATATTCTAAACTGCTAAAAAATCAATGCCAACTATTACAAGTTATTATTAACTGTCAAAACATTGCTGCCAATTTACAAAAAATATTGTTAAATGTTCTAATCTGACAAAAAAATAATGAAAACTGTCACAAGTTGTTATTCGTTATACTAAACTGCAAAAAAGTATTGCAAATAAAATTTATATAAAATATTTTAAACTGTCATAAATGATTATCAAGTGTACAAAACTGTCATAAAAATGTGACACCTGTCAAAGACTCTTGATAAGTAATCTAAACTGTCAAAAAATTATTGCAAATTTACTAAAAATTTAAAAGTTAAATGTCAAAATTAATTGAAACTGTCATAAGATGTTATTAGTTGTACTAATCTGTCAAAATTTTTTGTTAAATATTCTTAACTGTCAAAAATTCAATCGCAACCGTCACAAGTTGTTAATAACTGTTCTAAACTGTCAAAAAATGATTGCCAATTTACAAAATTGTTTATTAAATGTTTTTAAACTACTGTCAAAAAATGAAATAACTGTCAAATTACATATTTTAAATTGTTAAAAAATCAATAAGAACTATCAGTAATTATTAGTTGTAGCTACTAAAAAACTGTCAAAAACTTTTATTAAGTGTTTAATACTTTTAAGAAATTAATAGCAACTGTTGTTATTAGTTTTACTAAACTGTCAAAAAGTGTGCTACCTATCAAACATTTTTGTTAAGTGTTTTTAACTGCAAATAAATAAATAACAACAGTCACAAGTTATTATTAACTGTCAAAAATTTATTGTTAATTTACAAATATCTTTTGTGTTAAATATTTTAAAATGTCAAAAACTTCAATGGCAACTGTCATAAGTTGTTATTAGCTGTTAAAAACTGTCAAAAACATGTTTTACATATATTAACTGTCAAAAAATGTATGTTGATTTACAAAAAATCTTATTAAATGTTGCAAACTGCCAAAAAACTGTCAAAAATGGATTTAATAGTACTACACTGTCAAAAAATTGTTGCCAATTTAGAAAAATGTTTATTAAATATTCTGTGAAAAAAATGTGTGTCAAAAACATTTGTTATGTATACTAAAATCTCAAGAAATTAATAGCAACTGTCAGTCATTTTTGTTAGTTTACAAAAAAAACTAACTGTCACACAAATCTCAATGACACACAAGTCACAAGTTATTATTAGCTGTCAAAAAACTGTTGCGCATTTCCAAAAAATCTCATTATATGTTCTAAACTGTCAAAAAAGTTTGCCAATTGTCAAAAAGTCTTGATAATTTTAAAGTTAAATAATTAATATTTAAACTCACAAATGTGCTGCTCAAAGTGACACAAATATAAAAAAAAAAAACGTTTTTTTCTGTCACAAATAAGCTCAAATGATCACAAATGATCTCATATTGATAGTAAAGTAATGAACAACTGTTTCAATTTATTCCAAATGTTCTAAAACAATTACAAACATTTTCAAACTGTCAAAAGTTTTTAAAAACTGTCACAAATCTCTTTAGATTATCATAAAAAAGTTAAACTCCCACAATTGTGCTCAAATAATTTCAGAGTGGAATAAATCAAAAATCCAAATCCAAAATGTTTTTAAATTGTCTCACATGTTCACAAACATTCTTAAAATGTCAAAATTTTACCAAAACTGTCACAAATTTAGACAGTCAAAAAATTGTTGCCAATTGTTTTCGTTGAATGCTTATTAAATATTCAAAATTGTTAAAAAATAAATATACTCAGTTGTCAAAAAATTGTTTGCCAACTTAAAAGAAATTAATGTTCCAAAACTGACAAAAAAAAATGTGCCAACTCTTAACAAAAATATAAGCACAATATAAGCATGCGATTATGTAAATAAAATTAAATGTCAAACAAAATTTTAAAATTATCAAAATTTATTGTCGGTTATTCTAAAAAGTCAAAAACGATTAGCAACTGACAACAAACTTTATTAAATTGTCAAAATTTTATTGCCAACTGGTTGATAAATAAAATTGGCTTCAACTATCAACAAATTATTGTCAAATAAATGTTAACCTCAAAAAAAAATGTTACCTAAACTGTCAAAAAATGTTGTTAATTATTTTAAACTGTCAAATATTATATTTAACCATCAAAAATTGCTGTTAACTGTCAAAAAATTGTTCTAAAATGTCAAAAATTATTATGCTACTTTGTGCTTGCTGAGTCTATTCAAGACCGGTGCTGGTATAATAAATATAATCTTTTGCTGTAATGCCTCCATTTTACAACTTCATTTTATAGATTATTGTATTGCATAATTACCTATATGATTTAATAAAATCCCAATGTGTCTTAAAATGTTTGATTATATGTTAATTATTGTATTTGCCTAAATAATCTTAAATTTGTCCAATGCGTTATTTATTTGATTGTGTCCCAAAATTGTCATGATCAACACTGAATAAATGTTTAATTTAAATTTTAGTTTTATCAGTAATTTCAGTCATATTAGTAAATTCTAAATCTACTTCAAGTACATGAAAGGCATAATGGAATTTACAATCCATAAATCAAGTGTAAAGCCAAAAAGCAATAGAGTATAAACAAACTAAAAGGCATAAAAATATCCAAGTCGTAGACCCACCTCGGTCTCTGTTGTCTTGTTGTTGAATATCCTGCAGATTACTATCACCAGCCAAAAAATCCGGTTCTTGTTGATCTTGTTGATTGTTATTACTATTAATATTATTATTATTATTAACATCACGAAACGCTACCAAATCCGACGGAAATATAACGCGTGGCCTCCGACTACTACCCGGCGGCGTCCAAGACGCAGATTCAACCCACTGACCGACCGGACTTTGTTGTTGTTGATCATAAAACGGTGGATCTCTTCCTTGAAAAAACACTTCTCTATAACCCCTTTGTCTTCTAGGCATCCTAAACACATCATTAGGAGCCGGATTAAATCTAGTTCCTCTCTGAAAATTATCATTAGATGATTGAGTTTCAAAATCCTGATATCTGGGTTCTTCAAAACCACTAGGCTCAAATTCAGTATCACCCCGAAACCGTTCAGCTTGGAAACGTACCGGTTTACGATACGTTGCAACATCCTGACTAAACCCAGTTGAAGGTCTAAAACCCTCATCGTTATAATCATAGGATTTCCTTAAATTAGGTCTAAAAATACTTTGTATTCTTGAGGTATCCTGGGTTGAATCAAAATTTGGAGGTAATATTTCCCCAATGTGTTCATTATCATTGTTATGGGGAACATTATCATCCCTTCTGGATAATTGTTGATCGGCTTCTTGTACGTACAATTCATCCTTAGTTGTCACTATATCATCAATATTATCCTCCTTTGATATCCTGGTTGTATTTTCATGTTCATATAACTTCAACAATGGTCTAATAAAATCCTTTTCTAACAGCTTCTCGTAATCAGATTTACCTTCCCGTTCTAAAAAGGTGTTAATGGCTTGGAAATTTTTGCTTTCAGGATGTGATTCATTCTGAATGTGCTTTATATAATCTTGGAGTAACTTTAATTGTTCCGTGTTTTCATTGACTCGTTTGCGTAACTCATCTTCTTTATCATTTTTCGGTGGTGGTAACAAAGGGGTTAGTATAGTATCCGTATATTTAGGAACGTATGTTTCAACTTTACGTTTAATGAGGCTTTGAAATGCGACATTCTTAATATCAGCTTGTTCTAATAATGAGCCTGATTTTTCACTCGGTGGATCGGTGGCTTGAATTAAGAAAATCGACATTACAATGGCTAATAATCCTGAGTGTATTTTGTTCATGATTATATTCCATTTAATTCCAACGTTATTGTTATTGAATTGTTGATTCGATTAAATGCTAACACATCACACATACGCGACCGATTCAGTTATTATTTGGTTACTCGCGTCATGCGCGCGCGATTCGGGAAAAAAATACACTTAAGCACTTCTTCACATGCAGCCTTGGACGCCAGAGGCCGACTGGAAGATCCACGGTAAGCATGGTAGAGAGTTAACTTTCACCACTTTCACTGGAAGAATACTCCCCAGTCAGTACTGTTTGTCTTTTTCGGCGTGCGGGGGATTCTTACTGTGGCCTTTACCTCCGCCGGTGACGATTATTTTTTTTATGTATTAACAAAACCCGTAATTATACAGCAGGATCCTGCATAATTCTTTCCTGCTATCTCGTAACTCCATCTAACATATTCAATAATTACTCAATTAATAAAAACGGATTTCTCCGTTTATTTAAATTTGTGATTCATGTTGTTTATTTTATTTTATAAGTTGGGTTTCTTGTTAACATTATATAAACTTAAATTTCTTATATTGATTTGCGTATTTTCCATAAAATGTTAATCATGTCTTATACAAGAATGTTTGCAGAATTAGTTAGAAATTATGCAATTTAATGTAAAGTTGGTCGTAAATATTTTGATCTATTTTTTAGAGTTAGTACTACTAACGTTGGAGTGCATTGTTGCCAAATTTTATAAAAATCCAATATATGGTTTTAAAGTTATTCAACTTTTTTTAATTTCAATTTCTCTAATCACAAACGCTCTGTGATGTTTACTTTTGAGGTTATGTAAACTTAACCGTATAAATTTTGTTTTATTTTGTACAGTTGGTACTACTATTATTGGGTACATTGTTGCCAATTTTATAAAAATGTATGATTTTAAAGTTATTCAACTTCTTTCTATATTTAATTTTTCTAATACTAACGCAGTGTGGCGTTTACTTTTGAGGTTACATTAAGTTGACCGATGAATTTTGATTTATTTTTCACAGTTGGTACTACTGATGTTGGAATGCATTGTTGCCAAATTTCATTAAAATTTAATGTATGGTTTCACCATCATTCAACTTTTTCTATTTCCAATTTTTCTAATTATTATTTAAAATTGAACGTATAAAATGTTATCTATTTTTTACAATTAGCACTACTGATTTTGGAGTGCATTGTTGTCAAACTTCATAAGAATCCAATATATGGTTTTAAAGTTATTCAATTATTTTAATTGAGTGGCGTTTACTTTGAGGTTATGTAAAATTGACCGTATTAATTTTTATTTAATTTTTACAGTTTATACTACTGTAGTTGAAGAACTTTGTTGTTAACTTTTATAAAAAACCAATATATAGTTTTAAAGTTATTTAACTTTTTCTATTTTCAATTTTTCTAATTACAAACGCTTGATGTTTAATTTTGAGGTTATGTAAAATTTGTTGTATAAATTTTGATTTATTTTGTACAGTTAGTACTATTATTATAGAAGTACAATGTTACCAAATTTCATAAAAAATCAATATATGGTTTTAAAGTTGTTCAACTTTTTTATTTTCATTTTTATTAATAACAACTTCTGTGTGACGTTTACATTTGACTTTATGTAAAATTGACCGAATAAATTTTAATAATTTTTTTACAGTAGGTACTACTGATGTTATAGTGCATTGTTGCCAATTTTCATAAAAATTCAATTTATGGTTTTAAAGTTATTCAACTTTTTCTATTTTCACTTTTTTTAATTATATACGCTGTGTGACGTTTACTATCGACGTTATGTAAAATTGACCGTGTAAATTTTGATATATATTTTACAGTTGGTACTACTAACGTTGTAATGCATTGATGCCAATTTTTATAAAAATTCAATATATGATTTTAAAGTTATTCAACTTTTTTTAATTCGATTTCTCTATACACAAACGCTCTGCGACGTTTATTTTTGAGGTTATGTAAAATTGGCCGTATACATTTTAATTTAATTTTTACAGTTGGTACTACTAATGTTGGAATGCATTGTTGCCAAATTTCATAAAAATCCAATATACGGTTTTAAAGTTATTCAACTTTTTCTATTTTCATTTTCTCTAATTACAAATGATGTGTGACGTTTACTTTTAAAGTTATGTAAAATTGACCGTATACATTTTGATATATTTTTTGCAGTTGGTACTACTAATTTGTTGCCAAATTTTATGTAAGGTTTTTAAAGTTATTAAACTTTTTCTATTTTCAGTTTCTCAAAATATAAATGCTATGTGACGTGTACTTTTAAGATTATGTAAAATTGATCGTATAAATTTTGATTAATTTTTTACAGTTGATACTACTGTTGTTGGAGTGCATTGTTGTCAAATTTCATAAATGTTTAATATATTGTTTTGAAGTTATTCATTTTTTTAATTTTCTATTTCTTTAATTACAAATGCTGTAACGTTTTTTTTTGAGGTTATGTAAAATAGAACGTATAAAATATTGTCTATTTTTTACAATTGGTACTACTAATATTTTATTGCATTGTTGCCAAATTTCATAAAAGTTTAATGTATGGTTTTGAAGTTATTAATTTTTTTCTATTTTCAGGTTCTTTAACTACAAATGCTGTAACGTTTTCTTTTCCGAGTTATGAAAAATTGCACGTGTAAAATGTTGTCCATTTTTTACAACTGATACTACTAATTTTAGAGTGCATTGTTGCCAAATTTCATAGAAATCCAATATATGGTTTTAAAGTTAATCAATTTTTTCGATTTTTAATGTTTCCAAATACAAATGCTGTATGACGTTTACTTTTAAGGTTACATTTTGATATATTTTTTATAAGTAGTACTACCATTGTTGTAGTACATTGTTGCCAAATTTCATTGAAATTTATTGTATGATTTTAAAGTTATTTACTTTTTTCTATTTTCATTTTTTCTAATATGATGTGTGACGTTTGTTTTTAAAGTTATGTAAAATTGACCGTATACATTTTAATTTAATTTCTACAGTTGGTACTACTAATGTTAAAGTACATTTTTGCCAAATTTCATAAAAATTCAATATATGGTTTTCAAATTATTCAATTTTTTCTATTTTCAGTTTTTTTAATTACAGATGCTGTAACGTTTTCTTTTGAGATTATGTAAAATTGAACGTATAAAATATTATCTATTTTTACAACTAATATTACTAATTTTTAGTGCGTTGTTGCCAAACTTCATAACAATCTAATATGTAATTTTGAAGTTATTCAACTTTTTTTATTTTAAATTTTTTTAACTGCGTGCAACACCATGTGACGTTTATTTTTGATATTATGTAAAACTGACCGTATACATTTTGATTTATTTTTTACAGTTGGTACTACTAATGTTGGTGTGTATTGTTGGCAAATTTTATAAGAATCAAATACGTGGTTTTAAAGATAATCCAGTTATTCCAGTTTTTCTATTTTTAAATTTTCTGATCACAAACGCTGTTACGTTCACTTTTAAGGTTATGTAAAATTGACCGTATAAACTTTAATTAATTTTTTTACAATTGGTACTCCTATTGTTAAAGTGCACTGTTGCCAAATTTCATTAAAATTTAATGTATAGTCATTCACCTTTTTCTATTTTCAATTTTTCTACAAATGTTGTGTAACGTTTATATTTAAGATTATAAAAAATTTAACGTATAAAATGTAATCTAATTTTTACAACTAGCACTACTGATTTTGGAATGCATTGTTGCCAAATTTCATAAAAATCCAATATATGGTTTTAAAGTTATTCAATTTTTTAAATTACAAACGCTGAATGGCGTTCACTTTTGAGGTTATATAAAATTAGCCGTATTAGTTTTCATTTAATTTTTACAGTTTGTACTATTGTTGTTGAATACCATTGTTGCCAAATTTCATAAAAAAACAATTTATTTGTTTATTTTTAATTTTTTTGATTACAAACGCTTGATGTTTACTTTTGAGGTTATGCAAAATTAACCAAATAAATTTTAATATATTTTTTTACAGTTGGTACTACTGATGTTGAAATGCATTGTTGCCAATTTATATAAAAATCCAATCTATAAATTTAAAGTTATTCAAGTTTTTCTAATTTTAAATTCTTTAATTACAAATGCTGTGCAAATTTTACTTTTGAGGTAAAATTGACCGTACAAATTTTCATCTATTTTTCACAGTTGGTACTACTAATGTTGAAGTGCATTGTTGCCAAACTTTATTAAAAACCAATATATGGTTTTATAGTTATTCAACTAGTTTTGTTTTAATTTTTCTTAAATACAAACCCTGTATAAAGTTTAGTTTTAAGGTTATGTAAACTTGACCGTGTAAATTTTGGTTTATTTTTTACAGTTGGTACTACTGATGTTGGAGTACATTGTTGCCAAATTTCATAAAAATCCAATGTATGGTTTTAAAGTTATTCAACTTTTTCTGTTTATAATTTCTTTAATCACAAACGCTGTGTGGCGTTTACTTTTAAAGTTATATAAAATTGACCGTGAAAATTATGATATATTTCTTATTATATAGTTAGTACTACTATTGTTGCAGTAAATTGTTGCCAAATTTTACAAAATCCCAATATTTAGTTTTAAAGTTATTCAACTTATTTTCAATTTTTCTAATTACAAGTTTATTTTTGAGGTTATGTAAAATTGAACGTATAAAATGTTATATATTTTTAAGAACTGGTACAGCTGATGTTTAAATACATTGTTGCCAAATTTCACAAACATCCAATACATGGGTTTAAAATTATTCAACATTTTGTCTATTTTCAATTTTTTTAACTGCTAACACTGTGACGTTCATTTTTGATATTATGTAAAATTGACTGTATACATTTTGATTTATTTTTTACAGTTGGTACTATTAAAGTTAGAGTGCATTGTTGCCAAGTTTGATAAAAATCCAATATATGGTTTTAAAGTTATTCAAGTTTTTAATTTTTCTAATCTCAAACGTTATGTTACGTTCAGTTGAGGTTATATAAAATTAATCGTATAAATTTTGATTTATTTATTACAGTTTAAACTACTGATGTTGGGATGCATTGTTGCCATTTTCATTAAAACTTAATATATGGTTTTAAAGTCATTCAGCTTTTTCTGTTTTTAATTTTTCTAATTACAAGTGCTTTGTAACGTTTATTTTTGAGGTTATATAATATTGAACGTATAAAATGTAATCTATTTCTTACAACTGGCACTACTGATTTTGGAGTGCATTGTTGACAAATTTCATAAAAATCCAATATATGGTTTTGAAGTTATTCAACTATTTCTATTTTGTTTTCAAATAAGACAAAATGATTCTCAAAAATATGCGCTCAACTGTTGGGCTACTATGCCCCCCCCCCCCCCCCCCCCCAGTGTTTGTTGACAAAAATATGCACGAGGTGGGAGTAAATATCTTGTCTTTATTAATAAAAGATACAGTTTTCTTTGTTAATAAAAAAATATTACAGTTTTCTTTAATAATAAAGGAAACTGTAATTGCGTATGCAGATAAGCATCGAAAGCCGCCACGAAACTTTAAGTTTAGAACAGAACAAACTAAAAACTTTACCCCGGGTCCATATTCGCAAAGATAAAAAAGATACTTCCGTTTTAAAGCTTTGCGTATTAATCCAATAAGAGTTCCCCTTAAAATACATTCCAATCGACGAATGGCCGCACAAAAGCGCAAATAACCGAAGAAGGCGACGTCCGACCGAAACGAAACTTGGGTTTCTCAAAGAAATCTGTGCGGCGGATCCGAATCTAAAGTCGAAAGAGCCTTAAAACGTACGCCGCCCCCGCCGCCGCCTCATATGTGGCTAAAACATGAATGAAAAATCGACCAACTTTGAAAAATCGTAAAAAAGGTTGTAAACAAAATTTAAAAAAAAAAATGTTTTTACAATCTTTGCTTCCATCTTTTTTCTTTTGAACAAGACCAAACCCAATCCTCTGCGTCAAACCTCGGGGCACTTCTATTCTTTCGCGCGGCCCCACCCCACCTTTAGAGTTTTTTTTACCCCCGCGACGCCACACTTAAACGCAAAAATACGGAGAACGAGAAGCCCGATCGCAACGAAACTCATGTTAACAAAGGAAATCGGTCCGGAAAAACCGAATCCAAAGTCCAAACTGCCTCTGCACTGCGCCCCGGTTTACGGCAAAAAATGAAAAAAAATCGGCCGACTTTGAAAATTCTTAAAAAGGGTTGGGGGCAAAAATTGAAAAATTGAATATAGCCAATTGTTAGTCCTTTTCTTTTTCGAATAAATCTATGCCGAAAATTTCATCTCAAAAACTGTGGGAGGAGTAGACTTTTCCGCGACCCAACTTTTTGGTTAAAAATTCGTTTTTTTCGACTTTCAAAAAAGAGGCCGACGAGGCTCTCGGAGAGAGACGTTTTGGGCTTTTCCGCCGCCCCCGTGCGGTCAAAAACGGCAAAATTACGGCCGTTTTTCCGATTTTTATCAAAAAATCGCCGATCCGCGTAACTTCTTGCAT
Organism: Tachinus rufipes; assembly: GCA_963932245.1. Lineage (NCBI taxonomy): Eukaryota > Metazoa > Arthropoda > Insecta > Coleoptera > Staphylinidae > Tachinus > Tachinus rufipes. The sequence goes on from OZ010743.1 coordinate 124,797,147, forward strand.
AAACTAAAGATGATCCCCAGTCCACATGAAAACATTTTTGCATAAAATGAAGATTATTATTGTACTGAAAACGATTATGTTTGCATCAATTTGAGGATTATTGCAGTAATAATCTTGATTAAAATGAAGATTATTATTGTACTGAAGATGGTGATGTCCGTGCGTGCCTGCGAGTGTCTGTAGGTTCTGTGAGTGTCTGTGGGTGTCTGTAAGTATAAAAAAAAAATTTAAAAAAAAATTAAAACTTTTTGAATTTTTGTTTTGTAATTTTTGATGGCGCTGCACTGAGTTAGGTGACAAACACGAGTGGGTGGGTTGGTCATAAAAATAAATCGAGTCACGCTCAATTAGTGGACTATTGTGACTCACCCACCCACCCAAGTGTTTGTGATCAAAGGAATTAGCTAATCAATCAGTACTGATGTTTCAGCTATTATTTAGTACGACCGTAGAAGTGACAGTTAACAAAAATATGCGCAAGGTGGGACAAAATATAATTCCCTTGATCACAAACAATCGGGCGGATGGGTGGGTCACAAAAATAAACCAAGTCACGCTCAATTGTTAGACTACTTTACGAAATAATAAGTAAATGTCATAAAATGTTTTAAATTATTGTGATATCAGTGATTTGAATTGCAATAAAACGTTATCAACTGTCAAACAATGTTCTAAACTGTCAAAATATATTATTAACTGTCAGTAAATGTTCTAAACTGTCTAAAAATGTTTAAAACTGTCAAAAAATGTTAGAAACTGCCAGATATTGTTGTAAACTGTCAAAGAAATGTTATTAACTGTCATAAAATGTTTTGAACTGATATAAAATGTACAGTTGAGTTGTAACAAAATGTTCTAACATGTAATAAAACGTTATCAACTCTCAAAAAAATGTCTGAACAATCATACAATGTTCTGAGCTGTCATAATGTGTAATAAACTGTAAAAAATGTTCTAAACTATATAATTTTGAACTGTCATTAAATGTTTTGAGTTGTGACAAAATGTTCTAAAAAGTCAAAAAATTTTGTAAACTGTCAAAACTAACCGAAAATGTTAGAAAATATTTTATACTGTCAGTAAATGTTCTAAACTGTCCAAAAATGTTCCAAACTGTCAGAAATTTGATCTAAAATATCAAAAAATGTTATTAACAGCCAGAATGTTTTAAACTGTTAGTAAATGTTCTAAATATGCATTAAATGTTTTTGTCACAATTTGTACTATCAAAAAATGCTCTTAAACTGTCATAAAATGTTCAAAAATATAAATAATAAAATGTCAACTGTCAAATGTGAAAAATTGTTCTAAATTGTCAATAAGTATTTTGAACTGTCCGAAAATATTTTAAACTGTCAGAAAATGTTCTAAAACTTTCCAAAAATGTTCCAAACTGTCAATAAATGTTATAAACTGTCAGAAAATGTTCTAAACTATTTTCTGACAGAATGACATAAACGTCATAAAATGTTATTTTTTTCATAAACTGTCAAACATAATTTTTATTTTGTAAACCGTAAACTAGAACAAATTTGTTTTTATTTAAATTTATTTAAGATATAAACTAAATTCAAAGTGTGTAATTAATTATATGATTTCGCAAGCAATTAATCATAAAAATGTGCGACACGTATTTCAATGTTATCGCTAATTGATATAACAATGTACAATTAACATAACCGCTACTTTTACTCCACATATTTTATAAGGCAACATATTGTAATCCAATCCGATACGTTTTGCATGTTGATCATATATCAATAAAGCTTTTACTTGTGAGAAAATATTATTGATAAATGATGCAGCAACATTTGAATTAGAACAATAAATTGAATTAATTTATCAAATTAAAGAGAACGTATAATTATTCGTTAAATAAAAAACAGCGCAAAAATGTTAACAAATATACTTTTACTTTATTTTTGATGCAATTATATAGAAATTCCGTTCGATGCGCAATGTCACTGATTTAATAATTGAGAGAAAAAAGAAAGAAATTTAATATTAACAACAAAAATAACCAAAAGCAATTTAAACATATCGATTGCATGATGATAAATATTGATTTCTCTCGGATACGCCGAATGCAACTAATAAAATGTTGGGATAGTCTGAAGAAAAAAATCACTCGCAATTTCACTAGAATATTTTGAGTATGTATTTCGTAGAAGTAGTCACGTTCACTTTCTAATGATACGTGCCTCGAGTTATTCTCTTGTAAGTCTTAAAGAATCGCCTGGCACAAGCCCCTAAATTATTTAACATAACTTGTTTGGTTCTAATTAATGTGTAAACAAAAAATAGAAATTAAAAGAGATATTCTTACCAAATATAAATAGTTTGTAAATATTTACAAAAATTTGTTTAATAAAAATCAAATATTAATGTGATTATGAAGTATCTTAAATGTATTTTTGAAAATCGAAAATTTGTTGTACAAAATTGATTCAAATTAGTATAGTTATTTCCTTCAAAACAAACTTAATTTGTTAAAACCACATTCAAATACAGTTTTCAAATGCCGGATTTTAATATTAAATCTAATATTAAATTTAAAAAATTTGCGATTTCTATTGATGCTTTTAATTAATATTTGACAATGCTAAACATAACAATTCTCAAGATGATTACATTAAGTAAATTGTTGTAATTAATACCAACATTCAATTAGCCAGCTAATGCACTGAACAAACATGCGAACAATTAAAAGTGTAAATTGCAAATTAAATTCGGACACCCACTTACATAGAAATTAGACATGCAAACGAACAATGCCTCAACAATCCAATTAGCCATAAAGAAAGGAATTCCCCAATAAAATAAATAGAAAATTGCACATCGCACATCGATCGATGTTTATTAAAATAATAATAAATAAAACACGAAAGAAAGTATTGTTGTTACCTGTCACGAATATATATGTATGAAAAAAATATGTATAAAAACACTTACGATGGATTATGAAAGTGTAACAAGAAAGCAAAAAAAATATCTTTGTTAAACGGCGGCACGGATTCTCACTAATTGCTATGAGTTTTCATTCCTTTTAACACATTTAAGTTTGTTTCACGGCTATCGATTTACATGTGGAATAACTCATACGCAGTCAGTTAGAAATGGAATTACCTAATCAATGATTTAAATTAAATTTGGTTCTTTTACGTAAAACTATTTGCACAATATTAATGGGCCGATATTTGTTTTGTTTCTGTCGCCCGTTTGTCCGCATTTCACATGGAGACAATGTGATAAAATTAAGGTTTCGAAACTGATTATGAATTTCATTGTGTGCGCACAATTTCACTTCTTCGGAACCGTTTAGGTATGAATGGTGTATCATTTAAGCCCGATGCTCGCTGATTCCGAGCGATGCTAATTCCGCATAAACAATAAAACGGAAGGAAAATTATACAATGCCGTTAGTTGGTAACCCAAAAATCATTCGAGCATTGTTTTGTTTTGAGGACGATTAAAAATATTAAAAAGTCTTTATTATTTTGGCAGAATTTAAACATAAAACAAATCGATAAATTTTCATAAAATTTTAATTGTTAGTAATAATGGAAATCAATATTTTGTAGCAGAAGTATTTTTTTTGAATTTTTTCAAACTGAAAATATTGAAATTTGTGATATTGAGTCATTAATTTGATCATAAATCAAAAACTAATCGATAAATTGTTATGAATTTTGCCAAAAATACTCTTCAGTAAGTACTTTCAAAGTTGGCATAAATGGAAATTCATATTTTGTATAGAAAGTATTTTTTGTATATTTTTAAAATTGTCTAAATTACAATTGATGTTAAGTCAATAATTTGATGATAAAACAAAAAGCAATCGATGAATTTAAATTTTGTTGAAAATACTCTTCAGTAACTTTAAATGTTGGCATAAATAAAAATTAATATTTTGTACCGGAAGTATTTTTTGCAAATTTTTGAAATTGTCTGAATTTAATTTTTTTATGGTAACTCAATAATTTGAGCATAAAACAAAAACCAATCGATAAATTTTCATAAATTTTGTCAAAAATACTCATCAGTAAGTACTTTAAATATTGGTAATTTTAAAAATGTATATTTTGTACTAGAAATATTTTTGCAAATTTTTTAAATTGTCTAAATTAATTTTTTTGATAACAAATTATTAATTTGATTATAAAACAAAAACCAATCGCTGAATTTTTAGGAATTTTGCCAAAAAAATTTGTCAATAAGTACTTTGAATGTTGGCATAAATAGAAATAATTTGTTTAAACCGGAAGTATTTTTTGCAATTTTTTTAAATTGTCTAAAATTCATTTTTTGATGTTAAATCAATAAATTTGACCATAAAACAAAAACCAATCAATAAAATTTTATGAATTTTGCCAAAAATACTCTTCAGTAAGTACTTTAAATGTTGGCATAACTGAAAACTAATATTTTCTACCAGAAGTACTTTTTGCAAATTTTTGAAACTATCTAACCTGAAATTTGTGATAATGAGTCACTTATTTGATCATAAATCAAAAACTAATCGATAAATTTTGCCAAAAATACTCTTTAGTAAGTACTTTAAATGTTGGCATAAATAGGTACCAGAAATATTTTTTGCAAACTTTTGAAAATGTCTAAACTGATATTTTAGATATCAAATAATTAATTTAATCATAAAACAAAAACCAATCGATGAATTATTATAAATTTTGCCAAAAATACTCATCAGTAAGTACTTTAACGATTGGTAGTTTTGAAAATTAAAATTTTGTACCAAAAACATTTTTTGCAAATTTTGGAAATTGTTTTAAAAAACTTTTTAGCATTTTCTCATTAATTTGAATATAAAACTAAAACCAATCGATAAATTATTATGAATTTTGCCAAAAAATTTCTTCAGTAAGTACTTTAAATGTTAGCATAATTGAAAATTAATATTTTGTACCGGAAGTATTTTTTGCAAATTTTTGAAACTGCCTAAACTACATTTTTTATGTTGTCAGTAATTTGATCATAAAACAAAAACCAATCAATAAACTTTTATAAATTTTGCTAATAATCTTCTTTAGTAAGTATTTTAAATGTTAGCATGATTGAAAATTAATATTTTGTACCAAAAGTATTTTTTGCAAATTTTTGAAATTGTCTAAATTGAAATTTTTATATTAACTCAATAATTTGAGCATAAAACAAAAACCAATCGATGAATTTTTATGAATTTTGCTAATAATCTTTTTTAGTAAGTACTTTAAATGTTAGCATCAATGAAAATTAATATTTTGTACCAGAAGTGTTTTCTGTAAATTTTTGAAATTGTCAACATTGAAAGTTTTGATATTAAGTCATTAATTTGATCATAAAACAAAAACTAATTAATAAATTTCTGTAAATTTTGTGAAAAATACTCTTCAATAAGTACTTTAAATGTTGGCATTAATGGAAATTAATATTTTGTACCAAAAGTATTTTTCGCAAATTTTTGAAATTGTCTAAATTACATTTTTTAATGTTAAGTCAATAATTTGATTATAAAACAAAAACCAATCGATGAAATTTTATGAATTTTTCCAAAAATACTCTTCAGTAAATACTTTAAATATTCGCATAACTGAAAATTAATATTTTGTACCAAAAGTACTTTTTGCAAATTTTTGAAACTATCTAACCTGAAATTTGTGATATTGAGTCACTTATTTGATACTCTTTAGTAAGTACTTTAAATGTTGGCATAAATGGAAATTAATATTTTGTACCAAAAGTATTTTTTGCAAATTTTTGAAAATGTCTAAATTGATATCAAATCATTAATTTAATCATAAAACAAAAACCAATCGATGAATTATTATAAATTTTGCCAAAATACTCATCAGTAAGTACTAAAACGATTGGTAGTTTTGAAAATAAAATTTTTGTACCAAAAACATTTTTTTGCAAATTTTGGAAATTGTTTTAAAAACTTTTTAGCATTTTCTCATTAATTTAATCATAAAATTAAAACCAATCGATAAATTATTACAAATTTTGCCAAAAATTTTCTTCAGTAAGTACTTTAAGTATTAGCATACTTGAAAATTAATATTTTGTACCGTAAGTATTTTTTGCAAATTTTTGAAATTGTTTAAATAGAATTTTTTTATATTAACTCAATAATTTGAGTATAAAACAAAAACCAATTAATGAATTTTTATAATTTTTTTTCAAAAATACTCATCAGTTAATACTTTATATATTGGTACTTTTGAAAATTGATATTTAGTACCAAACATTTTTTTGAAATTGGCTAAATTTATTTTTTTGGTAACAAATTTTGAATTTGATCATAAAACAAAAACTAATCGATGAAGTTTTATGAATTTTGCCAAAAATCTTCATCAGTAAGTACTTTAAATGTCGGCATAAATGAAAATTAGCATTTGGTACCAAAAGTATTTTTTGTAAATTTTTGAAATTGTCTAGATTACATTTTTTTATGTTTAGTCAATAATTTGATCATAAAACAAAAACCAATCAATAATTTTTTATAAATTTTGTTAGGTATATTTATCAGTAAGTACTTTAAAAGTTGGTAATTTTGGAAATTGATATTTCGTACCAAAAATATTTTTTGAAAATTTTTGAAATTGTCTGAATTCCATTTTTGGATATTAATTCAATAATATGATCATAAAACAAAAACCAATCTATAAATTTTTATAAATTTTGCCAAAAATACTCAACAGTAAGTACTTTAAATATTGGTAATATTAAAAATTAATATTTTGTACCAGAAATATTTTTTGCAAGTTTTTTAAATTGTCTAAATTGATATTTTTGATAACAAATTATTAATTTGATCATAAAACAAAAACCAATCTATACATTTATATGAATTTTGTTGAAAACACCCTTCAGTAAGTACTTTAATTGGTAGCATAAATGGAAATTATTTGTTTGTATTGCAAGTATTTTTTGCAAATTTTTTAAATTGTCTAAATTACATTTTTTGATGTTAAGTCAATAATTTTATCATAAAACAAAAACCAATTAAGAAAAAATTATAAATTTTGTCAAAAATACTTTTTAGTAAGTACTTTAAATCTTGGCATAAGTAGAAATGAATATTTTGTATCAAAAGTATTTTTTGCAAATTTTCGAAATTGTGTAAATTAAATTTTTTTATATTAACTCAATAATTTGAGCATAAAACAAAAACCAATCGATGAATTTTTATAAATTTTGTCAAAAATACTCATCAGTAAGTACTTTAAATATTGGTAATTTTAAAAATTGACTAAATTTATTTTTTTGATAACAAATTATTAATTTGATCATAAAACAAAAACCAATCGATAATTTGTTATGAATTATACCAAAAATCTTTTTCAGTAAGTACTTTAAATGTTGGCATAATTGAAAATTATTGTTTTGTACCGGAAGTATTCTTTGCAAATTTTTGAAATAATCTAATCTGAAGTTTATGATATTGAGTCACTAATATGATTATAAATCAAAAACAAATCAAAAAACTTTTATTAATTTTGCCAAAAATACTTTTCAGTAAATACTTTAAATGTTGGCATTAACGGAAATTATTTATTTGTACCGAAAGTAATTTTTGCTAATTTTTGAAATCGTCTAAATTATTTTTTTTTTATATTAAGTCAATAATTTGATCATAAAACAAAAAGCAATCAATAAATTTTTATAAAATTTGTTGAAAATACTCTTCAGTAAGTACTTTAAATGTTGGCTTAAATGGAAATTAATATTTTGTACTGAAAGTATTTTTTGCAAATTTTTGAAATTGTTTAAATCGAAATTTTTGATACTAAGTCATTAATTTGATGATTAAACAAAAACCAATCACAAAATTTTAAGAAATTTTTGTCATAAATACTCTTCAGTAAATACTTTAAATGTTGGTAACAATGAAAATTAATATTTTGTACCAAAAACATTTTTTGAGATTTTTTTGAAATTGATTTTAAGACACTTTTTGTGATTAATTCATTAATTATGTACTAAAACAAAAACCAATCAACAAATTTTTAAAATTTTTGTAAAGAACACTCTTTAGTAAGTACTTTAAATGTTGGCATAAATAAAAATTAATATTTTGTACCGGAAGTATTTTTTGCAAACTTTTGAAGTTGTCGAAATTACATTTTTTGATGTTTAGTCAATAATTTGATCATAAAACAAAAACCAATCAATGAATTCTTAAAAATATTGTTAAAAATACTCTGTAGTAAGTACTTTAAATGTTGGCATAAATGGAAAATAATATTTTGTACAGGAACTATTTTTTGAAAACTGTTTAAATTTATATTTTTGATATTAACTCAACAATTTGATCAAAAAACAAAAACCAATCAATGAATTCTTATAAATTTTGTCAAACGTATTCTGTAGTAAGTACTTTAAATGTTGGCGTCAATAAAAATTAATTTTTCGTACCGAAAGTATTTTTTTCAAATTTTTGAAATTTGTAATATTGAATCATTAATTTGATCATAAATCAAAAACTAATCGATAATTTTTTATGGATTTTGTTGAAAACACTCTTCAGTAAATACTTTAAATGTTGGTATTAATGGAAATAATTTGTTTGTACCGGAAGTATTTTTAGCAAATTTTTGAAATTGTCTAAACTACATTTTTTGATGTTAAGATTTGATCATAAAACAAAAACTAATCAATACATTTTTATAATTTTTGTCCAAAATACTCATCATTAAGTACTTTAAATATTGGTAATTTTAAACATTGATATTTTGTACCGGAAATATTTTTTGAAAACTTTTGAAATTGTCTAAATTAAAATTTGTAATACTGAGTCATTAATTTGATCATAAATCAAAAACCAATCAATAAATATTTATGAATTTTGTCAAAAATACTCTTCAGTAAGTACTTTAAATGTTGGCATAATTGAAAATCAATATTTTGTACCGGAAGTGCATTTTCCAAATTTTTGAAACTATCTAACCTGAACTTTTGATATTGAGTCACTTATTTGATCATAAATCAAAAACTAATCCATAAACATTTATAAATTTTGCCAAAAATACTCTTTAGTAAGTACTTTAAATGTTGGCATAAATATAAATTAATATTTTGTACCAGAAATATTTTTTGCAAATTTTTGAAAATCTTTAAATTGATATTTTAGATATCAAATCATTAATTTAATCATAAAACAAAAACCAATCGATGAATTATTATAAATTTTGCCAAAAATACTCATCAGTAAGTACTTTAACAATTGGTAGTTTTGAAAAATAAAATTTTGTACCAAAAACAATTTTTTGCAAATTTTGGAAATTGTTTTAATAAACTTTTTAGCATTTTCTCATTAATTTGAATATAAAACTAAAACCAATTGATAAATTATTATGAATTTTGCCAAAAATTTTCTTCAGTGAGTACTTTAAATGTTAGCATAATTGAAAATTAATATTTTGTACCGGAAGTATTTTTTGCAAATTTTTGAAACTGCCTAAATTACATTTATTTATGTTGTCAGTAATTTGATCATAAAACAAAAACCAATCAATGAACTTTTATAAATTTTGCTAATAATCTTCTTTAGTAAGTATTTTAAATGTTAGCATGATTGAAAATTAATATTTTGTACCAAAAGTATTTTTTGTAAATTTTTGAAATTGTCTAAATTGAAATTTTTATATTAACTCAATAATTTGAGCATAAAACAAAAACTAATCGATAATTTTTTTTGAATTTTGTCAAAAATACGTATCAGTAAGTACTTCAAATGTTGCTATAAATGGAAATTAAGATTTTGTTCTAAAAATATTATTTGAAAAACTTTGAAATTGTCTAAATTAAAATTTGTGATATTGAGTTTGATTTGATCACAAATCAAAAACCAATAGATGAATTTTTATAAATTTTATTGAAAATACTCTTCAGTAAGTACTTTAAATGTTGGCATACTTGCAAATTAATATATTAATGCAAAAGCATTTTATTGCAAATTTTTGAAATAACCAAAATTGATTTTTTTTTATATTATCTCAATAATTTGATCATAAAACAAAAACCAATCAATTAATATTTATGAATTTTGTCAAAAATACTCTTCAGTAAGTACTTTAAATGTTGGGATAATTGAAAATTAATATTTTGAACCGGAAGTACTTTTTGCAAATTTTTGAAGCTATCTAACCTGAAATTTGTGATATTGAGTCACTTATTTGATCATAAATCAAAAACTAATCAATAAATTTTGCCAAAAATACTCTTTAGTAAGTACTTTAAATGTTGGCATAAATGGAAATTAATATTTTGACCAGAAGTATTCTTTACAAATTTTTGAAAATGTCTAAATTGATATTTTAGATATCAAATCATTAATTTAATCATAAAACAAAAACCAATCAATGAATTATTATAAATTTTGCCAAAAATACTCATCAGTAAGTACTTTAACAATTGGTAATTTTGAAAATTAAAATTTTGTACCAAAAACAATTTTTTTGCAAATTTTAAAAATTGTTTTAAAAAACTTTTTAGCATTTTCTCATTGATTTGATCATAAAACTAAAACCAATCAATAAATTATTATTAATTTTGCCAAAAAATTTCTTCAGTAAGTACTTTAAATGTTAGCATAATTGAAAATTAATATTTTGTACCGAAAGTATTTTATGCAAATTTTTGAAATTGCCTAAATTACATTTTTTGATGTTAATTCAGTAATTTAATCAACAAACAAAAACCAATCTATAAATTATTATGAATTTTGCTAATAATCTTCTTTAGTAAGTATTTTAAATGTTAACATGATTGAAAATTAATATATTGTACCAGAAGTGTTTTTTGCAAATTTTTGAAATTGTGTTCATTGAAAGTTTTCATATTAAGTCATTAATTTGATCATAAAACAAAAACTAATTAATAAATTTCTGTAAATTTTGTGAAAAATACTCTTCAATAAGTTCTTTAAATGTTGGCATTAATGGAAATTATTATTCTGTACCAAAAGTATTTTTTGCAAATTTTTGAAATTGTCTAAATTACATTTTTTAATGTTAAGTCAATAATTTGATTATAAATCAAAAACCAATCAATGAATGTTTATAAAATTTGTTGAAAATACTCTTCAGTAAGTACTTTAAATGTTGGCATAAATGCTAATTAATATTTTGTAACGGAAGTATTTTTTACAAATTTTTGAAATTGCCTAAATTGAAATTTTTTATGACAACTCAATAACTTGAGCATAAAACAAAAACCAATTAATGAATTTTTATAATTTTTGTGAAAAATACTCATCAGTAAGTACTTTAAATATTGGTAATATTAAAAATTAATATTTTGTACCAGAAATATTTTTTGCAAATTTTTTAAATTGTCTAAATTGATATTTTTGATAACAAATTATTAATTTGATCATAAAACAAAAACCAATCGATGATTTTTTATGAATTATGCCAAAAATCTTCTTCAGTAAGTGCTTTAAATGTTGGCATAATTGAAAATTATTGTTTTGTACCGGAAAATTTTTTTGCAAATTTTTTAAATAATCAAAACTGAAGTTTGTGATATTGAGTTACTAATATGATTATAAATCAAAAACAAATCGAAAAACTTTTATGAATTTTGCCAAAAATACTTTTCAGTAAATACATTAATTGTTAGCATTAACGGAAATTATTTATTTGTACCAAAAGTATTTTTTGCAAGTTTTTGAAATTGTCTAAATTACATTTTTTTATGTTGTTTTTTATGTAAGTCAATAATTTGATCATAAAACAAAAACTAATCAATACATTTTTATAATTTTTGTCCAAAATACTCATCATTAAGTACTTTAAATATTGGTAATTTTGAACATTGATATTTTGTACCGGAAATATTTTTTGCAAACTTTTGAAATTGTCTAAATTAAAATTTGTAATACTGAATCATTAATTTGATCATAAATCAAAAACCAAACAATAAATATTTATGAATTTTGTCAAAAATACTCTTTAGTAAGTACTTTGAATGTTGGCATAAATAGAAATTAATATTTTATACTAGAAGTATTTTTTGCAAATTTTTGAAAATGTTTAATTTGATATTTTAGATATCAAACCATTAATTTAATCATAAAACAAAAACCAATCGATGAATTTTTATAAATTTTGCCAAAAATCTTCTTCAGTAAGTACTTTAAATGTTGGCATAAATGAAAATTAGCATTTTGTACCAAAAGTAAATTATGTAAATTTTTGAAAATGTCTAAATTACATTTTTTATGTTAAGTCAATAATTTGATCATAAAACAAAAACCAATTAATACATTTTTATAAATTTTGTTAGGCATATTTATCAGTAAGTACTTTAAATGTTGGCATAAAAAGAATTTAATATTTTGTACCGTAAGTATTTTTTGAAAATTTTTGAAACTTTCTACATTTGCAATTTTTAATATTGAGTCATTAATTTGATCATAAATCAAAAACTAAACAATAAATTTTGCCAAAAATCTTTTTCGGTAAGTACTTTAATTGTTGGCATTAATGGAAATTAATATTTTGTACCGGAAGTATTTTTTGCAAATTTTTCAAAGTGTCTAGTTTACATTTTTGGATATTAACTCAATAATTTGATCATAAAACAAAAACCAATCGATAATTTTTTATAAATTTTGTCAAAAATACTTATCAGTATGTAATGATGATAATTTTGGAAAATAATATTTTGTACCGGAAATATTATTTGCAAATTTTTGAAATTTTATAAATTAATTTTTTCGGTAACAAATTATTAATTTGATCATAAAATAGAAACCAATCGATGAATTCTTATCAATTTTGTCAAAAAATTTCTTCAGTAAGTACTTTAAATGTTGGCATAAATGGAAATTAATATTTTGTATTGGAAGTATTTTTTGGAAATTTTTGAACATGTCTAAATTACATGTTTGGATATAAATTCAACAATTTGATCATATAATAAAAAGCAATGGGTAAATTTTTATAAACTTTGTCAAAAATAATCATCAGTGAGTACTTCCAATCAATTCAACCTACCAGTGAGGTTATGGATGCTGCTTTCTGTGTAGCCAAACATATCAAAAATAACAGTAAGCAAGCAGTGGGGAGCAGATTAGAGTTAGCCAAAGTTTGATTTTATAAAACTTATAAAAATTTGAGGGTTGTGACAATGTCCGGAGGTTGCTATGAGGTACGTATGTTATTGTTTGCGTTTCGGCTTTTCAAATCAATTAAAAAAATGATATTCATTTATATTTTCAAAAATATTAGATTATTAAGATAATTTGATGGAAATTGTTATTATTAATTTTAAAGTTTCTAGCCTTGAGTCATAGTTACCCTTTTCATCATAGAATTCTTCTCATTTTATGTAGTATTTCCATATAAAGAAAATCATAAATACACAATATGTAAAATAACATTCTCTTTACATTTAAATATAGAAACGAATGGTATTGCTCGGCTAAAGAAAATAAAAGGATGACCCGGCAATACTACACAAAAAAAATGTTGTTTAATAAAGGACCTAGACGTACGACCTTGACTAAAAACCGTATAAAGAGTGTTGGAGTCAAGACCAGGAGCCCGAAGTTCTAGGTCAAACTTTCACGTATACTTTCTTCTCTTGAGCAAACAGCTACGGCTTTATTCATCAGCCACAAGTTATATTCTCTGTCTCTGCCTGTTTACATACACCATGCTGGGTGGATTTTCTATATATATATATATATTTAATATGTAAATATAATAATTTGATAAAAATTGCATCAAAATATTACAAAAAATAAATTTTAATATTAAATTATTAAGCATTACTTTCTTTTCGCTTTTTCGTTTTATTTTTGGAACTCTCACTTTCTCATTTAATTACTACTTGAATTAAACATTTAATAATCAATCAATCATAATCAGTTCTTAAGGGATATTTATAATTATACTGCAAGTAATTGTGTTGGTTACAGACAATAAGATGTTCAATAAACATGCCATGGAATATTAATTAAAAAAACAACAGTAAAAGTAGAAATTATTTAACCAGTAGTTATATTACTATTCATTATAAATTTTGCTGTATTAATTAACTTTATACAAATCTTCAATTAACACTTTCACTTGAACCCCATGGTCTTGTGAAAACGTTTATGTATTAAATTAATGTTTTGTAATTAATTATTAACGTCAGAAACTTTTAAATAATTGTTGGTTTGTAAATTATAATATATTTTTACAGAAAAGTTGTAACTAAAATGTCTATCGATTAAGATCAATTTAAATCAAAAATTTGCTTAAGGTACAAAATATTAATTTCCATTTACGTCAACATTTGAAGTACTTACTAAAGAGTATTTCTGACAAAATTTATAAAAATTCAACAATTGGTTTTTATTTTATGATCAAATTAATAATTTGTTATCAAATAAATTAATTAAGAAAATTTGAAAAGTTTGTAAAAAATATTTCCCGTACAAAATATCATTTTCCAAAATTATCATCATTTAAAGTACTTACTAATAAGTATTTTTGACTAAATTTATCGATTGGCTATCGATTGGTTTTATGATCAAATTATTGACTTAACACCGACAAATTTTATTTACAAAATTTCAAAAATTTACAAAAAATACTCCCGATACAAAAAAATAATTTTCATATATGAGAACATTTAAAGTACTTACTAAAAAGTATTTTTGACAAATTTCATAAAAATTCATCCATTGGTTTTTGTTTTATGATAAAATAACTGACTACATATCCAAAAATGTATTGTAGAAAACTTCAAAAACTTGCAAAAAATACTTCCGGTACAAAATATTAATCTTCACTTATGCCAACATTTAAAGTACTTACTGAAGAGTATTTATGACAAAATTCATTTTTTATGATCAAATTATTGACTCAATATCTAAAAATTTAATGTGGACAATTTTAAAAATTTGGAAAAAAAAACTTTCGGTACGAAATATCAGTTTCCATTTATAATAACATTTGAAAAACTTACTAAGAAATATTTTCAAAAATTCATAAAAATTTATCGATTGGTTTTTGTTTTATGACCAAATTATAGGATTAATATCAAAAAATTTAACTTGAACAATTTCAAACATTTGCAAAAAATACTTCCGATACAAAATACTAATTTTCTTTTATGCCAACATTTAAAGTACTTTCTGAAGAGTATTTTTAACAAAAACTATAAAAATATAATGATTAGTTTTTGTTTTATGATCAAATTAATGAGCTAATACCAAAAAAAATTATTTTCAAAATTTCAAAAATTAGCAAAAAATACTTACGGTACAAAATATTAAATTCCTTTTATGCCAGCATTTAAAGTACTTACTGAAGAGTACATCTGACAAATTTCATCGATTGATTCTTATTTTATGATCAAATTAACAATTTGTTATCAAAAAAATTAATTTCAAAAATTTCATAAATTTGCATAAAATACTTTCGGTACAAAATATTAATTTCCATGTATGCCAACATTTAAAGTACTTACTAAAAAACATTTCCGACAAAATTTATAAAAATTCATCGATTGGTTTTTGTTTTATAATCAAATTATTGAATTAATATCCAAAAATGTAATTTAGACAAATTCAAAAATTTGCTAAAAATACTTCCGGTACAAAATACTAAACTCCTTTTATTCCAACATTTAAAGTACTTACTGAAAAGTACTTTTGACAAAATTTATAAAAATTCAACAATTGGTTTTTGATTTATGATCAAATTATTGACTTAATATTCGAAAATGAAAATTAGACCATTTCAAAAATTTGCAAATAATACTTCCGGTACAAAATATTAATTTTCTTTCATACCAATATTTAAAGTACTTACTGGAGAGTATTTTTAACAAAAATCATAAAAATATAATGATTGGTTTTTGTTTTATGATCAAATTAATAAGTTAATACCAAAAAAATTTATTTTCAAAATTTCAAAAATTTACAAAAAATACTTACGGTACAAAATATTAAATTCCTATTATGCCAGCATTTAAAGTATTTACTGAAAAGTACTTTTGACAAAATTTATCAAAATTCATCGATTAATTCTTATTTTATGTTCAAATTAATAATTTGTTATCAAAAAAATTCATTTAGAAAAAATCAAAAATCTGCAAAAAATACTTCCGGTACAAAAAAATAATTTCCATTTGAGCCAACATTCAAAGTACTTACTGAAAAATATTTTTGCCATAATTCATTAAAATTCATCGATTGGTTTTTGTTTTATGATCAAATTATTGACAAAAATTTCAATTATGACAATTTCAAAAATTTGCGAAAAATACTTCCAGTACTAAATATTGATTTCCATTTATGCCAACATTGAAAGTACTTACTGAATAGTATTTTTGACAACATTTATAAGAATACATCGATTGGTTTTTGTTTTATGATTAAATTAATGACTTAATATCAAAAATGTTAATGTTGACCATTTCAAACATTTGCAAAACAATACTTCCGGTTCAAAATACTAATTTCCTATTATGTCAACATTTAAAGCACTTAAAGAACAGTATTTTTTACAAAGTTTATAAAAATTCATCGACTACTTTTAGCCAAGTTGCAAACAATAATTAATTTTGCGCTTAGAATAAGTTTTTCTGTTCGCGTTTAGTCAAGTTGCAAACCAAATTTAGCCAAGTTGCAAACCTCAAAAATTTGTTTAGTCGAGTTGCAAACCAGTTAATTAGCCAAGTTGCAAACCTTAAAATTATTAAACAATTGTAAATATTTCAAGGAATAAATAAGTATTTGCATTAGCCGAGTCACAAATCAAATAATTCCGAATTAATTTTAATGACAAATTATTATCAGTTACTATTTAGTCGAGTTGCAAACAATATGTAACCCAACTTCAAAAATTGAATAAATTTTTAAGCTAAGTAACAAACCAAATTTAGCGGAGTTACAAACCGAATTAATTATAAAAGCATTATCGCCCACAAAAACATCTTTCACGCATAAAATAGATAAAAAATCGCTCAGAAAAATGCTTTTAAACATAAAAGATAAATAAAAACGGCACAAAAAACACTTTTCGCTTACGAGACACATACAAAATTGTTCAGAAAACAAATTTATCGCAACATACATAATAAATCGCTCTGAAAAATACTTATTGCTTAAAATAGATAGAAAATCGCTCATAAAATGCATCAATTATAAAAGATTAATCAAAAACAGTATTTATAAGAACCGTTATCGCCCAAAAAACCGCTAAAATGGATCTAATAAAGGCTTTCAATGATTATTTTTATTAATTAGTGCTATTTAGTCGAGTTATAAAATATTCAACCAAGTCTAAAATCTGTTATTAGTCACAAATCGTATAAGGTTACTACAAACTTTAAAAAGTAGTAAAAAGTTGCTGATCGGTGAAGACTTTAATGCCAAGTCTCCCATGTGGGGCTCTGATAAAGAAGAGTTATTCGATGCCGACAAAATAGCTCAGTGATTTAATAGTCCTCTGCAAGAGTGGCTTTCCTGCCTATGAGTGCAATAGGAAGAAGTCCATTGTGGACATCATAATGTGCTCACATAATTTGGCAGCAAAAATGCAGGAACGAGCGTTAGCGAGACCATCAATCTGAACAATCACAAAAGCATCGTAAAGCGTCTAATACACATACAACAAATTGTCCAGCAAAGCGCAAGTAACAATGCTACCAACTTCACCAATAATATAATAAATGGAAACACATTTGCCAAAAAACGCTTTAGGCTAAACCAAAATGCTTAATGGCAGAAAAAAGATGACAAAAGCTTGGAAGAAGACCGGATTAAGGACCTGGTGTAGACCTTTAGGCGCGGATATATAAGGCACAAATCCCTCGCTACATGAGAAATAGAATAGAAGGGCCCAAATGCCACTACCGCCACAAGGACCAAGACCTCAACTAAGGAGATCACACCATGGGAAAGATTCAGTACTTTCTCAATCAATTCTTAACGGAACAAGAGTGCTTCGGAAATCATTTAAAACGGATGAACATTAGAACTCACAACAATCGCAGACAGTATGTTAAGCAACGATGGAACTCTATTTCAAACATAATACGAGAAATAAAGAAGAGAGCAGAAGTCGGAAGGAAAATCTGAAGTAATACCTTATGTAGCATGGGATAGGGATGGGTAAAGCATACGAGAGATGAATCCAGCACATCCTAGCAATGGTTTTGACCGGTAGAAACCAAACACTATATAGCATTGTCTACCAGTGTCTTGGCTGAAGATTTGCTCTAAGGTACATTCCAGGCAAATCGTTCAGATTTATTTCTGCTTAACTGCTACGAGCAAAAATTACGTTGATTAAAGTGATTAATCGAATTAGTCAATAGTAATCACTCTTGTTGGTATTACTAGGCCTAGAGTGGGTTGGTGACCTAGGATTATAATATTCTTAACTTCCCAACACGCTTCTATTGATTTCCTGCTGGATATGTGTTAATCCAATCTCTTATGATAATTTTCCAGTTTTCTTTCACATTTTTAATTGATGGAATCGCATAAAGTACCGTTTTAATCTTCTATTGTGACTTTTAGTTTTTTTTTTTTTTTTACTTTATTTTTAGTGTCGACTACTAAGGCCATTAGCTATTTATTTTATTTTAATAATAATAACCTCAGGTTATAGACCTGAGGAGACAAAACAACACATTAAAATGGTTAAATAAATAAATAAATAAATACTAAAATCTAATATCACAAAAACTAATATCACAGAACCTACTCTCACAACTGACAACAAAGTTGTAAAAGACCGATGCCAGTACCTATACATTAACCTAACCTAATATCACAGATGACACCGAAGTTGTAAAATGCTTCGATGTCAGACATTTAGTTTATTGTTTTGATTTATATAAACTTATAGGGTTTGGCTTAGTTTTATTGAAAACATCAGCCAAGATGTAGATTCTTGAAGGCATAATTAATTTGCTACGTATAAAAGTTATCACAGCAATCGATAACTGTAAAAACATGCAGCAGCTTTAGTTTAGCTTTATACATGATTTGATAATTTCTATAAAACAATGTTTTGGTAATGAATTCTTCAGGTGCAATAGTCGCCACTGTTGACGCTTCATCTATGTCGGTAATGCTGGCAACTTACAATACAGGTGAACCTGAACTGAACTGGAAAGATTATTAATCCGGAAATTAATCCGGGAAGAGTAAATACGCTTAAAATAATTTATTTGATGCAGCAGTCGGATGCCTAGACAACTGCATTCCCCTGTGAAAAAAAAAATCTCATTTACTAATTCAAACTTGTTAATAATTCACTTACCAATTGTCGTTTACAATCATCAGTAGAACACAAACCCTGTTTTAATAAACAATCGATTAGTATATTCATTTATTGAATAATTCAACAGCCTTCAAAATTACAATATTGCTTTAAATATTAGAATAGGACTAGATATGCTACCACAGACATAGAAGCCATATTTTTTTGGTATGATTAATAACAAGTACAGCTTAACTTCATTTAAGGAATATATATGTAGGCAACTATTATTATTGCGCACACATACAATTTTAGCCTTGAACAATTTGTACTAGATAAAATAATAAATGCTCAAATCACAGTTCAAAAACCTATAGAATCCAATTCAGCTACTATTATTTCGGGTGCCAACAAACCTAAATGAAAAGCTATGTGGAATGATTAATAAATTATAAACAGAAATTATTTCTATGTAGTGGTGTGTACTTACTTCTTTCTGATATGAATTTAATGTAATATTAAATCATCCCTTACCCTTAAAATCATAACATCCGTTATACTATGAAAATCAACAAATATCACCGTATTCAATTCCTGATTCAGATATAAGACTACCTATTCGCTACGTCACCCGGTACACGATATTATCGGAGCAAAATTAAAATTGCGCAAGTTTTTTAAGAAATTATTTGGAGTTTTGTTGTGTCGTCGATGGCACGGCAACAACAACGCTGTGATCGGCGTAAGGGAATGGTACGACCTCGTTCATTGGCGTCCCTAACACCTGTTCGCATACTTGACCTATCTCCTTGTCCAGCATTAGAGAGTTGATTTGTTCTTCGTTCAGCATGTCCACACTGGAACAATAAAAACAATTAATTTGTTAACACAATCAAAAACAAAATGGTCGCCATTTATGTACAATTGTCATTAATGGAATGACAATTATAAAACAAAATGGCCGCCACTATTTAACTTTACCTTGATAAACTTTCAGTGTCGGATGTGTCGTCCTCGATATTAAGATATGTAAGCGTCTTCTCCAGCGGGCTCGGTAATTTCTTGGTCCCTTTGCCGGATTCGGTGATGCCCGGCTTCGGTTCGCTGTTCCTCCTCTCGGTTAACGAACTTATGTTTAGCATCATCATGCCGTGTGACCAAATTTCCTTTACTTTCTCACTCGTCGGACCTAATATGTCCAAACTCTGTCTGCGACCTGAAAAGAAACAGAACAGAAACAAGTTTAGTCCAGCAAACCCAACTTGTATAAAAACTTCTTCTTTATTTCGCGTTTTACAGCTATTTTACATCGCCCCAGAAGTCTAACAACTTGTATGAAGGGGGTTGATGGGACCAACGGCTTATTAGGTGACTTCCAAATCACCCCGGTGGATAAAGAGCAAAGTTATTATTTTAGTCATATTCGGGGATCGAACCCCGGACTGTTAGCGTGCTACTTAAAAATTAAACTCGAAATCCTGCCAATTTACAAAAAATATGGTAATTTTTTTTACATTTTTATGAGAAAGTCAATAAATCTAATACAAATTGTGTGTTCGGCCAACTTAAATTTCAAAAAAACCAAAAATCCGGCTATGTTATAACAAAATTTGTGATTTTTTAAATTTTTATAATGAAAGCTATCATTTTTAATTGTCTGTGCAACTTAAAATTGTATAAGAACCAAAAATCCGGCATCTTAAACACAAAATCCGGCCATTAAACTGCAAAATCCGGCCATTTTATAACAAAATTTGATGGTTTTCTACTTTTTTTATAGAAACATCCATAGTTTCAATTGAAATCTTCATCAAATCAAATCAAATTTATATAAGTTCCAAAAATCCGGCTATTAAATTATAAAATCCGGCCAATAAATCACAAAATCAGGCCATTTTGTAACAAAATATAGCGGATTTCTACTTTTTTTATGAAAAAAACCATAATTTTAATAGAAATCAACTCAAATTTATATAAGAACCAAAAATCCTACCATTAAAATACAAAATCCGGCCATTAAAACACAAAATTCGGCTATTTTATATCAGAATAAGGCAATTTTCTGCATTTTTTATTAAAAAAATCAATAAATTTGATTCAAATTTTTGTCTGGTTAACTCAAATTTACATTAAAACTTAAAATCTAGCTATTAACACAAAAAATCCGGCCATTAAAATACGAAATGCGGTTATTTATTAAAAAATATGGTAATTTTCTATACTTTCATGAAAAAAATCAATAAATTTTAGATAAATCTGTTTTCTGGCCAACTCAAATTTAAATAAAAACCCAAAATTCTACTATTAACATAGGAAATCTGGCCAATAAATACAAAATCCGGCCTTTAAAATACAAAATCCGGCCATTTTACAACAAAATATTAAGATTTTTTACATTTTAGTAACATTTTATGATCTCAAAATTTCTAAATCCTCAAAAATATTTTATGACAGTTCACAAAAGTTATCATAAACGTCAAAAAACGTTCTTGAGCAGTCATAAAATGTCCGTGAGCTGTCATTGTCGTAAAATGTTTGTCATAAACGTTATAAAATGTGAGCATTCAATAAAAGTTTGCGTCATAAATGTCATAAAATGTTCCTCAGCTGTCATAGAAGTCATAAAATGTTTGAGATGTCATTAATTGTTTCTGAGCTGTCATACAATCTTCCTAAGCTGTCATAAACTTCATAAAATGTTCTCAAAAATGTTTAAGAGATATCATAAGCGTTATAAAATGTTTGTGAGGCGTCATAAATGTCATCAAATGTTTTTGAGCTGTCATAAACATCATAAACTATTCCTGAGCTTTTAGAAACGTAATAAAATGATTGTGAATGTCGTAAATTGGTTCTAAGCTCTCATAAATGTCATAAAATGATCCTGAGCAGTCATAACATAATTGTGAGATGTCATAAGCATCAGTTTTACCGTTTTTTTGACTAAAAATGTGTATAAAACCAATAATTTCATAAAAATGTTATTAGTTTTATGACTTTAATAAGTTTTCTGATGTCTTGTACTTTGAATTAGCTAGTTTAGTAAAAATTCCCCAATTGGTTTTTGTTTTGCGACAGGTTTTTCAAGAATTTTACCGTTTTTTTAGCTTAAAATGCGTACAAAACTAATAATTTTGGAACAATGTTACTATTTTTATAATCTTATTAAGTTTGCTGATGTCTGGTGCTTTGGATTAGCAAATTTGGTAAAAATTGTAGAATTAGTTTTTGTTTTACAATAAGTTTTTCAAGAATTTTACCGTTTTTAGCTAAAAATGCATACAAATTCAATAATTTTAGAACAATGATACAATTTTTATAACCTTAATAAGTTTGCTAATGTCTAGTGCTTTGGATTAGCAAGTTTGGTCAAAATTGTAGAGTTAGTTTCTGTTTTACAATAAGTTTTTCAAGAATTTTGCCGTTTTTTTAGCTAAAAATGCTTACAAAACCAATAATTTTGAAATAATATTATAATTTTTATAACCTCAATAAGTTTGCTGATGTCTGGTGCTTCGGATTAGCAAGTTTTGTAAAAATTGTAGCGTTAGTTTTTATTTTACAATGAGTTTTTCAAGAATGTTACCGTTTTTAGCCAAAATTGTGCACAAATCCAATAATTTTGTAACAATGTTATCATTTTTCTAACTGCAATAAATTTGCTGATGTCTGATGCTTTCGATTAGCAAGTTTGGTAAAAATTATAGAGTTAGTTTTTGTTTTACAATAAGTTTTTCAAGAATTTTACCGTTTTTTAGCTAAAAACGCGTACAAAACCAATAATTTTGAAACAATGTTATAATTTTTATAACCTTAATAAGTTTGCTGATGTCTGGTGCTTTGAATTAGCTAGTTTGGTAAAGATGGTAGAGTTAGTTTTTGTTTTATAATCAATTTTTCAAGAATCTTACCGTTTTTTAAGCTTAAAATGCGTACAAATGCAATAATTTTGTAACAATCTTATAATTTTTATAATCTTAATAAGTTTGCTGATGTCTGGTGCTTTGGATTAGCTAGTTTGGTAAAAATTGTAGAGTTAGTTTTTGTTTTACAATCAATTTTTCAAGAATTTTGCCGTTTTTTGAGCTAAAAATGCGTATAAATCCAATGACTTTGAAAAAATATTATAATTTTTATAATCTTAATAAGTTGGTGCTTTGGATTAGCTAGTTTGATAAAAGTTGCACGATTGATTTTTGTTTTCTAAGACAGGTTTTTACCGTTTTTGCTCTAAAAACTTAATTTGTACTTAAATCAATTTTTAAAATAATCTACATTAATCCAATTAAATCAAACATAACCTCAAATTAAAAAAAAAAAACAATATTAATCACTTACTTGAATTTTGTTCCTCCTCTGTTTTGGCAGAAGATCGCGAAATCCAATTAGAAATAGTCGCATCCAACTTCATCTTACTCTTCAACGTATATTCGCTATCGATTTGCGGATTGGGCATAGTTTGTTGCCTCAACAATTTCGGCTTCTCATCCAACTTCCTATAAGGAACATCCGATTCCGGACTCGAAACATCCAAATTAATCTCAGTCCATTCGCTTGACTGACTCTGAGCAACATTGGGATGCAAAATTCGTTCGGAATTCTCACTGGAAGGCGACTGATTACTGCATATACTTTTATACCCATCAACATCTTCCAAATTAATGTGCATTTGCGGAGCATTGGTTAATTTATTGGGAAGACTTTTAAATTCATCTGAAAAATCATCAACATACGACGATTCGTTGCTGTCGATGCTGATTTGTTTGGTGTTCACTCTCAAAGCATTGCTGTTATTGCGAGTCTGATGAATTTCATCGGAAATTTGTTCCAAATTGCGTAGCGCTTCGGCGTAGGTCAATTTCGCCGTCGACACTTGAGATTCTAATCCGTGCACTCTTGATTTTTGTTGTTCGAGTAAATAATTATAGTGCGCTTTGAGTTCGTAATAGGGTCTAAAATTTATTATCCGATTAATAAATTAAATTAATCCAATCGAATTAAATAAAAACTTACAATAACATCAATTCATGCCGACAAGCAATACTACTCATTGTCATTAAACTCCGTCTTATAGATAAACTAAAGAAATTAAAAGAAAAAAATAATATAAAATCGAATTAAATTAAATAGAATTAACCTGCTTTTCGCAATGGCACGTTTTAAGTCCTTCTGTAGGGTTTTGACTTTCGAATTGGCTGCTTCGTGTTTAACGCACGCTATTCTATGTTCGGCTCCCGCCAATCCACGATCTCGTTCGGATTCGTTTACGCGTTGCGTCGCGTGATTTAACATTTCTTGCCATGCAGGATCTAAAAAAAGAATTGTGTGAGACGTAAGTGTTTCAGGGTATGCATCCTCCAGCAGTATACCTAGCATCTGATTGGTAAAAGACAATTTATTAAAAATCCGTCTTGAATTATAAGACTAGTAATGTATGTTTTCAAAATTTTAAGATATTTTGAACATTTCTTCAAAATAAACAAAATGGCGGCAAAAAATAAGCAAATTCACACTTTTAAGCAACAAAACTGCTTATAATTACAAAACTAAATAAGGTATTTTAATGAAATTTGATTTGCAGATGCCTAGAGATGTATGTTTTCAAGATTTAAAACAAATTTGAAGATATCTTAAGAATCAACAAAATAACGGTCAAAAAATAAACAAATTCACACTTTTAATCAACAAAACTGCTTATAATAACAGAATTAAATATGGTATCTTAATCAAATTTGATTTACAAAAGCCTAGTGATGTATGTTTGAAGATTTAAAAACATTTTGAAGATAACTTCAAAATAAACAAAATGGCGGCCAAAAAATAAGCAAAATCACACTTTTAATCAACAGAGCTGCTTATAATTACAAAACTAAGCAAGGTAACTTGATGAAATTTGAATTGCAAATGACTAGTGATGTATCTTTTCAAGATTTCACAATATTTTAAAGATATCTTCGAAATAAAGAAAATGGCGTCCAAAAAACAAGCAAAATTGCGCTTCTAATCATCAAAATTGCTTATAATTACAAAAATAAACAATATAACTTGATAAAATTTGATTTACAAATGCCTAGTAATTTAATTTTTCAAGATTTAAAGATATTTTGAAGATATCTTCAAAATAAACAAAATGGCGGCCAAAAATTAAGCAAATTCACACTTTTAAGCAACAAAACTGCTTATAATTACAAAACTAAATAAAGTATTATAATGAAATTTGATTTGCAGATGCCTAGTGATGTATGTGTTGTCAAGATTCAAAGAAAATTTGGAGATATCTTCAGAATAAACAAAATGGCGGTTAAAAAATAAACAAAATCACACTTTTAATCAACAAAACTGCTTATAATTACAAAACTAAACAAGGTATCTTGATGAAATTTGATTTACAAATCCCTAGTAATATATGTTTTCAAGATTTAAAAATATTTTAAAGATATATTCATATTTCTGCCTACGAAATACCAAAAATATGAAAATCCGGTCAACTAAAGTTAAAAAAACAGCAAATATTCTTCTTTCAAACATCCCAAATGTCAAAATCCAAGCATCAATTGCTAAAAAATGTAAAACCATGTCTAAATATTATCAAAAACATGAAAATCCGACCATCAAATGTTAGAAAAGTGCTAATATTCTTCGTTCAAACATCTAAAATACTAAAATTTGGCCATTAATTACCAAAAATCAGTCAAATAACATTAAAAACCGACATTAATTACAAAATTGCATTACAAAGTATTAAAATTAACTAAAATTTTGTTGAAAATTTATCAAAAACATGAAAATTACCTAAAGTTCGTCCTCCCAATCCTTGTTCGGCTAAATAAACCATTTCTCTAGCAGCGCTATGTGCACTATTAGCTTTCTCATACTTCATCGCAGCAACTTGTGTCTGTTTGAGTGCTTCATTGGCACAAAATCTTGCCTCGTAATAAGGTTTGGCTCGTTCCACACATAATCCCAATTTCAATCTAAGTGAATCTATTTTGGCCGAACTATCACATAGGAGGTTTCTGAAGGAGCTTCTAGCTTCATCCAAATCCACTTCCAACCTGTTAATCTCATCAGTTGCACTGTTGAGTCTTTCAAGTTCGATGTGAACGCGAGGATCCACGGTGTCCGTGTACTCGGCTCCATTTTCGTACATTATTTGTTATTGTCGTGAACACCTAACATTCAGGGTTGATTAAATCATCGATGGAGATTCGTGTTTTTCATCTCATCCCCATTGATGTTTTCAAAGACGTTTGACATTTATGGTTAAATGTCAGATGTTAATTGCTATTTGGTATTGTTGCGACCTCTATGGACGGATTAGTTAAAGTGTTAGTTACAAGCTTAGTCATTGGTCGGATAGATGGAAGCCATTTTGTTAAAAACAAGCCTATAGAGTCATCCAAAACTGTGTCAGGTTGTTGTTCAAGATGGTATATAATTCTTCAATTATATTGAATTTTAATTAAACAGATTATATTTTAATACAAAAACAATAAATATATAGAATAGAATAATTGCTTTAGTTAATTTAACTTAATGTTAATTATTTTTAAAAATAACTTAAAATTAATTGATAAAATTGCTGATTTTATTGATCTAATTCGGTTAATGTTAATTATTTTAAAAATTGTTTCAAATAAAATTTGTAGGAAATTGAATTTTCTAATAAATTTGAAATAAATGCTTTTTTGAAACAAATGAAATTAAGCAAGCTATTTAGGATTAATTGATAAAATTGCTGATTTAATTAAGTTTACTTGATCTAAATCGTTAATGTTAAATATTTTAAAATTGTTTTAAATAATACTGGTTAAAAATTAAATTTTCGAAAGATTTTGCTATCAATCTACATATTGCAAACAAGAATGCTGCACTAATTTGGAGGTTATGCAAAATGTGCTGAGTTGATTTTAATCTATTTTTTACAGTTGGTATTACTGATAATAAGGAGTATTCCTAACAAATTTTATTAAAATTCAATGTATGGTTTTAAAGTTTAGTATTTTCTATTTCAATATATTGCAGACAGAATGCTGCAAAGACACTAACTTAGAGTTTATACAAATTGTGCCAAGTTGATTTTAATTTATTTTTTACAGTTAGTACTACTTATAATAAAGAACATTATCAACAAATTTGATTAAAATCCAATGTATAGTTTTAAAGTCATTTAATTTTTTTCTGTTTCAATATATTGCAAACAAAAATGCTACAAAGATACTAATTTAGAGGTTATGCAAAATGTGTCGAGTTGATTTTAATTAACTTTTTACAATTATTACTACCAGTAATAAGGAGTATTCTCAACAAATTTTGTTAAAATCCAATGTATAGTTTTAAAGTTATTTAATTTTTTCTACTTCCACATATTGCCAGTAAGAATGTTGCAAAAAAACTAATTTAAAAACTACAAATTTTTAACTCAAAATTAGTGCATTGAAATTGATGCAAATTGGTACCAATGTGCTCCAGTATAATGAGTACCAACTGTAAAAAATCATCAAAATTCATACGTTTAATTTAACATAAAGTCAGTTTAATCAAACTTGACTAAATTACTTTAAAAGTCTGATAATACAACTTAAAATTCATAACTCAAAAACAGTGCGTTGGATATTAATGCAAATTAGTACCAATATACCTCAGTACTATGAGTACAAACTGTAGGAAAAATATCAAAATCCATACGTTCAATTCAGCTCAAACTCAATTCAATCAACTTGACTAAATTACATTAAAAATTGCAAAAAAACAACTAAAAAATGTATTACTCAAAAACAGTACATTAGATATTGATACAAACTGGTACTTATATACCTTACTACTATGAGTACCAACTGTAAAAAAAATAACAAAATCCATACGTTCAATTTTGCACAAATTAAATCCAATCAAGTTGGCTGAACTACATTAAAACTTGATAAAGATAATTTAATAGATTATAACTCAAAATCAATGCATTAGATAAGGTTGCAAACTTGTATCTATATAACTCAGTATCATGAGTACCAATTGTAAAAAAATCATCAAAATCCAACGTTCAATTTAGCATAAAGTCAATTTAATCAACTTGTCTAAATTACATTAAAAGTCGCAAAAGACAACTTAAAAATGTATTACTCAAAAACAGTGCATTGGATAATAATGCAATTTGGTACCAATACACTTCAGTACTATGTGTACTAACTGTAGAAAAATTATCAAAATCCATACGTCCAGTTTTGCATAAACTCAGTTCAATCAACTTGACTAAACTACATAAAAAGTTGCGGAAAACAACTTAAAAATGTATAACTCTAAAACAGTGCATTGGATATTGATGCAAATTTGTACTAATATACCTCAGTACTATAAGTACTAATAGTAAAAATATTATCAAAATCCATACGTTCAATTTAGTATAAAGTCAATTCAATCAACTTGACTAAACTATATTAAAACTCAATAAAGACAACTTACAAATTTTTAACTCAAAATCAGTACATTGGATATTGATTCAAATTGGTACCAATATACCTCAGTACCATAAAAACCAACTGTAAAAAATTTATCAAAATCCATACGTTCAACTTTGAATAAACTCAATTCAAGCAAGTTTGCAGAACTGCATTAAAACTTGTTAAAGACAACTTAATAGTTTATAACTTAAAATAAATGCATTGAATATTAATGCAAATTGGTACAAACATACTTCACTAACATGAGTACCAACTGTAGGAAAATTATTAAAATCCTTTGCATAAACTCAATTTAATCAAGTTAGCTGAACTACATTAAAACTTGATAAAGACAACTTAATAATTTATAACTCAAAATCAATGCATTGGATATTAATGCAAACTAGTACCAACATAGCTCAGTACCACCAATACCAATTGTAAAAAAATCAACAAAATCTATACATTCAATTTAGCATAAAGTCAATTCAATCAACTTGACTAAACTACATTAAAAGTCGCAAATGACAACTTAAAAATGTTTTACTCAAAAACAGTGCATTGGATAATCATGCAATTTGGTACCAATATACCTTAGTACTATGTGTACCAACTGTAGAAAAATTATCAAAATCCATACGTCCAATTTTGCATAAACTCAGTTCAATCAACTTGACTAAATTACATTAAAAGTCCTTAAAAATTTATAACTCAAAACTAGTGCATTAAATATTGATTCAAATTGGTACTAATATAGCTCAGTATCATGAGTACCAATTGTAAAAAAATCATCAAAATTCATACGTTCAATTAAGCATAAAGTCAATTTTATCATCACTACATTAAAACTCAACAAAGACAACTTACAAATTTTTAACTCAAAATCAGTGCATTGAATATTGATGCAAATTGGTACCAATATAGCTCAGTACTATAAGTACCAATTGTGAAAAACTGATCAAAATCCATACGTTCAATTTATCATAAAGTCAATTCAATCAATCAACTTGACTAAACTATATTAAAAGTCGCAAAAGTCAACTGAAAAATTTATAACTCAAAACCAGGGCATTGGATATTGATGCAGTTTGGTACCAATCAAGCTCAATAGTATGAGTACCAAATCTAACAAAATTATCAAAATCTATCCGTTCAATTTAGCCTAAACTCAATTCAATCAACTTGAGCAAACAACTTAAAAGTTGCGGATGTCAATTTAAAAATTTGTAACTCAAAAACAGTGCATTGGATATTGATGCAATTTGGTACTAATATAGCTTAGTACAATGAGTACCAACTGTAAAAAAATTATTAAAATCCATACGTTCAATTTTGCAAAAAGTCAATTCAATCAACTTGACAAAATTACATTAAAAGTTGCTGAAGACAACTTAAAAATTTATAATTCAAAAACAGTGCATTGGATATTGATGCAAATTAGTAGCAATATACCTCTATACTATGTGTACTAACTGTAAAAAAATTATCAAAATCTATACGTTCAATTTAGCACAAAGTTTACTTTTCTGATTTTTTGCAAGAAAGCCTTGTAATATTGCCATAATCAGTTCTTAGGTGTTCGGTAGTTGCTGCAGCTTAGTATCTTGCCTTTACGCACTTCATAAATATTGGAAGAAACTCAGATTGTCCAAAATTGTCTCTCTTTACATCCGAACTCTCCAAAGAAACCGGAAAAATCTTTAAAAAAAATCTTCTTTAATTGATCATTTTTGAAAATTCATAAAAAGGCTTAAAAGCAAAATTTCAAAATTTTGGTACAACAATTAATGCACAAATTCTCCTTCTTTCGAATAAAACTATGCGCAAATCTCTATCTCAAATATTAAAAGAGGAGTAGGCTTTTGCGTAACACTACTTTTTGTCTAAAATCGAGTTCTATCAAAGTTTGTCAAACCGTCACTGGTTTATTTCTGCAGATATCAAAAAATTATAAAATAAAAATTTGTAGTACAAAGACGGATCTTTTATTTTAGACTAAGCACAGTTCTTTCAGTGTCCGAGTTAATCAGTGGCGCACTCTCAAAAAATGGCAAAAAACAACAATTTTGGGACGCCACTGCTTTAAAACAAAAGCTTAAATCAAAATTCTGTCAAACTCATCTTATAAGAAAAGTTAAAGGCTTTTGATGAACTGGTATTCATTTTTTACGTAAAATGAAAATTAGGGGTAGATTATTTGTCTTTTTTAGAAAACACAATTTTTGAGTTTAAATTAAAACAAAAAAACTGTGACGCTACTGAACAAAAAAAATAAAGTTTAAATAAGAGAAAAGGCTTTACAAAAAGATTTTTTTGGTTTGTATTCCACTCTTCTAAGATCAAAATTACTAATTAGTGCAAATTTACGTTTTATTTGAAAAAAATCTCACGCCGCTACTGATTTTTTGAAAAAATTTTGTTTGGTTGCAAATTGCAGTTAAAGAGTGGTGAAATTTGAAAAATGTTATGCCCCATCTCGATTGTATTTAAAAAAGGGTAGAAAATGGCTTCAAACATCGAATAAGTAAAAATTATTTTCTAAAGATGTGGCAACACTGGAAAATTGCATTTTATACCAAGCAATATAAACATATGTGCCAATATTTTGACAAAATATGAAATCACTAAATGTCAAATTAAATAAGTTATGCTAAGTCAAAATATTAATTTATTTTTAACCATCCGAATGAATAAAAATTAATTTCTAAAGATGTGGCAACATTGGAAAATTGCAATTTATATCAAATAACATCATCATGTGTACCAACATTTTGACAAAATATGAAGTCACCAAATGTCAAATTAAATGAGTTATGCAACGTTAAAATTTTAATTTAATTTTGTTTAACCAAACAAAGAAAAAGTAATTTCTAAACATTTGGCAACGTTAGCAAATTGATATTTATACCAAGTATTGTCAAAGTTTGTGTCAATATTTTGACAAAACATGAAATCACTAAATATCAAATTAAATAAGTTATGCGATGTCAAAATATTAATTTATTTTTAATTAACCGAATGAATAAAAAATTATTCCTAAAGATGTGGCAACACTGGAAAATTGATATTTATAGCAAAGTCATGAAATGTGTCAACATTTTGATAAATTATGAAATCAATAAATGTCAAATTAAATGACTTATGTAATGTCAAAATATTAAATTATTTTAATCAATTAAATGAATCAAAATTGAAGATGTGGCAACATTGGAAAATTGCAATAAATTAAATGAGTAATTCCCCAACATGTTGACCATTAATTTGTCAAACTGACAGTTGACAGTTCATACAACAAATTTATCAAAAATCTAGTTACTAATTTGTAAAACAATTGATAGTAGCATTCTTAAATTGACAGTTTATTTAAAAAATTTAAACAGACAGAACAGACCCGAATGACTTGTAACAGCCTTGATTATCTCCAACAAATTAAACATATAAATTATGCCTCATCAATGTGTTAAATTTGCATAAAACAATTTGATTATGAAAATAAACATGTGTTATTTCTATTCATTTGTTTTGCGTATATTTAATCGTATAAATTGTGTTAACACATCACAATTCGGAGTAATGCGAATAAATTAAAATATATCAACAATTGTTAGTGGGCCGTGTAAATCGGTGCAAATGTTTTAATTAATAAACAAAATTAATTAAATTGATTAAATCGAGCAAGCTTGGTGATTCAACTGTTATTTGATAAAATAATCACACTTAGGGTCAAGTAAAATTAACAATTAAAATTGTTATTAATAAAATGATTTGAAATAACAGGTGTGGTAGATGTGTGCCTCCGCAGACTACAGGTGGCGACACGCGGTTTGTAAGTAACCTGTTTTGTGTAGCTTATAATAATTTCCATCATCATCAGTCAGTGGTGTGCAGCAAACGCCGAGAGTAACATTTCCGCTCCGCTTCGAAAACCGCTCTCGCACTTTTAGAGTTAGTTTCTTCTATTCATTCACGGGCATCTAATCCAATCCACATCAATCAACCAATTTATTCTTAAGTGAGTACGATTGTTATATTAAAATTGGGCAATTTAGTGTTTGTTTTGTGTTGCGCGAGTAGTGTTTTTGTAGCATTAATCATACGGTGCGTTTTATATATGTATATATATATTCATTTAAATGGCATGGGAGAGACAATGCTGGTATTATTTTAGAAAGGCAAAATGTGTTTGTGTGAGTAGGAATAGGAATAGAAATTCTCACGAGAGGGAAATATTTTATTTTTCATATTTCGGTCTGACCTACCTTTACATTGATAATTCTCGCTTGCCTTTTTTTATTGCCGTTTTTTAATTTTACAGTTAATGAATTCAACAAACTGGTCTAACGCAACGCGTATATTTTTCTATCTAAACATATTTTATAATAAAATTGCAATTTTTTTTAAACATCACATGCTTTTATTTAATATTCTTCGAGGTCAAGCGAAAGCAAAAAAATATTTGTTTTGTTGAATTCATTTAAATACTAATACAATTATTATATTATTATAATTAAAAACAATTGAATTTAACCTTCCTGAAACAAAAGAGTATTATTAATAATTATCATAAAAACCCAAATTAATAATTGCAATAAAAAAAAAACGAAAATTCAATTAATTTTATTATTTTTTAAATACGTGACTGCATTATCAATGTAATAGCAGTCAAACATAATAAATTAAATTAATCTAGCAGAGATTGTTGTTTGCTTTAAAAAAATATTAACCAGGAAATATATATTTCGTGATTTGAATTCATTTGGCCATGACTTTGAAATTGTTTTTAATTATATTTTAATTTTTTTTATAACACGAATTAAATACGCCATTATCGAAGGTGATCATTTGGTTACATTTAATTGATATTGAAATAAAAAAATAAATTTGGCATTTACAAAAAGAAATAAAATTAAATTTATAATTAAATGCAGTGGCGTAGCGACTCTTTTATGTGGAAGTCTCGCGACGTTTATTTCAAATCAAATGGGCACAGATAACCTAAAAACATTTGTATATGTTACACATAACCTAAATAACCTTGACTTGACAGATGCGTAATCACAGGACACAACAAAAAAAAATCGATTACGTAAAATTTTAACCGTTTTTCGAACTTTAAAGTTAATTCAAACGATATATAACGAATTTTGTTTTTGTTCAATATTTACTATCATATTGGGCATCTAAATAACAAGTTTTATCAAAATTGCTTAATAGATTTTTGATTTGGGATTGATTACGTTACATTTTTACTGCTTATTGAACTTTAAAGCTTATTTAAACTATGTTATTGTACAAAAATTACAAATTTTATTTTTGTTTAATGTTTAGTAACATACTGAGTTGTTAAAAAACAAGTTTTATTAAAATAGCTCAACTTATTTTTATTTTACGACTGATTACGTTACATTTTTAACGTTTTTTGGGCTTTAAAGTTTATGCAAATTATGTTATTGTGAGAAAATTACAAATTTTTTTATTGTTTAATTTAAAGCAACATAATATGCTTCTAAATAACCAATTTTAATAAAATCGCTTGATGGATTTTTGTTTTACGACCGATTACGTAACATTTTTACCGTTTTTTGGACTTTAAAGTTTTCTTAAACCGTGTTATTGTACAAAAATTACAAATTTTATTTTTTTCTAATGTTGAGCAACATACTGTGCTACCAAATAACAAGTTTTATTAAAATTGGTGCAAGGATTTTTAGTTTTTAACTGATTACGTAACATTTTTACCGTTTCTTGAGCTTTAAAGCTTATGCAAACTATGATATTGTACAATATTAACGAATTCGATTTTTTTTTAATATTTAATAACATACTGTGCTGCTAACTAACACTTTTATTTTTACAAAAAAATCAGCGTCGACAGTACTGAACCCAGCTTAAACTGTCTGTAACAGTTCAAGACTACTTAGTTTGAAGACTTCTTTGACAGTTTAAGACTTTTTAGACAATTTATAACTATTTTAACACTTAACAGTTGAAAACTAATTTCTGACTAATGATTGACACTTTAAGACTATTTTTAACAGTTAAGATCACACAATTTGTCTCTTTCAGATGCTTTTTGACAGTTTAAAACAATTTTTTAATACTTTAAGACTACGTTGACAGTTCAAGACAGGTTAAGACTATTATTAACACTTTAAGATTATTTTTAACATTTTAAGACTATTTTTAACAATTAAGACTAAACAATTAGTTAGTTTTAAATGGTTTTGACAGTTCAAAACTATTTTTAGAAACTAACACCATTTTTGACCTACTTTTAACATTTTAAGACCACTTTAGACAGTTTAAGACTATTTTTATCAGTTTATAACCACATAATTTGTCAGTTATAAATGCTTCTTGACATTTTAAAACAATTTTTTTTAGAATCGAAGATTCTTTTTGACAGTTTTGACACTTTGACAATTTAAGATCATTTTTGACAGCTTAAGACTACAAAATTTGTCACTTTTAGACAATTTTTGACAGTGGGTGGTCTTAACATTTTGATAGTTTAATACTGTTTTTATCAGATTAAGGCGATTTTTGAAAAAAAATTACTTTGACAATTTAAAATCATTTTTAACATTTTGACAGTCTAAGACCTATTTTTGACAGTTTAAGACTATTTATAGAAACGAAGACTATTTTTGACAGTTAAATACTATTTTTTTATTAACATTTTGACAGTTTTAACTATTTAAAATAAGTTTGACAGTTTAAAAGTGTTTTTAACTCTTTAAGATCATCTTTACAGTTCAGTACCATTTTTGATACTTTTTGACAGTTTTTATCAGTTTAAAACTACACAATTTGTTAGATTTAAACGATTTTATAGAAATGACGACAATTTTTGACAGTTTAGGATTATTTAGGACAGTTTAAGACCACTTTGATAGTCTAAGATTATTTTTAAACACTTTAAGACTACTTTGCCAGTTTAAAGACTTATTTTGGTCAGTTTAAGACTATTTTTCATAAAAGCAGATTATTTTTACAAATTTTAGACCACATTCAGTTAGTTCAAGTTAAATTTTTGTCAATTTTTGACGTTTTGAGACGTTTTAAGTTCTATGAATGATTTAAGACAAATCAATAAAATTGAGGTTAAGTCAAATTGAGCGTACTATTTTTAATTAAATTTGTTGAGCTGGTAGGTATAGTATTGAGCTCTATTGCTACCAATTTGCATCAATTTTCAATGCAACGTTTTGGAGTTATACATTTTTAAAGTTTTGTGCATGATTTAGACCAGATCAATCAAATTGAGGTTAAGTCAAATTGAGCGTATTATTTTTGATTTTACTATTTTTAATTAAATTTATACAGCTGGTAGTTATAATATTGAGCTCTATTGGTACCAATTTGCATACATTTCATTAAGTTTTGTGAATGATTTAGATCAGATCAATCAAATTGAGGTTATGTCAAATTGAGCGTATTATTTTTTATTAAACTTATACTGTTAGTACGTATGATATTGAGCTCTATTGGTAAAAATTTGCATACATTTTCAATGTATCGTTTTGTAGTTATACAGTTTTAAAATATCTCTTAAGATCTATGAATGATTTAGGTTAGATCAATCAAGTTGAGGTTATGTCTAATTGAGCGAAATATTTTTGATTATATTTATACTGCTGGTACTTATAATATTGAGCTCAGTTGGTACCAATTTGCAAACATTTTTAATGTATCGTTTTGAAGTTATACCTTTTTAAAGTATCTCTTAAGTTCTATGAATTATTTAGATCAGATCAATGAAATTGAGGTTATGTCAAATTGGGCGTGTTACTTTTTATTAAATTTATACAGTTGGTAGGTATAGTATTAAGCTCTATTGGTACTAATTTGTATAAATTTTCAATGTATTGTTTTGGAGTTATACATTCTTAAATTCTATGAATGATTTAAGTCAGATCAGTCAAATTGAGGTTATGTTAAATTGAGCCCATTATTTTTGATTAATTTTTTATAGTTAGTAAGTATAGTATTGAGCTCTATTGGTACCAATTTGCAAACATTTTCAATGTATTGTTTTGAAATTGTACATTTTTAAAGTATCTTTTAAGTTCTATGAATGATTTAAGTCAAATCAATCTAATTGAGGTTATGTCAAATTGAGCGTATTATTTTTAATTAAACTTATACAGCTGGTACGTATAGTATTGAGCTTTATTGGTATCAATTTGCATACATTTTTAATGAATCTTTTTTGAGTTACACGTTTTTTAAGTATCTTCTAAGTTCTGCGAATGATTTAGATCAAATCAATGAAATGTAGGTTATGTCAAATAGAGCGTGTTACTTTTGATTACATTTATACAGTTGGTACATATAATATTAAGCTCTATTGGTACCTTTTTACATACATTTCCAATGTATCGTTTTGAAGTTATACATTTTTAAAATATCTCTGAAGTATTATGAATAATTTAAGTCAGATCAATCAAATTGAGGTTATGTCAAATTAAGCGTGCAATTTTTGATTAAATTTATACAGCTAATGCGTGTAGTATTGAGCTCTATTGGTACCAATTTGCATACATTTCCTATGTATCGTTTTGGAGTTAAACATTTTTAAAGTATCTCTTAAGTTCTATGAATGGTTCAAGTTGGATCAATGAATTTGAGGTTATGTCAAATGGAGCGTATTATTTTTGATTAAATTTATACAGTTAATATATATAGTATTGAGCTTCATTGGTACCAATTTGCATACATTTTCAATGTAAAGTTTTGGAGTTATACATTTTTTAAATATCTCTGAAGTATTATGAATAATTTAAGTCAGATCAATCAAATTGAGGTTATGTCAAATTAAGCGTGCAATTTTTGATTAAATTTATACAGCTAATGCGTGTAGTATTGAGCACTGTTGGTACCAATTTGCATACATTTCCAATGTATCGTTTAGGAGTTATACATTTTTAAAGTATCTTTTAAGTTTTGTGAATGATTTAGATCAGATCAATCAAATTCAGGTTATGTCAAATTGAGCGTATTATTTTTGATTAAACTTATACTGCTGGTACATATGATATTGAGCTCTATTGGTACCAATTTGCATACATTTTCAATGTAAAGTTTTGGAGTTATACATTTTTTAAATATCTCTGAAGTATTATGAATAATTTAAGTCAGATCAATCAAATTGAGGTTATGTCTAATTGAGCGAAATATTTTTGATTATATTTATACAGCTCGTACTTATAATATTGAGCTCAGGTGATACCAATTTGCAAACATTTTTAATGTATCGTTTTGAAGTTATACATTTTTAAAGTATCTCTTAAGTTCTATGAATGATTCAAGTTGGATCAATGAATTTGAGGTTATGTTAAATTGAGCGAATTATTTTTGATTAAATTTATACAGCTGGTACATAATAATAATATTGAGCTTTATTGGTACGAATTTGCATACATTTTTAATGTATCATTTTAGAGTTATACATTTTTAAAATATCTCTTAAAGTTTATGAATTAGTTAAGTCGGAACAATCAAATTGAGGTTATGTCAAATTGAGCGTATTGTTTTTGTTTGATTTATAACAGCTTCTACTTATGCTATTGCGCTTTATTGGCACCAAATTATACAAATAATGCATTTTTTTTTGTTTGTTTTTTTAAATTAGAAATAATAATTTTTTTTTTGCTACTTACTACTAAATTGCTAATAAAACAAAAACTAATCGATAAAATTTGTTGAAATTTGCTATGAACAGTCTACACTAAGCTCTTTAAAGGTTGGCAGTATTGGAAATACAAATATTGTATTGAAAATATTTTTTTTTATTTTTTGAAAATTGGAAATAAATTATTTTGCTTCTATCTACTGAATTGCAAATAAAACAAAAACTAATCGCTTAAATTTGTTGAAATTTGCTATGGACTATTTACACTAAGCCCTTTAAAGGTTTGCAATATTGGAAATACAAATATTGTATTGAATTTTTTTTTTTTTTTTTTTAAATTGTAAACAGGTTTTTGTGCTTTATCTACCAAATTGCAAATAAATCAAAAACTATTTGCTTAAATTTATTGAAGTTTGCTATGAACAGTCTACACTAAACTTTTTAAAGGTTGGCAGTATTAGAAACACAAATATTGTATTGAAAATATTTTTTTAAATTTTTGAAAATTGAAAATAAATTGATTTGCTATTTTCTACTAAATTGCAATTAAAAACAAAAACTAATTGATATAATTTGTTAAAATTGTTTTGAACAATCTTCACTAAGTTCTTTAAAGGTTGGCAATATTGGAAATACAAATATTGTATTGAAAATATTTTTTAAATTTTTTTAAAAATTGTTAATAAATTATTTTGCTACTTTCCACTAAATTGTAAATAAAACAAAAACTAATCGATAAAATTTGTTGAAATTTGCTTTGAACAATCTACACTAAGCCCTTTAAAGGTTGGCAATATTGGAAATACAAATATTGTATTGAAAGTATTTTTTTTTTATTTTTTTGAAAAGTGTAAATAAATTATTTTGATACTTTTTACTAAATTGTAAATAAAACAAAAACTAATTGGTTGATATTTGCTATGAACAATCTACACTAAACCTTTTAAAGGTTGGCAATATTGGAAACACAAATATAGAATTGAAAATATTTTTTTTAATTTTTTGAAAATGGGAAATAAATTATTTTGCTTTTATCTACTAAATTGCAAATAAAACAAAAACTAATCGCTTAAATTTGTTGAAATTTGCTATGAACAATCTACACTAAGCTCTTTAAAGGTTGGTATTATTGAAAAAAAATTAATTAATTTTTGGTACAAAATGAACAAAACTAATTCTATAAATAAATAAATATTTAATTGGTAATTAATAATTAACACCTTCTGATAATATAAGTATCAATTTGAACTAAATATATGCATATTAACCTTAACGTTTAAATAACATTAACATATGCAATAGAGTGTGTAATTTTAATCATGATCGCTCGTATACATTTCTCGCTAAAAGAGATGGTTTGGCGGCGGTGCCTATCGTTCGTGTGCTTGGTACTGGCCGGTACGACCACGTGGAGAACCCGGAATTTATACAAAACTTCTATTCTATCACGGATAACAGGATATAATATTGATGGGAGTATGTATCTGCAGCCTTGAAGCACATGTAGTTTATAATGCAACGACTTGTTAAAAGAAAAAATCTATTTGTTTGCTAACTAACTTTCGACGATCCCAACGAGTTCCGAACACGTGGGAGGTTTTAAATTCTTCACGCCTAGTCAAGGTGACATAATTGTTTAATAACAGATATGTTTTGGATTCATAATCTTTTGATTGGAATGTCATTAGATAATATTACAACAAGCCTTGCGAGATTCTGTAAGGAGTCTTTAGATTGCAAATACAATGGGATTAGGGCAATCCTAAGGTCAACAAGTATTTAACATAATTGCAAGGTGAAGCTTTAATTGATAGTGAATCGATAATTAATCAAAAGAATGGATTGTCTTAATTTATATTCAATACGTTAACATTTAAAATCCATTATTGGCAATAATTTACAATCAAAAGGAGACCCCTCAGTAACAGGTGTTTCTGGCCTCATA
This sequence comes from Tachinus rufipes, assembly GCA_963932245.1. Taxonomy (NCBI): domain Eukaryota; kingdom Metazoa; phylum Arthropoda; class Insecta; order Coleoptera; family Staphylinidae; genus Tachinus; species Tachinus rufipes. The sequence continues at coordinate 124,837,380 of OZ010743.1, forward strand.
ATTTACCAAAAGTTTTTGCGCTCAGTACAAATTAATCATGCTTCCGGTGGTTTAGGAAGTGGTCTTGCTAATAGATTTAAAGTGAATGACTTCTTCCGGAAATGGATGATAATATTACTCTAATCAATTTAAAAAAATCATTCTAAATTATATACTAATTATCTATTTCAGTAATTTATTGTGATTGTATGAGAAGAATAGTTTAATTTAAATTATAACTTAAATATGAATTCAAAAAGTATTATTAAATACAAAATAGAATTTTAGAGGTCGCAGGAAGCAAACAAAACAGCTCATTCACTAAAAAATAAATCACAATGTAATATAAAAAAAAAACGGTTATGTAATGCGCATGCAAACAATTTATTGAATAATATAATTCCATCGCATAGCGTGCGATTAATTAATTGTAAATGTAAATTTGGATGTTACAACAGCTGTTGCTTGCTATTCTTATGTTGATGAGAATGTAATTAATATTTAATATGTTTGAGATTTAATCAAATAATTTCAGTTGCATAATGTTTTCATTTTAAAACTATGGTAATTAGTTTTATGGATAGAAATGTTAAAACAACTGGTTTACAAATAAGTAACCTCTCAAGAATGCTGCGATAAAGTTGTTATTGATTGGTCATGAATAGAAATATTTTAGATTAATCTTTGTTTTGTGTAAGTACTTTGTTGACTAATTTTATTATTACTTTATTGTTGGAATGTTGTTAAATTCTATTGTTAAAGCATAATGAGCATTGAAATTGTTTATAAAACTGTTAAATTATATTCGATAATAAATTAATCAGATTTTGTTTATGTATTTGCACTGTACATGAGTATATTACCAGTTTCAGTTTTTAATTAAAGAAAATGTGAAAATATTTTGAGAGGGAAAAGTTTTTTAAAACAATTTAGAGCCTAGTGGTAATTGGTTTTTTAGCCAACCTTTAAAGGGCTTCGTGTAGATTGTTTATAGCAAATTTCAACAAATTTAAGCGATTAGGTTTTGTTTTATTTTCAATTTAGTAGATAAAAGCCAAATAATTTAGTTTTATTTTCTAAAATTTAAGAAAAATAGTTTCAATACAATATTTGTATTTCCAATATTACCAACTTTTAAAGGGTTTAGTGCAGATTATTTATAGCAAATTTCAACAAATTTAAGCGATTTGTTTTTGTTTTATTTGCAATTTAGTAGATAGAAGCAAAATAATTTATTTCCAATTATCGAAAATTAAAAAAAAAAATTTTCATTACAATATTTGTATTTCCAATATTAACAACCTTTAAAGGGCTTAGTGTATATTGTTCATGGCAAATTTCAATAAATGTATGCGATTAGTTTTTGTTTCATTTGCAATTTAGTAGATAGAAGCTAAATCATTTATTTCCAATTTTGAAAAATAAAAAAAAAATATTTTTAATACAATATTTGTATTTTCAATACTTTCAACCTTTAAAGGGCTTGGTGTAGATTGTTTATGGCAAATTTCAACAAATTTAAGCGATTAGTTTTTGTTTTATTAACAATTTAGTAGATAAAACCAGAAAAATAATTTCTAATTTTTAAAAATTAAAAAAAAAAAAATTAATACAATATTTGTATTTTTAATACTGCCAACCTTTAAAGGGCTTAGTGTAGATTGTTTCTAGCAAATTTTAACAAATTTAAGCGATTAGTTTCTGTTTTATTAACAATTTAATAGATAAAAGCAAAAAAATTATTTCTAATTTTCAAATATAAAAAAAAAATTAATACAATATTTGTATTTCCAATATTGCCAACTTTTAAAGGGCTTAGTGTAAATTGTTTATAGAAAAATTTAACAAATTTAAGCGATTGGTTTTCGTTTTATTTGAAATTTAGTAGATAAAAGCAAAATAATTTATTTACAATTTTAAAAAATTAAAAAAAAAAAATTTTCAATATAATATTTGTATTTTCAATATTGCCAACCCTTAAAGGGCTTAGTGTAGATTGTTCATAGCAAATTTCAACCAATTTAAGCGATTAGTTTTTGTTTTATTAGCAATTTAGTAGATAGAAGCAAAATAATTTGTTCCAGTTTACAAAAATTTAAATTAAATATTTTTAATTTAATAATTGTATTTCCAGTATTAACAACCTTTAAAGGGCTTAGTGTAGATTGTTCATAGCAAATATGAACAAATTTAAGCGATTGGTTTTTGATTTATTTGCAATTTTGTAGATAGAAGCAAAATAATTTATTTCCAATTTCACAAATTTAAAAAAAAATATATTTGCAATACAATATTTGTATTTTTAATATAATTAACATTTAAAAGGTTTGGTGTAGATTGTTCATATTAAATTTCAACAAATTTGAGCGATTAGTTTTTGTTTTATTTGAAATTTAGTAGATAAATGCAAAACAAATTATTTCTAATTTAAAAAAAAATTGATAAAAATATTTTAAATACAATATTCATATTTTCAATATTGCCAACCTTTAAAGGGTGTAGTTTAGATTGTTCATAGCAATTTTCAACAATTTTAAGGCATTAGTTTTTGTTTTATTAACAATTTAGTAGATAGAAGCAAAATAATTTATTTAAAATTTTCAAAAACTAAAAAAAAAATATATTATCAATACACTATTTGTATTTCCAATATTGCCAACCTTTAAAAGGCTTAGTGTAGATTGTTCATTGCAAGTTTCAACAAATTTAAGCGATTAGTTTATGTTTTATTGGCAATTTAGTAGAAAGAAGCAAAATAAATTAATCCAATTTACAAAAATTAAAATTAAATATTTTTAATTTAATAATTGTATTTCCAATATTAACAATCTTTAAAGGGCTTAGTGTAGATTTTTCATAGCAAATATGAACAAATTTAAGCGATTGGTTTTTGTTTTATTTGCAATTTTGTAGATAGAAGCAAAATAATTTAATTTCAATTTTCAAAAATTAAAAAATATATATTTTTAATACATTATTTGTATTTCCAATATTTCCAACCTTTAAAGGGATTAGTGTAGATTGTTCATAACAAATTTCAAGACATTTAAGCGATTAGTTTTAGTTTTATTAGCAATTAAGTAGATAGAAGCAAAATAAATATTGACAATTAAAAAATTTTAAATTAAATATTTTAAATACATTATTTGAATTTCCAGTATTGCCAACTTTTAAAAGAGTTAGTGTAGATTGTTTATAGCAAATTTGAACAAGTTTAAGCGATTAGTTTTTGTTTTATTAGCAATTTAGTAGATAGAAGCAAAATAGTTTATTTATAATTTTTTTAAATTAAAATCAAATGTTTTAAATGCAATATTTGAATTTCCAGTATTACCAACCTTTAAAAGAGTTAGTGGAGATTGTTTATAGCAAATTTTAACAAACTTAAGCGATTAGTTTTTGTGTCTTTGCAGTTTAGTAGATAAAAGCAAAATAATTTATTTCAAATTTTGAAAAATTAAAAAAAAATAAAATCGATACAATATATGTAATTCTAATATTGCCAACCTTTAATGGGCTTAGCGTAGATTGTTCATAGCAAATTTCAGCAAATTTAAGCGATTAGTTTTTGTTTTGTTTATAATTTAGTAGTAAGAAGCAAAATAATTTATTTCCAATTTTCAAAAAATAAAAAAAATAATTTTTAATACAATATTTGATTTTCCAATATTGCCAACCTTTAAAGGGCTTTGTGTAGATTGTTTATAGCAAATTTCAACATATTTAAGCGATTAGTTTTTGTTTTATTAACAATTAAGTCAAAATAATTTATTTGCAATTTTCAAAAATTTTAAAAAAATATTTTTAATATAATATTTGTATTTCCAATATAGCTAACCTTTAAAGGGCTTAATGTAAATTGTTCACAGCAAATTTCAACAAATTTGAGCGATTAGTTTTTGTTTTATTTGCAATTTAGTAGAAATAAGCAAAATAATTTATTTTCAATTTTCAAAAATTAGAAAAAATATTTTCAATGCAATACATTATCTAATTTAGTGCCAATAAAGCTCAATAGCATAAATACCAACTGTATAAAATTAACCAAAAATAATACGGGCAATTTGACATAACCTTAATTTGATTAATCTGATCTAAATCATTCAGAGATCTTATGAGACATTTTAAAAATGTATAACTTCAAAACAATACATTGAAAATGTATGCAAATTGGTACCAATGAAGCTTAATACTATACGTACAAGCTGTATAAATTTAATCAAAAATAATACGCTCGATTTGTCATAACCTCAATTCGATTGATCTGCTTTAATTTATTCACAGATCAGATGAGTCATTTTAAAGTTGTATAACTTCAAAACTATACATTGAAAATGTTTACAAATTGGTACGAAAAGAGTTTAATACTGTAAGTACTTGCTGTATAAATTTAATCAAAAATAATACGCTCAATTTGACATAACCTCAATTTAATTCATCTGACTTGCCTCAATCATAGATCTTTAGAGACCTTTTAAAAATGTTTAATTCTGAAATGGTATATTGAAAATTAATGCAAATTGATACCAATAGAACTCAACACTGTACGTATCAATCCTATAAATTTAATAAAAAATAATACGTTCAGTTTGACATAACCTCAATTTAATTGATCTGACTTGCCTCATTTATAGAACATAAGAGACATTTTAAAAATGTTTAACTCTGAAACTGTACATTGAAAATTAAAGCAAATTGGTACCAGTAGAGCTTAATGCTATAGGTACTTACTCTATAAATTTAATAAAAAATAATACGCTCAATTTGATATAAGCTCAATTTAACTGATCTGACTTGCCTTATTCATAGATCTTAAAAGACATTTTAAAAATGTTTAACTCTGAATTGGTACAATGAAAATTAATGTAAATTGGTACCAATAGAGCTCTATACTATACGTATCATCTGTATAAATTTAATCCAAAATAATACGCTCAATTTGGCTTAACCTCAATTTTATTGATCTGATTTAAATCATTCATAGATCATAGGAGACATTTTAAAAATGTATAACTCCAAAACGATACATTGAAAATGTATGCAAATTGGTACCAATTAAACTTAATACTATACGTAACAGCTGTATAATTTTAATCAAAAATAATACGCTCGATTTGTCATAACCTCAATTTGATTGAGCTTCTTTAATTTATTCACAGACTTCATGAGTCATTTTAAAATTGAATAACTTTAAAACGACACATTGAAAATGCATACAAATTGGTACGAATAGAGATCAATACTATAAGTACTAGCTGTATTAATTTAATAAAAAATAATACGCTCAATTTGACATAACTTCAATTTAATTGATCTGACCTAAATCATTTATAGATCTTTCGAGACATTTTAAAAATGTATAACTCTAATACCATACATTGAAAATTTATGCAAATTGGTACCAATTGAGCTTACTACTATAGGTACCAACTGTATAAATTTAATCAAAAAGCATACGCTTAATTTGACATAACCTCAATTTAATTGATCTGACTTGCGTCATTTATAGAACATAAGAGACATTTTAAAAATGTTTAACTCTGAAACTGTACATTGAAAATTAAAGCAAATTGGTACCAGTAGAGCTTAATGCTATAGGTACTTACTCTATAAATTTAATAAAAAACAATACGCTCAATTTGATATAAGCTCAATTTAACTGATCTGACTTGCCTCATTCATAGATCTTAAAAGACATTTTAAAAATGTTTAACTCTGAAACGGTACATTGAAAATTAATGTAAATTGGTACCAATAGAGCTTAATACTATAAGTACCAACTGTATAAATTTAATCAAAAAGCATACGTTTAATTTGACATAACTTCAATTTAATTGATCAGACTTGCTTCATTTATTGATCTTAAGAAACATTTTAAAAATGTTTAACTCCAAAACGATACATTGAAAATATATGCAAGTTGGTACCAATAGAGCTCAATACTATACGTTCTAGCTGTAGAAATTTAATCAAAAATAATACGCTCGATTTGTCATAACCTCAATTTAATTGATCTGATTTGCCTCATTCATAGAACTTAAGAGATACTCCAAAAATGTATAACGTCAAAACGATACATTGAAAATGTATGCAAATTGGTACCAATGGATCTTGATACTATACATACTATCTGTATAAATTTAATTAAATATAATACGCTCAATTTGAGATAACCTCAATTTTATTGATCTGATCTAAATCATTCACAGAACCTGGAGGTACTTCAAAAATATATAACTTCAAAACAATACATTAAAAATTTATACAAATTATTACCAATAGAGCTTAACAGTAAGAGTATCAGCTCTATAAGTTTAATCAAAAATAATACGCTCAATTTGACGTAACCTTAATTTGTTTGATCTGACTTAAATCATTGCAAAATCTTAATAAATAAAAAAGCTGAGTTTTAAGCTAGTTTTTGATCAATTTTGTTAAAATTACGTTGAATTTTGATCAGTTCAATAGTAGCAATTTAATCTTCATTAAATATTCCATCTTTTGAACATAAATGAGGTTTTAGTTTGAAATTTCAATAAAAATGCATTTTTTGTCAGTTTTTGATAATGTACATAGACACTACGTTGAGTCAAAAAATATTCAATTAAAGCAAATTAATCTGCATTAAATTCTCTATCTTTTGATCATAATTCATCTCCTAATTGTTACTATTAATAGCATTAAACTTGAAATTTTACTAAAAACTATTTTTTTGTCAGTTTTTGACGATTTACATGGAAACTACGTGAGTAAAAAATTATTCAATAAAAGCAAATTAATCTGCATTAAATTCTCCATCTTTTGACCTAAAATCATCCCTTATTTATTCCACTAATTGCACTCAGTTTTTGGTGATTATTATAGAAATTAAATTGAGTCAACATTAATCCAATAGAATCAAATTAATTTTGAGGTAAAATATTTACTACAAATTTGTTGCAATACTTTCACTGTTAATGAATATTCCCATGTCAGCTTAATCGCAAATTATTAAATATAATTTATTAATGTTGCTCCGTACACAAATTACGTTCTAAAATGATTTGAGACTAATATGCAGTGCAATTACATTTCGATGGTGTAAAAGGTGACCCATTTTCATTAAAACCGTTGGTTATCTGGTTTATTACTGTAGTTAGAAACTCTCCTTCCTTCCACGCTTGTCAACGTTTTCAATTTCACTTGCACATTCATAATTATTAATAAATTTAAACCCATCATAATAATTTTGATGATTTATTGGATCGTCCGATTCTAAAATTGGATCTAAAATAAACATTTAAAAATAAATAAAGTTTCTAATATTGATGATAGTTGGTTGGTAATAATAACAAACACGATTATAATTATAAACAAATTAGCAGTTCTCGTTTATATCATTATGTTATAGAAATGGCTTGCAGTGTAACACGAAAAATTCCAGCACGTCCGTTTAGAAAACGGAAAGCATGACATAGTTTTTAGGAAGTCGACAAAAACGTAATGTTTCGACAGCCGAATTGATATTTGCACTAATTGCAACTTTAATGGTAACGATGCACTATTTTAAATTTATTCAAAATTAAAGAGAAATGTGCATGTATTGTGTTAATAATCGTGCAAATCATTTCCTAGAGAGTTGTGGCATTTCCAAACCACAATAGCGTAAAATAATGGTATATCATACCTCGAAGTGTAAGGAAATTAATTTAATTAATCAAATTCATTTCATCATCTCTGACAGCAAGCAAAGGCTTTAATATGATAGATAGTATCTTAACCATCTTTCAGTTTATAAATTGGATAAACTGAGCTAATTTAAATACAGTTACGTTATAAATATAATTCTTCCCCATCATAATTGTCCACGAAAAAGAAAGTAAAATAGTTTTGTGAAACCGCGTGTGATTAATGAGATGTGATAAAGATGAAAAACAAAAGTGTTTTATATGAAACAACCTTTCATTGAGATTCTAATCCGAGCAAAAAGTTAATAACCGCTCAGATTTACATTATTATTAAGTACGTGCCGTCTACATTTTATGTTTGTGTCACGGATCCCAAACAGAAAATCAGTGTCAATCAACCTAGTTTGTAATAGTATAAGTGTCTTCTTTTGAAAACAATTAGAACGAAATCAATGTAGTCTGTCAATGCTAACTGGTATATTTTTTTAGTGAAAGGAAAAGTATAAATTTGTAATGATGATTGAGTATTAGCACCGAATTTAATTAACTGATTTATTTAACATTAAAAGTACTTTACAAAGTTTATTGATTGGTTTTATGATCAAATTTGGGACTATGTAACAAAGATTTCAATAAAAAAAATATTTTCGGTATAAAATATTAATTTCCTATATTACCAACATTTAAAGTACTTACTGAAGAGTATTTCTGACAAATTTTATAAAAATTCATTGATAGGTTTTTGTTTTATGAACAATTTAATGACTTAATATCAAAATGTTCATTGTATACAATTTAAAATTTTTAAAAAAGCTACTTTGTCGCAAGACAAAGCCTTGATCCAATCTCCATATTATAATAACGAGTCAGTAGTTTGGATTGGAGTTGCCTACTCACCCGCCCAAGTGTTAGTTATCAAGAGGTTGAATCACGATCGTCTCTTGTGATTAAGTGACTTTTGACGTCCAGAGAGGTCAAACATGCAATCTCTTGATGACGAACACTTGGGTGGGTGGGCGGGACACTCCATACTCATGATACCGAGTCAGTAGTTTGGATAGGAGTGGCCCACCCAGCCACCTAAGTGTTAATGATTAAAAAGTTGGATCACAACTTCCTCTTTTGACTAAATGACTTTTGACGTCCGCAGAGAAGTCAAAACCTTTTGATAACGAACACTTGGGTGAGTGGGTGGGACATTCCATATTATAATAACGAGTCAGTAGTTTGGATTGGAATGGCCCACCCACCCAAGCGTTAGTTACCAAGAGGTTGGATCACGACTGTCTCTTGTGATTAAATGACTTTTGACGATCCCAGAGAGGTCAATCTTTAAACTTTTTGGTAACGAACACTTGAGTGGATGGATGAAACACTCTATATTATGATAACGAGTCAGTAGTTTCTATTGGAATGGCCCACCAACCCAAGCGTTACTTACCAAATGGTTGGATCACGACCGTCACTTGTGATTAGGGACTTTAAACGTTTGCAGAGAGGTCTAAGTTTAAACTCCCATCCAAACTACTGACTTGTTTTATAATATGGAGTGTCCCACCCACCCACCCAAGTGTTCGTTATCAAGAAATGTAACGTTTGACTTCTCTGCGTACGTTAAAAGTTACTTAATCACAAGAAACGGTCGTGATCCAACTTCTTGATAACGAACACTTGGGTGGGTGGGTGGGACACTCCCATCCAAACTACTGACTTGTTATTATAATATGGAGTGTCCCACCCACCCACCCAAGTGTTCGTTATCAAGAAATTTTACGTTTGACTTCTCTGCGTACGTTAAAAGTTACTTAATCACAAGAGACGGTCGTGATCCAACTTCTTGATAACGAACACTTGGGTGGGTGGGTGGGACACTCCCATCCAAACTACTGACTTGTTATTATAATATGGAGTGTCCCACCCACCCACCCAAGTGTTCGTTATCAAGAAATGTAACGTTTGACTTCTCTGCGTACGTTAAAAGTTACTTAATCACAAGATACGGTCGTGATCCAACTTCTTGATAACGAACACTTGGGTGGGTGGGTGGGACACTCCCATCCAAACTACTGACTTGTAATTACAATATGGAGTGTCCCACCCACCCACCCAAGTGTTCGTTATCAAGAAATTTAACGTTTGACTTCTCTGCGTACGTTAAAAGTTACTTAATCACAAGATACGGTCGTGATCCAACTTCTTGATAACGAACACTTGGGTGGGTGGGTGGGACACTCCCATCCAAACTACTGACTTGTTATTATAATATGGAGTGTCCCACCCACCCAAGTGTTCGTTATCAAGAAATTTAACGTTTGACTTCTCTGCGTACGTTAAAAGTTACTTAATCACAAGATACGGTCGTGATCCAACTTCTTGATAACGAACACTTGGGTGGGTGGGTGGGACACTCCCATCCAAACTACTGACTTGTTATTACAATATGGAGTGTCCCACCCACCCACCCAAGTGTTCGTTATCAAGAAATTTAACGTTTGACTTCTCTGCGTACGTTAAAAGTTACTTAATCACAAGATACGGTCGTGATCCAACTTCTTGATAACGAACACTTGGGTGGGTGGGTGGGACACTCCCATCCAAACTACTGACTTGTTATTATAATATGGAGTGTCCCACCCACCCACCCAAGTGTTCGTTATCAAGAAATTTTACGTTTGACTTCTCTGCGTACGTTAAAAGTTACTTAATCACAAGAAACGGTCGTGATCCAACTTCTTGATAACGAACACTTGGGTGGTTGGGTGGGTGGGACACTCCCATCCAAACTACTGACTTGTTATTATAATATGGAGTGTCCCACCCACCCACCCAAGTGTTCGTTATCAAGAAATTTAACGTTTGACTTCTCTGCGAACGTTAAAAGTTACTTAATCACAAGAGACGGTCGTGATCCAACTTCTTGATAACGAACACTTGGGTGGGTGGGTGGGACACTCCCATCCAAACTACTGACTTGTTATTAGTAATATGGAGTGTCCCACCCACCCACCCAAGTGTTCGTTATCAAGAAATTTAACGTTTGACTCCTCTGCGTACGTTAAAAGTTACTTAATCACAAGAGACGGTCGTGATCTAACTTCTTGATAACGAACACTTGGGTGGGTGGGTGGGACACTCCCATCCAAACTACTGACTTGTTATTAGTAATATGGAGTGTCCCACCCACCCACCCAAGTGTTCGTTATCAAGAAATTTAGCGTTTGACTTCTCTGCGTACGTTAAAAGTTACTTAATCACAAGAGACGGTCGTGATCCAACTTCTTGATAACGAACACTTGGGTGGGTGGGACACTCCCATCCAAACTACTGACTTGTTATTATAATATGGAGTGTCCCACCCAAGTGTTCGTTATCAAGAAATTTAACGTTTGACTCCTCTGCGTACGTTAAAAGTTACTTAATCACAAGAGACGGTCGTGATCCAACTTCTTGATAACGAACACTTGGGTGGGTGGGTGGGACACTCCCATCCAAACTACTGACTTGTTATTAGTAATATGGAGTGTCCCACCCACCCACCCAAGTGTTCGTTATCAAGAAATTTTACGTTTGACTTCTCTGCGAACGTTAAAAGTTACTTAATCACAAGAGACGGTCGTGATCCAACTTCTTGATAACGAACACTTGGGTGGGTGGGTGGGACACTCCCATCCAAACTACTGACTTGTTATTAGTAATATGGAGTGTCCCACCCACCCACCCAAGTGTTCGTTATCAAGAAATTTAGCGTTTGACTTCTCTGCGTACGTTAAAAGTTACTTAATCACAAGAGACGGTCGTGATCCAACTTCTTGATAACGAACACTTGGGTGGGTGGGTGGGACACTCCCATCCAAACTACTGACTTGTTATTATAATATGGAGTGTCCCACCCAAGTGTTCGTTATCAAGAAATTTAACGTTTGACTCCTCTGCGTACGTTAAAAGTTACTTAATCACAAGAGACGGTCGTGATCCAACGTCTTGATAACGAACATTTGGGTGGGTGGTTGGGTAGGTCATTCCGATCTAAACACTACTGACTTGTTATTATAATATGGAGTGTCTCACCTACCCACCCAAGTGTTTGTTATTAAAAGT